>OU015752.1:112526396-112541141 GCA_907169655.1 Acomys percivali | reverse complement strand
GTGTGTGTGTGTGTGTGTGTGTGTGTGTGTGTGTGTGTGTGTGTGTGATTTAAAGTATGTATAAACATACAGACACCAGCTGGAACCGAGCAGACTGAAAAAAAACCAACAACAACAAAAAGACCACAGAAGGCATAAAAGCCCAGCGAGCTCTCCAGATGAGCAAGTCCCCTGGGTGGCAGGTTCACAGCAGAAGTCAGCTTCTCACAGTCAGAGCAGGGGTTCTGGGATCTTGAGACACATTTTCTTTCTATCTCGGCTCATGCCTTTGTCACAGGTGGCCTTTTATTGACTGACCCAAGTGTCTGGGACCAATGTTCTCCAGAGAAAGTGAAAGGACCACCAGGTGTGGGACACCAGGGCTGTTAATGAACCACTGTAGATTCACTTCCCTGGAAACTGGCCCCAGGGAGGAAACTGAGGCTGAGACTTCAACACAGACTTCCTCTCAAGCTCAGCATCCTTACTCACCTCCTTAGCCCTCCTAAGGCCTACTCCAGTGGACACCTACCAGATCTACCCTAGTAAAGCTGAAGACATGGCCAGAGGAGAGACCATGACAGGAGAGAAAGAGCATTTCTCAGAGATAGGAAAACCAAGCAAAAGAAGGAGGGAGACTCTGTTTTACATATATTTACCCCGTTAGTTTTCTTTTAAAACATTGTTATTATATTATGTAATACATATCATATTATATTTTTATCACACATACTTTACATGTCTAAAATAAAAATTTCGGAAGTTACAGATTTCCCAAACACTATGAAGATAGTACAGAGAACCCCCCACCCACTACCCTGCAGCGAATTTTCCTCATACTAACCTTTCATTTACTAAGCTTCATTTGTTACAGATGATGAACCAATACAGGGAAATCATTTTACCTAACAGCTATAGTTTGTTCAGCTTTTCAGGGTCTCTTTCAGGATCCCTAGCAATGATGCCTAATTTGATTTATTCCTCACATGCTCTTAAGGTCCTCTTGGTTGGGCCAGCTCTTCAGGCAGGTCTTTGGCAGTTTGGGGAGCAATGAACAGGTCTATGTAGGATGCTTTCATGCTAATGGTTAATGCTTGATTAGCAACTTGTCCAGAATCACTTAAAATGATCACTCTGGGCATGTCTGTGAGAGAGATTCTAGACAGAATCCTGAAATGGGAAGGCTTATTCTAGATGAAAGAAACCCCATGCCATGGACTGGGGTCCTAGACTGAATGAAAAATGAAGAAAATGAACTGAATGCCAGTTTTCATCATTTTCGGATTCCTGACTCTACAGCTGCTACACTGTGAGGAATTCGCTATCCCAATGCCTTCTTTCCTTGAGTTGTAGTCTGTCCATGTTGGATAGTTCATGTCAACTTGACCCAAACTAAAGTCATCTCAAAGGAGGGAACCACAATTGAAAAAAAAATGCCTCCATAATATCGGGCTGTAGGTAAGCCTGTAGGGCATTTTCTTAATTAGGGACTGATGGAGGAGGGTCCAGCCCATTGTGGGTGGGGCCACCCCTGGGCTGGTGGCCCTAGGTTCTATAAGAAAGCAGGCTGAGCAAGCCTTGGAGAGCAAGCCAGTAAGCAGCTCCCCTCCATGGCCTCTGCATCAGCTCCTGCCTCCAGGTTCCTGCCGTTTATGTGTTCCAACCCTCACTGTTTTTGATGAAGTGTTATGTAGAGCTGTGATTTCAATAAGCCCTTTCCTCCCCAAGTTGCTTTGGTCATGGTATTTTATCACAGAAATACTAACCTTAACTAAGATACTGTCACAGCAGCAAGAAAGTAACTAATGCACCCATCATTGGACTCCGTTTGGGTTGCTCTTTGAGGCTAGAAGAGGGATGTCTCACTCTTATGTACTCTCTTCTGTGTCTGTTCCTTGCTACTCTTGCTGAGGCCACTAGCTAATATTGCTGACTCACAGCAATGGTATGCATGCGGTCACCACAGCATATGATTCTGGTGTCCTTTTCCCTGGGAGATGCCACCAAACCACCAAACCCTCACAGTCTGGCTACAAACCACATCTCCAGCATTGAGTCTTGAGTTTTCCTCAGCCTCTTCCTCTATCTAGCTGTGCTAGAAAGCTCAGCCTTATGCTTTCACTCTTTCTTTCACCAAACACGTCATTCTCCTGCTAGCTGCCTAGAGCCCCATTGAGAGCCACATGATAGCACAAAACCCCTCATCCTGAAAGCAGAACTTACCCCAGTACTCTGTGCATCGTGCAAAGTTCTTGTCTAATCCTGAGAACTTGACTGAAACCCTGAGGTTCCAGTGCCTGGATCATAATGGTTATTAATTTGTTTTTTGTTTGCCTTTCCTGCTGCCAACTTGCAGATTTTGGTCTGTGTGTCTACTGGGACACTAGCTAGTAAATAATTTTTAATATCTGCTGAATGAATGTGTGGGCTCATGATGCATTTCCCACACTTTTTAGAGTTGTCCAGGCTTGCCTGTTTCATAGGGTGGATGATAAAATTCTGGAAAAGGACAGATCCTGCTTAGCAAAAGAAGCCATTTGTGTCAGGCACAGTGGTGTACATCTGCAATCCCAGCACTCATGGAGGCAGAGGCATGCTGCTCGCTGTGAGTTTAAGGCCAGCCAGGTCTACAAAATGAGTCCAGGACAGCCAAAGTTACACAGAGAAACCCTGTCTCAAAAAAAAAACAAAAAACAACAACAACAACAAAAAACTTAAACAAAAACAAGAACAAAACAACAACAACAAAAAACCCAAACAAACCAAAAAACCAGAAGCCGATTGCAAATTTGGCAGTTAAATCATTTCTTGCAGATGTTCCAGAAAATGCTGGACACTGTGTTACTGTTCCTTTTTTATTTTCTTTCAGAACATCATCCTGCAAGAGCCTGTGAGCCTTGTGACACTGTCTCTAGATGTTTATAATCTTACAACTTCTACATGGAGGGGACATCCCTGCCCTTCTAGAGCTGAGCTTAGGACCCAAACACTGCTCAGTTCCATGACTAGATGGTAGGGACTTGTTAAGGCAAAAAACCCAGCAGCTGTTCTGACATCAGAGGGGAGGGTCTGGCCTTCATTGACTGCTAGGGACCAGAGCCAAGCTCTTCAGCTTCATTTTTTCATATCAGATACCCCTGTACTACTGTGCAGGGGAGCCTCTGAGAGGACCCAGGGGTCCAAGCACATTTTTCAAAGGGAAGCCCAACCAAAGAGGAAAAGACTTTTGGCTCCTCATCAGCAATAGCCCTCTGCTCTTGTTTTCAGTTGCTGTGACATTTGTTTCAGGCAAGCGGTGCTCAGTGGATGGAGAGAGAGGGTGCTCCATCAGGTTCAAGTAGAGCTATTTAACACAAATAGCTGGGCCTTTAACTAAGAGCAAAACACACACGCATGAGCCAGTGGTGTGATGACATAAAGAACAAAGGATTCGCCTGTGGGTGCATGTGTGTGGCCTTTTCAACCCGCTTCACTCACTCAGCTTACTGGGACAGGAAGAGCATGTGTTGCCTGAGGAGACTCACTTCCAACGTTTAGTGTAGATTTTAGGGCACTGCTGATACAACTTAATGTGAATGGAAATTAAGTGCACTCTGAAATTCTGTACCAGATAAAAGAAAGAAAATAAGCCAAAAAGGACACTGAACTGAAAAAAAAAAAACCCACATCTGAAGAACGTAAGGTAGATTAAGGTTAATGTCCACTCATCAAAGATCCAGTGCAAATGATGAGGGGAGATTAGTTTCCCAATAAATAACTTGGGCAGGAAGCCAATTACACAACAAGTATGTTAAGTGAATAGACATGTGGGGGGGAATGTTCAGTTTTCCTACTAACCAAATAAATGAAAATCAGAGCAAAGCAAAATAGCCCTATACCTAAATTAGTCATCTTACTTTTAACTTCAAATGGCTGCGGACTCATTGAAGAGTCACTATCTATTTGGAGGCAGCTCCTAAAAAAAAAGAACACTTACTCGGTACCTACTGTACATTCTCCTTGTCAGATATACTGAATATATGAATAGAACCCCAAAGAGAGGCTGAGGAGGGGACCTGAGGTGGCAGATGTGAAGACAGGGCCAGGCTGAAAGCTGGGGTAGATTCTTCAGATGAGGAACTCTTAGCAGATAACTCCCATCCTAAACCCAAGCTCCAAATACTAGGCCACCATCTGCCCTCAGAAAGGACATCTGGAAGGCCTTCCCCCATTTTCTATGGCTGACTGGAAGAGCAGGAGGTGGCAGCTGGACCTACAACTTCCTGGCACTCGGCAGCCACAGGAGGCAAGGGTGGCTCCTGTGCATCCCATATGACCCTCTCTTTACACACTGCAGGCCCAGGTCCAGAGAAGTGTGTCCGCATTCCAGACACAGTGTTGACCACAGAGACAGTCTAAAGGTGGATTACTCTGAGTGAGATTTAGGACTCCTATGAGTGGTAGAGAGAATACAATTGTTGATCAGATGAAAATCAGCCAGAAAAGAGGCTTGATCAGTGATCTGGTTAGAGGGTGGAACCTGGACACCAGCTTTAAGGAGGTTTGATAAGACCAGGGAGCCATTAGTGGAAAGCCCTGGGCATTCCCTCCCAGAGCCTACAGGCTACGGCTCTTATAGCCCTTTAGAACAGGCACTTCTTGGTTTGGTTCTTACAGTATGAACCCCCTGACTACCTATCTAGGTATTGGTAGCTGCCCAAACATGTAGTGTTAGGCAAGGCTTTGTAAGTACACAGTGGCCTTGGCGCCAAGCCAGCTCCTCCAGAAGTCTCCAAGGCTGCCAGGCAAGTGGGACCTTTGCATTGTCTGCTCTTCACCTGCACTCACAGATGGCGATCCACCTCTCCAACACAGAGACTGGACTTGTCCCTGAATTTTGTATCCATCTCAAATCTATCATGAACTCTACCTTGTAGTAAGTATTCACATGCTGTAACTGTGTCTGGGATGGATGGAAGGGTAGACGGATACAATGAAATGTTTACAAAGTGATAGACATGTGTGAAGGAAGCAACAAAGAAGACCCAAGAGAGACTCGTGTAAAGGGCCAGATGACAGCGGGGGGGGGGGGGGGGGGGGGGGGGGGGAGAGCATGAAGAGGGTGTAATGGGAATTCTTAGTGTCAACTTGACTACATCTGGAATTAACTAAAAGCCAAGCAGCTGTGTACACCTGTGAGAGATTGTTCTCTCAACTAAATCATTTGAAGTGGGAAGACCCACTTTTAATCCAGATCTTTTCAGATGGGAAAAAGCCACCTGTAGTCTGGGCCATCTCATCTGGTGGCGGGCTCTTTAAAGGGCACGGAAGAAAGACGCTTTTGCTCTTTGCCTGCTTGCCCTTAGTATGGCTGGCAAGCTCATTCCTTCACTGGCATTGGAGCCTACCTCTTCAGGATTCCAGCATACACCGGGGACTAGTTGAGACCTCCAGCCTTGTGGGACTGACCAGCGATTGGACTTTTGAACTTTCTGTTGGTAGACAGCCATTGCTGGACTAGCTGGACCACAGCATATAAACCACGCTAATAAATCTCCTTCACACATCCATGCACACACACACACACATGCATGCACATTTTATCAGTTCTGTCTCTCTCAAGAACCCTGACTAATACAAAATACTAATACTAATACAACTTAGGCTGTTCAGTGTAGAGCAAAGAGCATAGCCTTTGGAGTCGGGCATTCAGATCCTAGGTCTGCAGTTCATTAACAAGCAGAGGGGGTGAGACCCTTCCCTTTTGTGAGCGTCTGTTTCTTCATCTGTTGTTATAAATGTCAACTTGGCAAATTTGTATATGCCTTGAAATCTCTCTGTCCCTTTTGATGTTCCTCCTAAACATTTAGTTCATCATTTAAGCAACATGGAGAAAATTGCTACAAGAGTGCCTATCATGTATTTATTTATTTCCTGTGTGCTTGGTAGTCTGAAAACTGCACTAGGAGGATGAGGATGAGACTCGGATCTCTCTGGACTTGGAATGGACCATCCAATACTCCACACTCATTGCCTAGTTGGGCGTGTACATATTATGTGTCCAATCATCTCAGCAGCTTGCTCTCCCAGTTGAGTTCTATTCCAACGCTAGTTTGCATCAGACCTGTGCACTTCTGCACACCCTACAGTCTTCAGATAGAGTGGGGGAGGGGGTCACATGGGACATGGTGGAGCCCTGCACGTGTCCCGTCCCTGTGTTGCCGAGCACACTTTTCTTGGGTGTTCTCGGAGACTCCTTTCTGCTTTCTCATTTGAACACTTAATGGGTTTCACCCTCTTAAGTGACACCTGCTGGAGATGTAATTGTGCACATAATTGCTGTGTGGGAATGGAAGCTTGCTTATTTCCCAAAGCTGGTGCTTCCCTTAGGAAATAGTGAGCCTGCTTCCTCCATCCCTGCTGGTAGAGCATGTGGTTGGCTTTCCCTGATCTATTCTGGGCAGCTGGCCAGGAGGACTGGCTAGGCAAGAAAGCAGCACTTGCTGTAACTTTAAGATTTGTTTTAGAGCTAAGGCTTGGGAGATAGCTCACTGGGTAAAGTCCTTGCTGCACAAGCATGAGGACCTGGGTTCTTATCACCAGCAATCCTGTAAAAGCTGGATATGGCGCACATGACTGTTATCCCATTGCTGGGAATGGTGATGGAGACAGGCTCATTAACTAGCCATCCCAGGCAAATTGATAAGGTCCAAGTGCAATGAGAGACACTCTCTTGGAAAACAAGCTAGAGAGGAATAGAGGAAGGCATCTGACATTGATCTATGGCCTACACACTCACACATGGGTGCATGTGCACGCACGCACACACACACACACACACACACACACACACACACACACACACAAACACTTTATAAAAACAAATATCTGGTAGAGGCCTCACTGAAGCCATGGGCTTATATCAACACCAAGAAGAGACTGAAAGCTCTAGCAAATGTTTCTAACAATCATTCTAGCTAAACACCCATAGAGGGCAAAGCAGAATGTGATATGTGAGGACCTGGGAACAGTCAGAGCTCTTGCTATGGTTCTCTCTGGTCATGGTTAGCTGACATGGCAGTAGGGAATATGAGGTGGTGAAACTGGAAGCCCGACATGAACACTAGTGGTCAGTGACCGGTGACATTGACTGTGGCTGTGCCTGACCCAGTAGAGCTCAGGTCAGCAAAATATGGAAGGGCACAGCAAATGAACAGAACATTGAGAATGGGATCTGGGGAAAGCAGACTTAATGGGGCCCTCCACACAGATACCGATGCAGAAACACTTGGATGGAAATGAACATGCAAACATACAAATACATAAATGCATATTAGATTGCCATGTTAAATAATCTGCTTATGGGTCTTTGGAAATGACTTTTCCCTCTGGCCAGTCCCCTTCTTCCAGACTGTTACCCACACTTTCATTTAGCTGGCAGAGAACTGTTTAAACCTCTAGAACTATGATTCAGGCATAATGTCACATACATGGAATCTCAATGCTTAGCAGAAAGAGGCAAGAGGACCTTGTGCTCTAGGACATTCTGCACTAATAAGGAGGCTTGGGCTAACCTGGAGTATAAAGCAAGACCCTATTCCTGCCTACCCAGCAAGCCATTCTGCACTAATAATGAGGTTTGGGCTAGCCTGGGGTATAAAGCAAGACCCTATTCCTGCCTACCCAGCAAGCCATTCTGCACTAATAATGAGGTTTGGGCTAGCCTGGGGTATAAAGCAAGACCCTATTCCTGCCTACCCAGCAAAGAAAATCTCAAACCATAAAGAACAAAATGAATTAGGATGCTTTTTTTTCCTTCAAAAGCTGAACTTGATTACATGCTCATACCACTGCCTTGGTCTCTGGTGTCTCCGTGCCCACACCCATCTCTGTGTCACTGAACGCAGGGGAGGGGGCTGCGGCTGCTGTTGCTCTAAGGCAGGCACAGTCTTCTGAGAGTGTCTGCAGTTCTTTTTGGAGGTAGCTTGGCCTTATTTAAAAAAAAAAAAAAGCATGCAGGATGCAGGATGCAGGATGCAGGATGCATGCAGTTCCTGGCATCTAGATCCCTGGTTGACACTCTAGGAGCATGAAGCAGGGCTGTGATATTACCACGGCCCTTCTATCATCTGACAATATGGCTGAAGAAAGGCTGTGGCAAATAACACCTTCTACGGCTGGGTGCTGGAGCTCTACAAGCCAGGGGAAAGTCACAGGGAATTTGTGGAAAATCTTCAACAGCCTCCTGGAAATGTCTCCCCTCCACTTAGTCTTCACTCTGGCTGATGCCCGGTTATTCCGTTCATGCGCTCTGCAGTGATGCCCTTTGTGAGGCAGCCCCTGGAACACTAGTCACTCTTATTGACCTGTCCCCACCGCTGTTTGAAGTTGTTGTTTGCTCTTTCTCATGCTGTGAGCTCTTCCCCGACTATCAGTACACAGGTGTCACTTTGAGTCCTCCTTTGCCTTATTCCTGTCCAACAACAGGTTAGCCCGGGGATGCAGCTTGACAAAAGGACTCCGTCATCGAGTTCTCATCTCACATCTACATTCATAGTAAACACCGCATACTCTCTCCGAACCCGCCTCAGTATCCTCTGTGCTCCTAATAGGCTGGAAAGTGAAAAAAGTACAGACCTCTCCCCTCACAGCAAGCCTACTAGATAGTTCTGGATGAATGATGTACCTGGGACCTTCCCACCAGCACAATGGCAGAGGGGACTGTTTATGTGACTAGAGTGTTGAACCTTCATGGCCAAATGCTTAGGACAGGAGCGATTCTGCAAGTGTGGTAGCCAAGCTTTGGCCTTGGCATTCCATGAAAGTGCACAAATAAGTAGATAGATAGATAGATAGATAGATAGATAGATAGATAGATAGATAAGTAGATAGATAGATAGATAAGTAGATAGACAGATAGATATAAAAACACAATGAGCCAATGAGACAGCTCAGTAGGCAGAGACATTTGCTGCCAAGCCTGATGACCTAAGTTGGATGTCCAGGAAGTACATAGCAGAGGGAGAAAACTGACCCCCACAGATTTTCCTCTGGCCTCCAAATGCACACCATGGTACAAGTGCCCCCAATATAGACACAAACACATAAACAAACAAACAAACATACAAACAAAAAAAATACATAAACAAAAACATAAGTTTTTTTTTTTTTTTAAAGAAAGTGTGTAAATAGCCCAATAGCTTCCCTTAAACCCTTTTCTGTTTAAACTGCTCAGAACTAGACTGAAACAAGTGTCCCCTCTACCATCGGCTACGTATGAATGGAGACCCTTACATCGTTGCCTTATCTATAGTCAAGCATGACCTTGTCTTGAAACCCTTATGATACTGAGGAGGTGCAGAGCCAAGGGCCCCTGCGGGTGCCTCCACCCTTGCTGGGAGGTGCAGCTGCTGCTCCAGCTAGGGACTGGAAAACCAGATCAGCTGCCTTCTTAACACTGCGCATAACGTAAACATTAATAGCGATGGGCTGGACTGGGAGGATTTCTTATCAGAAATGTGAAAAGGCTGTTGTGTGGACAAATTGAAATGGGTTTGTTGATGCAGAGGTTTATTTTTTTTTGTTTGTTTGTTTCCTGCTTGGCTGGCTCTCTGCCGCCTTCCAAATAGCTGAGGGACTTCCAGATAATCAAAGCTCGCTTGCCATACGGACTGTTAGCAACTCCTTTCAGACCCTTCCTGTCCAGATGCACAAGAGAATAGCAAAAGGAAATAAATCCAACACTTTCCAGCTACACCCACCAAACCGACAAATCTCTGCAGTTCTGAATCATCAAACCCTGCATTTCTCATTAACTACCCCTCATATGCAGCATTTTCAATTAAGCTGGGAGCACTGCTACACTAATTATGTTATGATATTAGCCCAGGCAGATTAATATGCAGCTAACAGTTTAGGAGTGCCGTCTGGATTGGATTGTTCTACCTATTTGCAAACGAACGCTTCCTGGAAAGCCGTCCCTGACCTGGGACTGGACTTGATTGCTTAGTTTTATGAAGACTTGACTGGTGTACAGGATGCCCAGGTAGTTGGTAAAAAAAACAAAACAAAACAAAACAAAACAAAAAAACCTTCTGCGTGTGTAGGCAAAGGCTTTCATGGAAGAGACTCTGTATATTTTACCAAGATGGAGCGCCTCAATATGAGTGGGTATTGGGCAGTCCTTGAGGGTCTGAGCAGAGGGAAAGGGCGGATCGTGAGCTGGGAGACCCATCTTCCGCCCTTGGCCACCGATCTTCTCTTTTGGAGGTGCCTTCTGTGAGGTCATAGGCCTTTGGGCTTCCCTGGTATCAGCACCACTGGTTTCTCTGTGCCTGCTGACAGCTGGCGAGACTTCTCAACTTCCAGAATGAGGGCTCTTTATTCATCTCCTTTAATCTCCTAGCCTCGTGGTTCTGATTCTCTGTAGAGCTGGTCAGCACTGTCTGGTGAGTGAGCTATGAGGTTCTAGCCTCCTGTCTGTGTGGCAGCTATACCTGCACCTAGACCTGATGTCACTGAGCCACAAGGCCATGTTTTGTGTTTCCTCTGCAATCCACACAACTCAGTGCTCATAGGAAGTGCTCAGTTAACACGTCGCCATTGGACCTGCTTTGAAAAGTCCCACTGAAAAGCTACAGCAGAATGTCTGCTTCTCATAAAAAAAAAAAAAAAAAAAAAAAAAAAAAAAAGAAAAGAAAAGAAAAAAAAAGAAAGATGGCTCTGTTCCATGAAAAATACAACCAGAGAAGGGGAAGGAAATCATATTTGCTGTTGCAAGTTCTAAGCCAGACACTTTCAAAATACACAAGGCTCATTTCCCGTAACCAAGAATCATTTGAGGGAGATGCCATTATATGCACTTGTGGATAGACCGGGGTGCAGTGACTTGGACCCTTGTGACTTCAAGCACACCTGGCATCAATTAACTTCTCTGTAAGCGTTCATGGAAAGGCAGCAGGCATCACAGGGCATTTTAAGACATGTTTCGGTGTTCAAGAAGGACAAAGGGAACAAATGTCATTTGATAGTACTGAATGAAATAACTTGTCACTGACATCCACTCAGCATGCACCGCTCCTGGGTACCCGCCTAAGTGCTCTGCAGCCCCTGTGAGCTAAGCCTCTTCACCCTACATCCTGAGAATGCAGAAACTGAGGCTTTGGATTTCTACAGAATAACGAGACGGCAGGCCAGGCTCTGGCTAAGGCATCTTATTGACTATGAGCAAGTCTCTTCTTAGCTCTCCACTTCCCACTTTGTAAATATAAGAGCATGTGGTTACTGCAGGGAGCATTTGAGCAGTGCCAATGATGTCATAGGTCAGTTGTCAAAGGCACATCAGACCTGAGGCTGTAACAGATGCAGAAAGCCACAGCAGCCAAGTGCTCCGAGAGCTGACTGCTCAGCTCCATTCCTGCCTCTGCTGTGGGTGGACTTTGGCTGAGGCACACTCTGGACTGTCTTTGCACAGTTTCCTCATCTTTAAGATGGAGATGACAGTAGTGCCCACATCACCAGTTTGCTTCAAGGATTAAATGGACCATATTGCACAGATAGTCAAGAGGTAAGCACAGGGCTTTTGGATGTTCAACACTTTCCTGTTGTGAATTCCAGCCAGACTCTGCAAGTCACTGAAAAGTCCATGCCTTAAGAGTAAGGAGTCTAAGACTGCGGCATGCTCTTGGTAGCATGGTAGATAGCCTAATCCACCTAAGGCAGCCATTGCCAAAACCCCTCAGCACTGCTGTTTTATGAAAACTGCTTCCTGGACTGGATTTCTATGGGAATTCAGATTCAGAGAGATTAAGTTATGCACCCAAGTTTACAGGACTGGAAAAGAGAAAACTGAAACCTGTCCCTCCACAGGCAAGAGCAAGTGAGCAGTGAACTGACTCAACCTGAAGTGTTTTCAAATTATCCCTCAAAACATTTGTTTTGTGTGTTTTAGCATGAGCATGCGTGTGTGTGAGTGTGTGTGTGTAAGAGACAGACAGAAACAGAATATACAGATTTAATTTTATTGTAGCAAACAATTTGTAAATGTTTGATGTTTGAAACGAAACATCTTTCCCTTTTTTTTCAGTGAAAACAAAATAAAGAAATAAAGAATGACTAAATAAGTAATAAATGAAAATGAACAAAATCATAATAGAATATCAACTCCAAATAAAGTCCTTCAGGTTCTGCTGCTTGTCCCTTTGAGGGGCAGCAGGGCTCCAGCCATCATTAGGAGAGAATTTTACTTTAAACATGCTAAAGAAGAAGTCATGTTATCAAAATCCCTCTTGACCCATCCAAGCATCTCAAACTCATTTGTTGCTGACCTTTATATTGTATTCTCTTTCTTGTCTCTGTCTCTCCATCTGTCTCACAGTCTCTCTCTCTGTCTCCATCCCCTTTCTCTCTTTTATCTTCATTAAAGAAGGAAGAGAAAGTAGGCTAGTGCATATCCACACATGCTAACAGTTGGAGGCACACCACGGTCTCTGAGCCCAGTCTATACAGAGAAATAAGGGAAACTAGAATTCTGTCCATGATGACCCAGAATCCCAGAGCCTTCTAGTTTCCAGCACAGCAAGTGGATCAGAGAGTTTTTCTTTTCCCAAGGACACAGAACACAGCGATATGTTGATTCCATAGTCTTTTGTTGAGACAAAAAGGGTTCCCATTATTTCTACTGGGGAACTCCCAGTGAGTTGAGCAATTGCCCTATGACTATAGGATCTTTCTCCTTTTAAGTCTTTCTAATTTTCCTTGAGTCAGTTTGCATTTCTCAGAAAAATCTCCCATCTTAAGGTTTTCAGACATGTTAGAGTCACAGAGTGTCATTTTGTTGGACTGTTAAGTCACATCAGTTGCCTGCGTCCCTTTTCCTTTGTCGGCTCTTCTTGCTTTAATATGGGTGCTTTCCAGCCCTTGCTTATTAAGCGTTGGCTGGGTGATGCAAAGTCAAGATGTTAGCCATTGGCTTGAAAAGAAACCACAATGTATCTGAGAAGGAACAGTTTTGTGGGAGGGAAAATGCTTTAATGGATCAGTTTGGACGTGAAAGGGGAGTGAGGCCTCTATGGTCTAGGAACGAAGAGTTACATTGTATATAAAGCAGAGGCAGAGGGAAAACTAATAGTATATGATTCAAAGGTCACTGTGGGATTTAGAGGCTGATCACAGGGCGCATGTCCTGCATAGCACCACTCAGGTGTTACACCCATTTATGCTAGGGCAGGGAAGCGCATGTGACGTAAGTGTCAAGGTCTAGGTAGGTGAGGAAAAAGGGCTCAATTATATGCAGGTCCAGGTGGATTAAGATCAACTCCAACTCTGCTTGGGGTAGGAAAAAAAAATCTAACCCGCTGCTAATGTGTGCAAAGACCCTGGATTCATTCATCCTGAAAGGCAGGGATGGGATGTGGACCAGGATACCCCCTACACGCCCAAGACATCTTCGCTGACACACAGAAAGGTGCAGGACCCATTCATAAGACAGCATGGGGACAGACAGCCCAAATGTCATTTCTGATCCTTGTGTTCAGGGCCCATCTCAATTAAGATCAGTTAGAAGTCAATTTCACAGTGGCTGGTTTTTGCAGATCCTCAAAAAAAACGATAAGTGGAGAAAGGACAGTAGCTTCCCTTGGGAGCAGAGGCCATCCTCAACAGGCTGTGCCGATGCTTTATTTGTTTGTTTATTTTTGATTTGAATTTAATTCGGTAAATAATGTTTCTTTAACATTTATTTCTCATTTCAAAAGCAATGTATGTTCAGGAGATAGAAGCAGCTGTTCCATCCCACGCCTGGCCTCCGACCAGCCAGGAATATTTGTTTGGTTTATCACAAGCAAGCCTTAGGCGTCACCTCATGCGGATGAGCAGCAGTTTTCAAATGTAGAGCAAATTCACACATGGTCCCAGGACCTAGAAAAACCAACGGGAGCAAGTTTCTCTTGCTCTTTTGCTTTCTGTCCTTCCCCCACCTCCACCCTCTTCTGTACTTGCTTCACATAGCTTAGGTTTTAACTTGGAGAACTTGCATCCTGTCTTTTGTACTTAACGGTCTTCTGGAAACATTCTCCCCATCATTAAAAGCTCAGCAAACATAATTTTTAACAGCTACAGAATACTCCATCCTATGACTAAAGCCATAATTCACTAACCAGTCTCCCCAAGTGAAGCATTTAGTGGTTTCCAGTTCTCACTCATAAACAAAGCCACGTCGATTGCCAATGTGGAGACAGTTTTGCCTGCGCTTCAGATTGTTTTCTTAGGACAGATTCCCAGAAATAGAATGATTAGGTCAGGTGAGGCTTTTTAGACACTCTTGAATTTCACCGTCACACAGAAGCTCCATGATCCTCCTCCTGATGTAGAGTCTGATGGCCCCTTGATGCACTTCTTACAGGCTGCCCCAAAGGTGTATTTTAAAACTATCCTCATGGGGGAAGGGAAAGCACTATTTGTCTGGGGCCCTGGCCTAGAAGTGGAAGGATGTGGTTCCTGTCTCCATGGAGACACGTGGGATGTGTCTTCCTATCTCCTAGTCTCCTCTCCCCTCCTCCAGAGTTCCCCTTTTTGATTCTGGCGGCACGGCCCTATGTCTAAGGCACAGAGAAGCCTCTGCATGGCCTTGCCCCATTGCACATCACAACTCTATAGGATGCAAAGAACGGGTAGGAAGCACGGATGCTTCCAAGGACGTTTAGCATTTTTTTCAGCCTTGTATTAGATAGCCAGAATTGGGTTTCTTTCTTTCTTTCTTTCTTTCTTTCTTTCTTTCTTTCTTTCTTT
>OU015752.1:112497910-112514702 GCA_907169655.1 Acomys percivali | reverse complement strand
ACACACACACACACACACACACACACACACACACACACACACACACATTCATGCATGCATAGTAGGAGGCAGAGGTGGGGGCTGCTGTTGGGGGTAGCTCCCCAGCAGAGGGCTTCTCTTCTTAGTGGGAAGGGATAATCCCTAATAAGAAGCAACAAGGACAAGGCAGGAGTTAGGAGAAGGGTAGAGGGACAAGAAACAAAGTCCTTCCAGATGACAGAGATTTTTCTGGAATTCCAGGACAGTGGTGGAAAGGGGCTAGTAAATGAGACCCATTGGTTTTAAGAAACATCATCCAAAAAAAAAAAAAAAAAAAAAAAAACAAAAAAACAACAACAACAACAAAAAAAAACCCAGAACACCTAAAACAATCCTATAGAATAAAAGAATTCTGGAGGTAGCTCCCTCTGACTTCAAGCTGTACTACAGAGAAATAGTAGTAAAAACTGCATGGTACTGGCATAGAAACAGACTGGCTGATTAGTGAAATCAAATCAAACACCCAGAAATAAACCCACACACCTATAGACACTTGATTCTTTTACGAAGAAGCCAAAACCATACAATGGAAAGAAGAAAGCATCTTCAAGCAATGGTGCTGGTCTAACCGGATGTCTACACATAGAAAAATGCAAATGGATCCATATTAATTGCCCTGCACAAAACTCAAGTCCAAGTGGGTCAGGACCTCAACATAACACCAGAAACACTAATTCTATTAGAAGGAAAAGTGGGAAGTAGCCTTCAACTCATTGGCAGGGAACAACTTCCTGAACAGAACACCAATAGCTCAGGCTCTATGATCAACAATTAATAAATGAGACCTCATGAAACTGAAAAGCTTCTGTAAGGCAAAAGACACTGTCAACAGAACAAAGCTGAAAAATGGGATACAGAGCTAAACAGAGAATTCTCAACAGAGAAATTGTCAATGTTCAAGAAGCACTTAAAGAAATGTTTAACTTTCTTAGTCATCAGGGAAATGCAAATCAAGACCACTCTGAGATTTCATCTTACACTCACCAGAATGGCCAAGATCAGAAACTCAAGTGACCTTAAGTTGAGAAGTAGATTCGGTAATTTACATTTTGTCTTTTTATCCCTCTATATTTCTATATTCCCCCTTCTTTCTTTTCAACCCCTGTCTCCAAACCCAAGGAGGAATAATAAAGGAAAAGAGAGACATCCCTGAGTGCAACCTTATTTTCCCTCTGAATAAAGACCAATAGCAACTTATAACCAGCCCCCAATGAAAATAAAAATAGATTATTGAATCTACTCCTCAACTTAAGGCCTTAATTGTTACTCATAAGGTTATTTTTGATTCATTGGTATAGAATTTTGTATCAATATGATGCAAAAATAAGTTTAATTTTGATACATTGGTATAGAATTCAAATTTAAGATTGTTCTTAACACACATTATATATGTTTCTACTTTAATATGAGGTATTGTAACCATACAACTCAAGGAGGATACAAGATTTACCTCCAATACTTTGAAAGTGCTATTGCAGGCTTTTTAGGATAAATAAGTTATACAAGTTAGTTGTTAGTTGATCAAGTCATGGTCATGTCAATTACTAGTCTACTTACATTACAAGAATATACATACTAGGTTTAACAGATAGATATGATTCTATAGATAGATAAGGTAAAATATTTAAGAACTTCAAAAACCTCAGAGACCTACAGACTATGGTATTTAAAGATGTTTTTACTATTTTAACTCATTGACAATAAGACAGGTTAACTCCTGGCAATACCCAGCCTACCTCAAAAAAGAAGATGAGGATCAAAAAACCTCCCAATGAAGATGGCTTCAAATGTTGCAAACAAGCCACTGGGCAAAATGTTCACGTTTAGGCCTCTGACAGATTTCTGCCTAAAAATGGGCAAGCTTGGATACAGGCAAAGTTGACAGCCAAACTCTGCCAAGACAAGGTAAGCAAGTCCTCAATAGTTCCTGCCTCACTAATATGTCTGTCAAATATATTGGGCCAGAAGGCTGAAGATGATGCTCCAATGTTATAGAGAGTTTTGGGTGACTGTTCAGGCAGCAAACTGTCTCTGTTATTTTTTTTTTTTCACTTTGGAAGCTGTTAACCTGGGCTTCTTCTTTACTCAGTTAATTAATTTTATTCCTTCTCAAGTCTCTCTGATAGAGTTGAAGACTAGATAGTTTAGTTCTACAATTAGGCTTAGTTGTTTAAGGGTTAAGATGTTTTTAGGTCTAGGTAGATGTTTTAAGTTGATAGAGATGAGATATGATAGATATTGATTTACATTCAGAATTTTAAACTCACGAAGATAAGAAAGATTTTTTTCTTCAAAGTTGCCAAATACAACCATGAATGTAACATATATATAATTCCTGATTGTTTCACGGTTCTTCTTGTTCTATGTAGTTTATTTTATATATGTATAATAATATAAATGCATATGTAAAAAATAAAGAAAATTAAAAAAAAAAAAAAACTCAAGTGGCCAGGCAATGGTAGCACATGCCTTTAATCCCAGCACTTGTGAAGGAAAGGCAGGTGGATCTCTGTGAGTTTGAGTCCAGCCTAGTCTACAGAGGGAGTTCCAGGAGAGCCAGAGGTGTTACACAGAGAAACACTGTTTCAAAAAACAAAACAAAACAAAAACTCAAGTGACAGCACATGCTGGTGAGGATATGGAGAAAGGGGAACACTCCTCAATTGCTGGTGGAAGTGCAAACTTCTACAATCACGTTGGAAAACAATCTGGCACTTGCTCAGAAAATTGGCAATAGCTTTACCTCAAGACCCAGCTGTACTACTTTTGGGCATATACCCAAAAGATGCTCCACCTACAACAAGGACATTTGCTCACTATGTTCATAGCAGCTTTAATTGTAACATCTAGAAATTAAAAACAACCCAGATGTTCCATGACCAAGGAATGGATAAAGAAACTGTGGTACATTTACACAATGGAATACTACTCAGCTATTAAAAACAAGGAAATCATGAAATTTGTAGGCAAATGAATGGAACTAGAAAAGATCATCCTGAGAGAGGTAACCCAGACCCAGAAAGACATACGTGGAATGTACTCACTTATAAGCAGGTAATAGCCATATAGTACAGGATAACTATACTACAATTCGCAAACCCAAATAAGCTAAATAACAAGGAGGACCCAAGGGAGGATGCTGAATCTCACTCAGAATGGGAAATAGAATAGACAGCAGAAGTGGTTGAAGAGAGGGAACAGGGTAGGAGAGGGAGAGTGGAGAGAAATGAGGGTGGGGATCTGACATGGGGAGAGTGAGAGCTGGAGGAGAGGGGGCTTTCAGAGAGAAGAGAAACCGTGAGGGGGCATCTCTGAGACAAGCCTGAGACCTACAACAGGACAGGCTCCTGTGAGGACATGGGGGTATCTCTAGCTGAAACTCCTAGTAGCCGGGTCATGGAGACTGAAAAGGCCACCCTCTAACTAGACAGGACTCCTACTGGAGGAGAGGAACACCAACCCATCCACAAAAACTTCAACTCCAAATTTACCCTGCCTACAGGATGAGCAGGGATAAAGACAGAGCAGAGATTGAAGAAATATCCAACCAATGCCTGGCCACACCTGAGACCTACCCCATGGGAGAGAGCCAACCCTGACACTATTAACAACACTCTACTATGCTTGCAGATGGGAGCCTACCATAGCTGTCCGCTGAGATGCTCCTCCCAGTAACGGATCAAAACAGATGTGGAGACTCACAGTCAAACGTTGGACAAAGCAAAGGGAGCCTTGTGGGAGAGTGGGGGTGAATGATAGAAGGACCCGGATGGGGCAGGAGCTCCAGAAGAAGACTAACAGAGCCAACTAAACAGGGCCCAGAGTGACATCCAGAGACTGAAACACCAACCAAGGACCATGCATGGACTGGACCTAGGCCCCCTACACATATGTACCTGATGGGCAGCTCAGACTTCATGTGGGTCCCTAGTAAGGGGAGCAGGGGCTGCTCTGATATGGACTCTGTTGCCTGCTTTTTTATCACTTCTCCCTGGTGGGGTTGCCTTGACAGGCCACTGAGGAAGAGGATGCGCTCAGTCCTGATGTGACTTGCTGTGCTGGGGAGGGTTGGTGTGTGGGGGGGGGTCCCCTTTTCAAAGGGGTAAAGGGTGGGGAATAGGGGGAAGAAGGAACGATGGAAAGAGGGTGGGACTGGGAGGGGAGGAAGGAGGGGCCTATGATTGGGATATAAAATGAATAAAGAAATAAATTAATTAATTAAAAAAAAAAAAGACGCATCATCAGAAGTGACCACAGGTGGCAGGAAAGCTCCAGAAACCATGACAGAGAGATAGGCACATTGCATTCCCCCACAGGAGGGCAGATTCGGGAGGAAAATGCAAGATGCTTGCTAATTCTTCTCCTGGGGCCCTCAAAGTTATTTCCTTGTGGGACATAGGCAGCCCCGGGGATCCCCTTCCCTACTCAGCACCCAGTCCCTGGTGCTCAGCAAGACCTGTGGGTGGGCCAAGCTCTCTGATGGAAGTAGCCAGTGGGTGGGTCCCACCTCACATATATCCCTGCAGTGTATGGAGGGCTCCTGCAGAGCCTGGACTCCGCTGGCAGAAGTTATTTATGCATGTGAAAAGTTTCAAAGAGCTCCTGGAAATGCTGATCTAGTTCACCCGTTAGGGATATCTAGGCAATAAAAGTTCATTTGACTCCATCCGATCAAATGGAAAAATAAAGCTAAAATTAATTAAAAATGACAGCATACAGTTCCTTACAAAAGCACCTTTGAAGTGCATTCAGCACATTTAAGAGTCACAGTTAGGGGATGCTTGAGCTTCTAATGACCCCAGCTACTGGCACAGAGAGATAAGGCGGATAAAAGAAATCCACAGATAATCACAATTAAAAAATCCTTTATTCTTTCTTTCCATTTCAACTTCATCCTTACCACACTCTTGTGAAGCCCTGTAAAGAACTGTCCTCGTTCTCTGATCTTGTCTCTGGGCTCCTTTGCTGTCCAAGTGAAGGGGGGTTGATAAGAGGGAAGGGAGGCTGCCTGGGGGAGCCTTCCTTAACCAGCGTGCTGGTGAGGTGTGCTCCCACTGCCCTTCAGCTCATCTCCCTATCCCTCCTGCCCCGGTGCCTTCCAGAAATACATGTGCCTTTCCCTTTGGCTTCTGTGTAGGCTTAGCCAATGGGAGGCTCCATCTTTGGAGGAGAAAAAGAGACTTTTGACATTAATGTACAACATTGTCGTGTACAGAGTCCATGCTTGAGAACTCCGCCACTGAGTTAAAAGTTAAAAGGTCATATTTCAAGAAAGTCTATGTTTTTGTGTTAGGCCATTTTCATAGCTATCTTTGGCCACATGTAGTGGGTCATGCTGTTGGACATGCCTGCTAATAGGCTATAGGCTCACCAGGGCTCGTTTTCTCTACCTAAGGTCTTGCTCTATGGCACTGTCTTGGATAGCTGCATCACCTTGCCTTTTATTAAAAATCTTCAGCCACCCCATTTGAATATGCTATTGGCTTCTAAATGTACCCTTTATTGTCTCGTTCCATGGTCTCATTTTTCCAGGGGAGTAGAGAACCTCAAAAAGGATACTGTCTTGCCTAAGTTGAATACTAGGAGTTGGCAGAGCTGGGACCCAAGCAAAGGCTGCCTACTGCCAGAATTTCATTACTGACAGCTTCATTATGTTGCTGTGAAACCAAAGCAGTCAGCCAGAATTTGCAAGATGCTGCCAACTGTGAAAGAACGGCTGGGAGGTTCCCCAGAGACTTGAAAGTATACAGAAAGTGGGTCATTGAGAGTGGCCATGCCATATTTTCCAGATGTAGTAAAAAGCCTGCCTTTTACCAACTGCCTTATCTTTTAGATTCTAACTGCTCAGATCCTTTCCCAGCCATACATACTGGAAACTGAGCCCCTTATGAGCTACTTTCAGGTCTCATGGCTATCATTGGCTCCAGGACACTGTGGGGATAGGGCCTGGTGGTGAGATAGAAGCTCATGTAAGTAACTGCCCAGTCCTTTCCACTCCACTCCATCCATCCATCCATCCATCCATCCATCCATCCATCTATCCATCCATCCATCCAGTTATCCAGTGAACAATTACCAAAGGACAAGTCTGTCCAGGCCATTGAAGAGTGGCCAAAATAAACAAAACAAGATGGGAATTTTGTTCTGGTTGCAATGTGAGTACTGTAGAGTCTGTCAAGCAGCAGAGGCTGCTTGAAGAAAGGATGCATTTTAAAGGATTCATGGGAGTTTGCATGGTGGGCCTATAGAAGGTATCCTAGTTAGGCTTACCGTTGCTATGATGAAACCCCATGACCAAAAGCAAATTTGAGGGAAAGAGTGTGTTGACTTACACTTCCACATTGCTGTTTATTATTAGAGGGAGTCAGGGTGGGAATCTGAAGGCAGGAACTGTTCCAGACACTGGGGAGGGGTGCTGCTTACTGGTTTGTTAATCATGGCTTGCTCAGTCCGCTTTGAACAAAACAGCAACCCAGGACCAGTACCCTAGGGATGGCACCACCCAACTGGGCTAGGCTCTCCCCCACCATTCACTAATTAAGAACATGCTCTACAACAGGATCTTATGGGAGTTTTTTCTCAACTGAGGTTCACTCCTTTCAGATAACTCTAACTGGTGTGAAGCTGACATAAGACTAGCCAGCACAGAAGGTGCTAAGCAAGGGGTGAGTACAGAGAATGTCAGAAGTCGAGTGTTTTAAGCACAGAATCCATCTACGTGAAAGATGGGCTGGAAAGGTATGCAAGGACCAGTCAACAGCCCTTGGCCAGTGAACTAAGGAAACAGGCCTCTCTGGTATGAAATTGACAGTTGTGGTCCTGACCAGTCAGTCTTATAGCCTCTAAACTGTACATTAGGCCCCAAAGGAATGTTGTGGAATTTCTTAAGGGACATATTCTCTTTTTTGGGTTCAGAATTTATTTAGAAGTGAAATGAATACTTCCGTGAACTTCTATAGGCTCATTACTCAGGATGCTCTCTAGCTGACTCCTCTAGGTTCAGGTCAAGAATGGTCTGTTGCTGAAAAGCTTGCAGGTGCAAAGAGTCTCGGTAGTGGTAAAGGACACGCCAGTGCAGCCTACTGGAAATCCTGGACAGCACACAGATGTATTTTTTTTACACCTGCACCTTGTAAGGCAGAGGGATCCAGAGCCAATGCAATTAGAACAATAAATGAGAAAGTGTTCACATGTGTCTTTGGTTCATGGCTACCAAACAATTTGTCAGGCAGGCTGAGTCTCCCCCAAGAAGAAGTTTCTAGAAGGAGAAGAAATAGGCAGGCTATGGAAGCAGGCTGTGTAGAATCTCCACCGACCCATTATCAAGGCCATGGCATATGCTGTTCCGATGGGAAATTTTCACACCGAACTTGAGAGCAAAGAGCATCCAAACTCCACAAATGCTATCATTAAGAATCATCACAGATAATGTGGTTTTAATTAGAAGGGTTGAGATACTGGCAAGTGTTCAAAAGGCTTGCCATTTGAGAATCCACCAGCATCATGGGTGCAAACAGCCTCCGTGTGTGCAAAAATTCAGGCCTCCTGCCTGCCAACACCTGGAAGGTGGAGGTTCATATTATTACTGAGACAAACTGGGTGATTGGAATTTTAGTTATTCCCCTTACAATGGGGAGGAGATAAGGCCTTGGCACATGTTTAAGTAACAAATTTTGGAATTAGGTTAGCAGTGACTAATGATCAGACATCGAACAGGATGCACAGCCTCTGATCCTTGGCTTCCTCGATGTGTAAAGTGTATTTCTGAGTTCTATCTGAAGGATTGTTAGTGCACCTCCATATTGCTACAGGTGACCTAGTAGTGGATGATGCCCAGAAAACAGAACTTCCTTCCCCTTTCCTGCTTCTCTAAGCTGGTGTGACATGGTACCTCCACTCTAACCCAAGTCTGTGAACTTAAAGGCTGGTCCCTGTCAACCGTTCAGCACACACTCACCCTCCATGAAAGAGGATCAGAACAAGGCTGTATTTCAGAAAAGCCGAGTTTGCAGGAGGCAAAAGTGACTTGCAAGACACTGGTCTCTAAATGTGAGGCATTAACTACCTGCATCTCTATGTCCCATCACCCTCCAGCACCAGGGACTCTAACTGAGAGTGAATCCACTAAACACAAAGAGATGGACCAAGGCACATAGTCCTTGTCTGCTGACCATCAGAGGCTTAAACAGTAGCAATTATTTCAAACAGTGAGGCTCAGGCAAAGTTGTGTCTCCTCTAAGCAAACAATCTCCCATTGACTCCCCAGCTCCATAGAGTGATGCGCCTTACTAAATCAATGCATCACTTCTCTAGGCAGGCCAATCACCTCACCTGGAAAGAAGTCTAAGATGAATAGTCTGAAAAGGAGCTTTAATCTTGGCTTCCCTGCTGACAAGTCATGTGGCGTGAGACCACCTTTTCATTGCTTTGGAGCATCCAAAACTTGTGACAATCACACTTAAGTGGTCCAGTGGACCAGCTACAGTATCCTAGGCCGTGTGCTTAGTGTTGGATGAACTTGCAGTTCTGGAAGGAATTGGAGGTGAGACTTACGTAGCCCCCGAGACTGCCAAGGCTCATGTAACATTACAGGATGGAAAGAATGGTGTTGAAAAGTGAATGGTTATCTACTCATCTACCACCTACATGGTTTATACAGTTTTCCCCTCATATTCTCACATAATTAGATAACAAATGTACAAATATTTAGTGAGTGCCTATTATATTCAAGTCAAAGGCATTGCATAAATACCAATAAATAGAATATTTGAAATTACTGAATCTTGGGAACTTACAGAACTGAAACCCAGACAGCCATTAATTCATTCACCCAGCCACTTAGCAACCCATCAATCTAGCTACCCACCTGTTCTCTACTCATAAATCCACCCATCCATCCATCCATTCACCTGGCCATCTGTCCACACACATGTCTATCTATTAGTAAGTCTGCCCATCAATCCACCCATCGACTTGTCCATCTATTTGTAAATCCACCCATCCATTAATTTATTCACCACCTATCTACCCTCTATTTCATCTACTCATGAAATACTTATTCCTCCATCCTTCAACCTATCCATTCATTTATCTTCTCACATGTCTATCTATTTGTGACTCTACCTGCCAATCCCTTCATCTCCCTACCTACCTACATGTGTATCATTTGTAGGCCTGACCACTCATCTCTCTATTTCTACATCCACACAACTATCTGTCTCCTCATTCATCTATCTATTCATCAATCTGGTCATTATTTGTAAGTCCACTCAACCATTTATTCATAGACTCTGTCCATCTATATTTTTGTCTAGTTGAAAATCTACCCATTCATCCATGTGTGTGTGCTTACATTCACCTGCCTTTATACCAATGAACTGTATCACCAAATATTGATTAAATAACTACTAGGTACTCCACTGTACTAGTTAACGAAAACTATTTCCCCGTCACCACTTTTTTTTCTTTTCTTTTTCTTTTTTTTAATTTTTTGAGGCAATGTTTCTCCGTGTATCCCTGGTTATCCTGAAACTTGCTCTGTAGATCAGGCTGGCCTCAAACTCATAGAGATTCCCCTGCCTCTGCCCCTGAGTACTGGGATTAAAGACATATGCCACCACTGCCCAGCAGAAAGAATTTTCAAAATAAACAACTAAGATGTTCTATGCAGTTATGCATTAACATATTTGAGATAACCACAATCCAAGATGGGTCAGTATGGAACTGTTTTCAGAACAGATCCCTGGGCTATGATCAGTTTATGGCTTATTCTCAGACCTACTAGCTAAACAGCTCTCTATAGTGTAAGTTAAGACTGAGGTTATCAAGACAGAATGGGCAGGCATTACTCATCCTTCAACAGTGGGTGGCTGGAGGGCTGTGGCTTCCGGTGGAACGTCAAGACTTTTCTATAGACTGAACATCATACCTGACATATATCTTTGCACCTGTTTATCATGTAAAGGTAGATACTGTTGTAGTAATACATAATTTCTTTTTTAAAGCATCAATTATCTTAATTTTTATATAATCTCATAGCTGGCACCGGTATAAAATACGTGAGAGGCAAAAATGAACACTTAAGGTGGCACTCATTCTTGAGTGCGCCGCTACAGTGGTACGATACTGACTGTGAGTGCCTCCTTAAATTTCACTCCGGGTATCTCACTTATGCCTCAATCTCATCAGCAATAATAGCAGTATCCCTTCAGTAAACATTGTTTTTATTCCCTTAAAGATACTATGGATGTTTTTACATATTATTTCAGTTTTCATAATCATTCTGTTAAATGGCTACGATTAAGTTCCATTTTGAGAATAAGAAACTAAAACTAAAGAAGCTATGTATTTTCAGTCTGGTGATCAAGAAATCCACAGACTGTAGATCTGTCATGCTTCCCTGGGGCCCAAGGCATAGTGGATGCCTTTTGGAACCCTCACCAAACTGGCCCATCAGCAAAACATCTCTCCAGACTGGCCTCACTGGACCCCTCCTGGGATCCCATCTTACACAGACAGATCTGAGGCTCTTCTCAGGATCCAAGCCAGATCATGCTCAGACCTTCCAAGGCCACTCTTGGCCTCTTCCCAAAGCTCTTCATTAGATGGGCTATGGAAATGGTGTTTCCTCAGCCTGCATCTTCTTCCTCCTTCTTAGAATCAGAGGAAGAAGAAATATGGAGAAAATGAGGCATCTCAGAGAGAGCAACTAAGTCAATCTGAAGAACTCTGTTCAAAGGTGGAAATGTAATTGGATGATGGCGAATTGAAATGATGGGCAGTGAACCTGGTTGCCCTGCACTGGCAGGTCGAGTGAGACACTGACTCATTTCTGAGTGAGACAAGCTAAGGAGAAGCTAGCCACATTATGTCTCACTGCTGTTCCTTCTGGAGGGTTCACCGTGACTCCCTGAAGTACTAAGGAAATAGGTCCCTGTTTCTTCAGACCAGTGGCCATTGGAGAACCGTTCTTTCTACTGTCTATGGGGTCTGGGGGTCTTAGCTGGGATGAAGGGACGGAGAAGGGTGGGCTGAACAAGAGAAAGCATGTGTACTGTAGCTTCAGATCACAGAGGCCTGTGGTTATTTTGGGTTGCTTTTCTTTGGTGGGAGTATATAGCTGGTTGAGAATGAAATTGTGAAAAACACAGCACAGATCTTGACAAAACAAGGCCAGTTGCCTCCTTTCTCCACAGCCTCTCAAATCTCTTCCTTGACCCCAGAGACAAAAGCTGGGGCTGGCCTTCAAATCCCTCTGGAAAAAAAAAAGATGTACACTTTCAACACACAGCTTCCTACAACCCTGGAATGGATGAAAGGCAAGGCTTTTGCAGGGTCTGCGGGGAATCAGAGAGACCTACGGGGCCAACATGTGATCAGAGCCCTTCATGGACTGTCTGATTTAAAAAAAAAAAAAAAAAAAAAAAAAACCAATAACAACAAAAACCTCAACTCCCTCCCCCTCAAAAAACTGCGGCATTCTGAGTGGGTTGTTACTACAGACAGAGAAGCACCCGGGAAGAAAATGTGTCCCAACAGTAGTCTGTAGCCGTGCTTGCCAGTGCAGAGCCATGCAGAGCCTGGCAGATCTGCCTTGACTCTCAAAAGCCTGGGTCTCAGTTTTCTCACCCAGGAACTCCTGCCTCTCTGGGCTTCTAGGAGAGCAGAGAAGAAGCTGTTGGGGTATAAAACTCAATGTCCCTCTGTTCCTGTATCCCTCTGTGTTTCTTTACACAGTGTGTTCCTGATATCAGCCATGGATCTGACAGCCCAATGTAGACCTTTCTTTGAAAATTACCAGATTCAACCAAACCAAACCAAACCAAAACAACCAACCAAACAAACAAATGAACAAAAACCCATCTGGTTCAGGCCAGGAAGTCCCCAAGGAAGTGGATGCCAGCTCTGATGATTAAATTACTACGACCCCTGGCTAGAATTGAAAAATAATTTTGTAAGTGTAAACTGCTTGTTCCCTCTACTACCTACCCTCTTGGCTTCAAAGATTCCTTTCCACTCTTCTTTTTTTCAGACACCAAGAAGAGATGCTTTGGAAATGAGACCTCAAGATAGAACCCTCAAAAACTATTTAACCAGGAATGTGGGACACAGTGAGGTAAGAGTCTTTGGGAGAAGCGGCTTAATGTATTGCATATAAATGAAGTCCAGGGTTCAAATTCCTCTCTCCTAAGCCTAGGCTGGATGTATGATCTTGGAGAATTTGCTTGACATCTCTGAGTCTTAAGAATCTCAGTGATGAAATAGAATTGACAAGGAGTACGTGGAAGGAAACCTTGGAGGGTTAAATGAGATGATACATAGAGGTAGAAGGGTGTGTTGGGTAGTTCTAACTTGATACAAGCTATAGTAAAAAGGAACTTTGGTTGAGAAAATGCCTCCATCAGATAGTCTGTAGACCAGCCTGTGGGGGCATTTTCTTGACTTAATAAATGATTTAAGAGGGCCCAGTTCATTGTAGGTGGTGCCATACCTTTGCAGACATCTTGGGATAAATGTGTGTATGTATGTATCCATGAGTGCAAGCCAGTAGGCATCATTTCTGCTTGGCTTCTGGAAGACATGCTGTAGCTAAGGTCAGCTTTGGACTCCTCATCCTCCTGCCTCTGCCTCTGCCTCCAGAGTACTGGGATAACAACCATGAGCCTCAATGCCTGTTTTATGCAGTGCTGGGTGTTATAGAGAGGACTTCATGCTGACAAGGCAAATTTCCTTCTGCCTCGGCTACATTTCCAATTTGCCCTGATCAATTTGCCTAGCCCAGTAGCTTGTTGGAAAGAGGACAGAAAGCTAGGATGCATACCTCACTTACTCCCTCTACCTACTGTCTATCAGAAGGCTGGTACCAGGAGTCAGGTGATCCACAAGAGCCTCCTGTGCGCCTTCGTCTTGGGCTGGTGCAAGACAGTGAGAGCTGTTCATGCCACCTCCCTCAGTGAAGGACTGATCTAACCTTGTGATTCCTGACTCATAGTGAAAGCAGGGGCTTTGATGAGCTCAGGAAAGCCAAGTTCACAGCCAAATCACAGGCAACCCGCTGGGCTCAGTTCTTCTCTATGGCTCTGAAAATGAGCAATGACAAAAAACAAGGGGCCTCTCTTCAACAGTCTAGGATTCAAATGGGTGAAAAAGCATCACTCCATTAATTTCTGCACCCTTGTGTTTGCAGGACCATGTTGCTTGCAAGAGAAAGGTACCAAGAGCCCACGCAGACAGTTGATGGTCCACAAATGTGCCAGCACAGGAACTTTTTAATGCCTGTTGCAGGGCAAACTTAGGGTTCACTCCGAGTTTCTCAGAGACAAATGTGAAGACAAATACGATCTGTTTGGATTGGTTGTATGATTTCAAATGTCTAAGAGTAACCCGAGCAATCCAGGACAAGTGCTGCCATCAACAAAGCCACAGAAATCTCTGCCATAGGTCTTGTGAGAAGTGTCCATGATAGCACAGCTGAACAGGTAGGGACTCTTCTCCTGATGCTGACTCCATCCCTAGCTTATCAACAAGAAGCTGTGAAGAAAGCCTGCTGCCAGTCCCTTCTCACGGAGCTGCCCAGGCAGCTGCAGAAACCTGTCAGAATGGTTCTTCCCCCCACCCCCTGCCCCCCTGCCTCTCCCCCTCTCCCCCCCACCCTCAGTCCCCAACTACTGAAACTTCACATCCATCTTTCGGCCTTTGTGTTTTGTCATTGGAGGAATTAGAGTGTTATTAATCAACCAATCAGTCAAATAAGGCTCATTACCATTGAAGAAGAGAAAGTATGCTTTATTTATGCAATTATAAGGCATTTAAAATACAAAGGGATTATTATTAATACCGGAGCTTGGCAATCTTCCCAGAGTGGTAAGCCGACAAAGGCTTTCTTCTTCAAGAGGCAACATAGCCTTTCCAGACTCCTGTCTTCTTGCTCCAAGCTCCTGGTGTGTGGTGGAACCTCATGAATATGTAAGAACTTTCAGAGGGTTCCCTGTAAGTAGTGCTATTTGGAGTAAACATCAGGGATGGGAAGTTAGGCAGGACCTACTGTGTGACCCTAGCCTAAACAGCCTCTCAGGGCTGTGGTTGCCCAGGCTTTGAGCTTGTCCATATTTGAGATTTCTAAGAGATGTCTGATGCAGGGTTCTCAAACATATGTCCACATAAAAGCCACAAGGAACCTCATTGGTAGAGTGATCCAAGCCCTGAACAGAGAGATAAGTATTATACCTGCTAGGTTATTCTGCTGTTTAAGACAACGAACAAGAAAAACCAACTGACCTCCATGGCCTGTAGCCCCAGGTTGAGATTCCCAGTAAGCTGACAGGTCTCAGTACACATAAGGTGGATAGCTCACTAGCTTGCAGTTACTTTCTGGTGACATGAGGCCATGTCTCATTTGACTTTCCATTGGAAGCTTTAAGAACATGGTAAGCAGTCAGCAAGTGCTGACTGAATGGGTGAATGGACTGATACAAGGAAGAATAAAAAGGGCGGATGTCTGGATGGGTGGATGGATAAAAGGATAAATTGGTGGATGGGTGGCTGGACAGATAGTTGATGGGAAGCTAAGTGGATGGTAGGTGGATGATGGATAGGTCATTGGATAGATAGGTAGATAAGTGTCTTGTGACTTAGGTGAGTAGGTGGATGGATGGATGGATGATAGATGAGTGGTTGGATAAGTGGGAGGCTGGGTCCACAGGTGGCTGAATGGACAGGTGAGTAGGTGGACCCTAGACATTACTTGGTCACTCTTTCATGGTGTCCAAATGAAGCAGGGTCTCTCAAATAAATCAATCACTCACCAGTGTCTAGTTGTGCTAGTCAGCTCACTCTGAGGAACCTGCCTCAGTCCCTGCAAACAAGAATTTCAGGTGAGCTGCTATGCCTACCTAACCTTTATATGGGTTCTGGGGATCCAAAGTCTAGCCTTCCTGCTTGTACCTTCACCACGTAGCCATCTCTTCAGCCCTTTCATGACTTCTTGAATGCAGACTGGTATTCTCTGAGTCCCAAAGACTGACTGATCACTGCATGCTCAGTGATCAATGGAAGCCCCTTTGTCCTCCAAGGGAAGCATTGCACCTATGGCAAGCTCAGTCCGGGGAAAGAAAATGAGCAAAGCAAACCAAGTGTCTGCTCACTGGGAAGTCTCAGGCCCTGTGGAATGCCCCTTGCCACAGCTGACACTCATAATACTACTGCAGAGAAGGCGTAAAAGGGAACCTCAGCCCGTTCTTCAGGTCCTTGTCTTGGCTTCTGTTCCTATGGAGACATTCCAGAAGGAGGCTTTACAACCCTCTCTTTACACTGTGTACTAAAGCATTTAGGACATGCAATAACAGTGTGACAACCACAATTTATTGGCGTTGATGGAGATGAAGGAGGCTCTGAATTGGCCCAGGCAAGACTTTCGCTTTTCTTACAGTCACAGCACAAGTGAGCAAGGAAATTGGCAATACTGTCAGAATCATCTAGAAAGAGGAACCATTGAGGGGAAGGCATATGTATGCGCGCATTTTCCTGTGCAGGTTCATATGGCTAAAGAGTCACATCAGGTCTTTCCTCTCCCACTATCCATCTTATTGTTTTAAGACAAAGTCTCTCACTGAATCTAGGGCTCGCCATTTCAGCTAGACTGGCTGACCAGTGAGCCCCAGGGATCTGCCAGTTTCTTCCCTGCACTGGTTTATAAGCATGTGTGATGACATACTTACATTATATGTGGGGGCTGGGGTTCTGAATCAAAGTCTTTGTGTTTATACAGCAAACACTTTACCTACTGAGCTATCTCCACAGCTTCATAGGAACTGTTTGAAGCCATCTGGTCATTATACAACGGGCCATAAATCTGAAGGCTCTCTCCTGGGTACCTCAAGCTTTGTGGGGGAAAATAGGCATGCTCGCAAACCAGGTTGACAGGAAGGCCGATCACACAAGGGGACTCTGGGACTCCTTCAGGAATCTCTTCCTGAGCTAACTAGAGCAAACTCCTTATCTTCTTCCCTCTACAGTTGATTCTCCCTCATCTACTACTCCCAGTCTGGAATGGGGGCCACCCTAACACCAAACCTCCTTTTTCATCATCCACATGGAACAATCATTGACTCTCTAGTCCTGTGTCCTTGTCCCCTCTGTCACCAACCACATCCATCCAAACATGATGCCACACACTTACCGGTTGCCCCCTTCTCCACGTCTAGGCCACTAGTGTTGCCTACTCCTCTTGTCGGTCTCCAAAGGTCTCATCTGGACAGGGTCCCTACCCTGGTTCCATGCCTGTGATATGTGGGTGCTTCCTACTCTACTCTAACCCAAAATCAGGTGTCCCAACATGAGGAGAATGTGCACACTGCCTCACAGTTAAATTCCGATCCCCAACTTCAGGAGTTAGGAAAGTGGAGAGGAAAATGCTGGAAAATTACAGACAGCAACGAGATCAACTTTTAGTGTCAGATATATCTGGCTTCCTTGCAACTTCATCATCTTGCCACAAAATAAGGAGGAAGGGTTTACCTTGGATCCTTAGTTCAGGAAGATATCAGTTCATTTATGTGGAGAGAGCATGTCACCAGGAGAATGAGTTAGTCTATGTCAGCTAGTCACATTGCGGTGGCCTACTAGGAAGCAGAGAGTTCAGTGCAGTGGAAGCTTTGGTGTCTATAAAAACTCAGTCATGTTATGTAAACGTGTTTTTTGTTTTCATTCCAGGTGCAGAATATGGGGCTTCTTTAGACTGTCCATAGCAGCTGAC
>OU015752.1:112449792-112478860 GCA_907169655.1 Acomys percivali | reverse complement strand
CACACACACACACACACACACACACACACACACACACACACACACACACACAATCAGAATATACACAAATAATGCAGAACCCAGCAATATCACCCTAAAGATGTATCCAAAGAATGTATGACCTAACAATATCACTCTCTGAATATACACAAAGAACTGAAAATATAACCACAAAAAATCTGCACATAATTGTTAATAGCATCAGTATTTATAACAGTCAAAAAGTAGACGCAATTTGAATGTTTATTCAGCAATAAATGGGTAAACAATGTTAAATCAATGTTAAATGTGTGTGTGTGTGTGTGTGTGTGTGTGTGTGTGTGTGTGAGGAGTAAAATAGTAATTCATGTTACAACATGGATGAACATTGAAAACATTATGCTAAGTGAAAGGAAACAGACAGAAAGGCAGCATCTTGTATGATTTCATTTATATAAAGCCTTCAGAATAGACAGGTCCATAGAGAGAGAAAGTAGATTAGTTGTTGCTGGGGATGGGGGATGTAGGGGATGGTGAGTGACTGCTAATGAGGGCTTCTTTTGGGAGTGATAAAATGTTCTAAAATTAGATAGTGATGATGGTTGCACAACTCTGTGAGTATTCCAAAAAAAAAAAAAAAAAAAAAAAAAAAAAATCCAGGGGATTGTATGCTTTACAAGGGTGGATTTTATGGCATGTGAATTATATCTCAATAATGCTGTTATAAAAAATATGCAAGAAAGAGACTGTAGGGAATGTGAAAAAATGGAAACAGCTGACTTGCTAGAAGTGGTAAGACGGAAGGTGATTTTATTTCTTTTCCCATTATTGTTGTTTGTGGAACAATAATATGAAAAGGAAGGAGACAGGAAGATGGGAGTTTGGTGTAAGAAAATGGGCCCCAGGTTTGAAGTTAGGAGAGCTGAAGTTTTAATCCCTCATGCTGCTAGCTAATGAGCCTCTCTGGGCCCCAACATCCTTTTCTCAGATGCAAGATAACACAAGGCCTCTAGAGCCACCATGAGGTTCACATGAAGCCTTCCATGTCCAGGGCAGTGTGTGACACGTTCTCATAGTGCTTATTTTTCTTCATTTCTTCATTCAGTTCTACAGCATCAACTACCTACTAAGGATAAAGATGTATCAACATAGGGCTTTGTTCTTAAATATGTTAGAATTGGAAGTGGAAGACGGACATAGAAGTGGCTTCATAGAGTTCATTGGGAAGGGGTAACAATAATGTTAATCACAGATAGCCTATTGGATAGCTTTGCTCACAGAGGAAATACATTTCTACAATCGCCTTGGGAGCTACTGGGGAAGGGCTCAGACTAAGAAATTCAGATCAAGAGAAGAAATACGGAACCACAGCTACAGATCCTCACCCCGGTCCATGCTCTGCCATTCTCAGAGAATGACAGCAAGAGAAGGAAGGCAACCCACTTTGAAGATGGCAAGCTAGTCTTAAAGACCTTGAACATTTGGTTTCATACACCCACCACCAGGGATGGAATCCCTCCCACTTTGCTATAGCTGCCTCACCTTGGCAACCCAGCCTCAACCACTAGAAAGAAAGATGACAGGAAAGTGACCAGCCCCTCAACAAGGAACAGGAATTTCCCCAAGTCGTGGTGGTAGGGTAATTTGATTATGCCTTCTTCCCTCCCACCCGCTGCTTAGGGTCCAAGGAATATCATGTCAGATAGAAACTGTAGGACTTGTTGGCCTTAGATAAACCAATGGAGACTAATGCCATCTTTCAGGAAATAGTCCTGGTCTGCAGATTGTCCAGGTCTAGTAAGTACTTCCCCACTGAGGTCACTAAGTCATGAGTGGGTGGTGCTTTAACCAATCTATTTCCTCTTGGTGGGGCATGACCATCAGCCACCGTAAATCACCTGTGGTGAGTTACGGAAGACCCTGGCACAAACATGACAGAGACGAGCAGAAGAACTCAGTCATTGCCAGGTCCAGCCACTGGTGATACTGATGAGGCAGTTACAACTGAGTGAGGGGTGGGCTGTATGAGGGATGCTAAGGAATATGAGAGGTGGAAAGTTGACTAGGAGTTGGTGCTGTTTGACGATGTGGCACCTTTGAATCACCTATGCTTGCATAAGAAACCCCTCACAATTCCCTAAATAACTCCAATAAACCCACTGGTTCACCAAGTTGGACTTGTGTACAATTATTTATCAATCTGTTGGTGACAGTCTAGGATGAATCAAATGCTTTTATGCTTCCTTAAGGAAAGTTAGGCCATGACAGGAAAGCAGAGCATTTGACATTCCCAGAATGCCAGCATTGTACTGTTGCTCCCCACAGTATATGGGGCCTGAGAAAAACAGTAGACACAGTCTGTAGCTGACACCATGGTAACCTTGGAGACTAGAGAGGTCAAGTGACCAGTTCCTGATTGCATAGAAACTCTGTATCAGAGAAAGGAGTGAAAATTTTAACCTGTCTCTGTTCCTTCACACTGATTCCAAATTCTATGTAGAGAAGTCATCATCTCAAGGACTAAGGGTCCAACCCACAAACAGCACAGGAGACATGTAGCATCATGGAGCTGAGGAACCATGCTTCTAATTTAAACTATGGGACAGCAGTTTTATGCCCATGTCTGTAGGGGCTTAGTTTAACATTGGGCACAGAACTGGGCCTCAGTGGGTCCTCTTTGAAATGCTCTAATCTCTTGTAGATTGTGGTGGAGTCTGGTTCCGCTCAGAGCCAAAGTCTTACCTTTACCAAAAGCAACTTGTACAAAGGCAAGGACAGTAGCAGAAAGCAGGCATTCAGTTCAAAGACCCAGGCAACCCTGAAGGGACACTGCCAAGCTTGTGGCAGCTGGCCAGATGGACCAAGAGCAGTGTCATTTATCAAGGGTCATTACCAGCCCTGACTTGGCTTATCAGGTGTCTGCCCCATCCCATTGGCTCCGACAGCAGGTTGGTGACCCCCAAAGGCCTCCTGCAGTTTAAACATGTACAGAAACGAATAAGGGGCTCTATTCTGCTCATCTTGAGAGCCAGTGTGTGCTCAGGAAAGAAATATAAGCGTCTTTGATATGTCCAGTATGTTTTAGGGGTAAAGGCAATGGTGGGGAGCTCCCACAGTTCTAGTGTGATTTCCAGTGATTTTGTAGATTAACAACCAACACTTTGGGACAACAACCAAAGGCAGGCCACACTCACCAAGCGATTAAGAAATCACCTCAGGGGCCGGGGAGATGGCTCAAATGCCTTCTACATAAGCACAAGAACCCCAGTTTGATCTACCACACTCATGTGAAAAGATGAATGCAGCGCTGCACCTCTATAACCCCAGCACAGAGACAGGAGAATCCCCGGGGCTCTCTTGGGAGCCAATCTAGACAAAGTGCTGAGCTCCAGGTTCACTGAAAGACTCTGTCTCCAAAATGAGGTGGAAAGCAATTGAGGATTGCACTTGACATCAACCAGGGCCTCCACATATGCACACGCTCACACGTTCACACACATGCACATACATGGAAAAAATCACCCCAGCAAATATACCAAAGGTACAGAAGGGAGAACGCAGGAACACAGACTTAGGAAACCATAGAGCCAAGATAAAGCCTGGTTTTGTCTCTCTCAAGATGTCCGATCTTCAGAAAACATCATAACCTTTTTATGCTCCGGTGTCTTCACCCACTACCATGGCTACAATCGGCCATGGCAGGAAGACTACAGGGGTAATTGTGTGATTAACCACAGTTGAAAAGAGTGTGTGGGCTAGGAAATAAGAGGGAAAAAAATGAATTTGTGGTCAAGGGAAGTGCATCGAGTGAGGCAAGAGGAAAACACGCCTGCACTCATATGGAATGTGGTCAGAGAGCATAGTAAGGAACAACACGAGAAAATCACATTTTCCAGCAGACATGTCAGAGAAATTGTCCAAGGTCTGCCAAGCATTCGTTCTTGCCAGCTCAATCATAACACTGAAGACTTATTATTATACCATCAATAAACATCCCCTACAGATGAAGAGGGCAAAGGGAACAAAGAAGTTCCTTCTCGTGAGTGAATTCCAGCGATTGAGAACATTTATCCGGTGTACTGCATTTGGGGAAGTTCTGAGACTTAATAGAAACACAGTGGTAAAGAACACAGTGTTAACCAGAGGTGTCTATAGAGGGTTGGTGGCTGCCTGCTATGTACAAGGGAACCAAGGCGCTCTGGAGAGGGTTGCCGTGGGCTCCCCAGTTGAGCTCCTGTCTAGAAGTGGCCTTCAGTTCAAGAGAGTGGCCACCTGTAGGCAATCTGCAGCTGTCACTACAGTGGCAGTAAGGTAAACAGCACAAGACGTAACAATGTAATGCGGGATATCTGAAGAGGCATCCCAGCCCGGTGATTTGCAGTGGGGTCAGCTGAAAGAACTGCTCTGAATACATTGAAGCTCACAGCCCTCCCTCTGCCTGTCCTGGTTCCTCTTCTCACTCACAGTGCTTGGTTTGAGGAATGTGCCCCTATAAACTTTCCACAAGGAAATCTGTCCTGGACCCGGTCAGAGAAGCCCATCACGTATTGCATAAGCACTATGTCTCCGTGCCTAGTTAATAGCTAGCTGTGTTTGCTTACTCGGCAGCAAGCACTCAGTGTTAGCCAATGAGAAGGATACATACTCTACAGCTTTCTTTTTCCCTAAGTGGCAAGGAGGCTCAAAGATGCGTCTCCATTCTTTCTTCTCCGTTGTTGATATCAGAGGTAAATATTTTGCTGGCTTGGCACTTTCTCTCATTTCAGACACTGTAGTTCCTGGTCTCTGACTGTGAGATGGCTCTTGTTCACAGGTTAGCTTTGGACATCATCATAGATCAATGCCATTGGGGGCCTTAAGAATACATTGCCCTACCAGGAGTGGTGGTGGTGCACACCTTTAATCCTAGCACTTGGGAGCAGAGGTAGGAAGATCCCTGTGATGTTCGAGGCCAGCCTGGTCTACAAAGGGAGTACAGGACAGCCAAGGCTAACACAGAGAACTCCTGTCTCAAAAAGAAACAAAACAAAACAAAACAAAAAAAAAAAAAAAAAAAAAAACCAAAAACCAAACAAACAAAAAGAATACATTGCCCTGACTCTCAGCGTGATGCAGTCAACATCAACTTATATTATCATTATTATTATTATAGGCACAGCAAAGGAAGTTGAGACAGGAGAGTCACCCATTCACGCAAATGTCTGAATACAGAGCGGAGCCTGCATAGGAACCTTGGTCTACCTGGATACCGAGTGCACACATTTATCTTTATAGAACATTTCTTCTGTCGTTCCTTTGACTCTTTGCCTTTTCATAACAGAATGAATAAGTGACACTCGGGAGGGAGTTCTGCCCGAGAAAATTCCAAGTTCTCTTTCGTGAGGGAGCTGCCCTCCTCTGCTCTGCAGGGTGAGTCTGAGAGTCATATGAAACACTGTGGCGCTACTTGTTTGCTGAAGAGACATGTCAAGGGACAGCAAATGCAGATCCAGCTTCCAGGTCTGCCACTGCAGTGAACCTTGGTCTTCTGATGTGATGGGAAGATTGGGCTACAGACAAATCCACCAGCACCGTGTGCCAGTGAGAATTGGTGACTTCCCAGTGATCCTGCCACCCTGGGGGCAGACTAGTAAGCAGGACAAGCACTTGGCAGCGTGCTGTGTGCTTAGTTACATGCAGCAGAGGCTCCACGACAAATCCTTGTCCTGACAGACCTATGTGAGGACCAACTGTCACAAGGCGGTCCCTTTGGCTCTGCACAAAGGACAGCTTGCAAACAGAAGCCAAATGCCAGGTGTTTAGCAACTGCAGCGCTTGGGCATTGGACAATGAGAACAGAGAACAAGAATGGATGTTGGCCGTAGACCGGCAGTGCCACGGTGGTTTGGGTGAGCCAGCTGAACACCTGCCCCAGCATCATAGAAAGCTAACATATAAATAAAGATAGGAGAATCTCACAGCTGGGGCCCAGATGTAAAAAGAGAACTTCCTGCTTATCTCACACGGAAGTTCCAGAGAGGATTCCTGACGCCCCCCACCTGCCCCCCTCCCAATGCTCTGCAGAAGGTAGGTGCAGTGCAAGAAAGAGACAGGGCCTTTGGGTTTCAGCTCAAGACCCAGGATGGCGTCTCCCTTTGGTGCACAGGGACAGCCACCAAGGGAGCAATGTTGATTCTATCCAAAGGCAAGTCTGCGACGCTATAGCTTACTGGTCACCACATGGCCACTCTAGTTAACTTTCCATTTGCCAAACAGGTGCCCCTGCACTGGCACTTACATAGGAGGTCACCTCCGTGCCATGTGAGGGAACTCTGGCAGCTGATGAACTGCACCAGAAGCCTCTTCAAGCCGCCCCCCCCCCCCCCCCCGTCCTGATTCAGATCAGCGTCCCTGTTGCTTGACTTTGCAAGAGCACATGTTCCTACTGCCTTTTGGACAAAGTCACAAGGGGTCAATTATCCTCCTGCAATGGGGCTGGAGGACCATTTCGCCGGCTTGCATAAGATGAAACTCCATATGATGAAACCCGTCACAGACCCGTGAGGTCTTGTGGGAAGGGACAGGGAGGGAGGGGAAGGTGCTCCCTTGAGAGCAAGGCGTCAAGATTTGCCTCCCTCCCTTCACTTGGCCTCACCTATAGAGAACTTGTCAGATCTTAAAAAAAAAAAAAAAAAAGTCCCCAGAGAATGCGGCTGAGAATTTCCCCACTCTTCTCCAGGAATTTAGAGTTCATCTCTTGATGCTGAACTTGTCCTACCCTTATGTTGCAAATAAGATCTACACCCCACCCCAGAAAGAACCATTGTACACTGGTTTTATTAGTGGCTCTTTATATCGTCTTTCATACGTGGCATGGCCTCTCAGCCTCTTCCAGCTTTGCCCTGACTGACTGCATGGAAACACTGCTTTAGGTTATCAGCACTAGATCTGAGTGATAGTTTTGTAGGAACTCACAGATGCAGCCATGGCTGCCAGCTGTGTCTGTAAGGAATATTGCTAAAGGAAACAGATGCATCTCAGTATGGCATGACGACCAGTGAACACCAGCTCTTGTGTCTATTAGCCCAGATCCCTTCCCAAGTCTGTTACTGTTAAGTCGTGCAACCTGGAAAAGTGATTCAAGGTGTTCAATCCACTGCCTTTACTTCGAGATGGTTATAACCACAGCATCTACTCTAGAAGGTGCTGCAGAAATTAAACAAAATAATACAGTCACATGTCACATCGGGATGTTTTGGTCAATAGTAGATCACATATGCAATAGCAGTCTCCTGAGAGCATAACTGAGCTGATAGAACTCCTATTGCATTGTGGTAACATCATCATCATGGTGGAGTTCAATGTGCTGTTCATATGATTACAGTGACGTTAATGTAAAGTAAACAAGCTATTTGAACAAGCTAATGAAAGTGGAACATGTATGGTGCACTACTTGGTAGTGATAGTAAGCTACTGTGTGAGTTTATTGATTTAGCATGTTTGGTTTGGTTTTGTTTTTACCATGCTTAGAGTATACCTTTATGTACTACAAACAGTTTAGTACAAACAGTTTGCCATGTTATGTCAGCACCAGACTCATACCTATGCTAATTACATGTCTGATTGTATCAAGAGTCTGTGTGGAGTGACTGAACCCTGTGCCATCTAGAAGAATCTGCATTTTGATGGCTGCACAAAGAAGACATCACCTTACCTCAAAGTTCTCAGGGCTTGTCTCATCCTTAACCATCACATCAAAGCCCTCAGTGCGATGCATTGTTAACACACAGTTGATAATTTAGCACTAATACTTTTGGTCATTCCATCCTGTATTACTCAGCGGTGCACACCTTGTGCCCTGCTGGGACTGGGAATTGCAGTTGCTACCTCAGGGAACCTCACCAGCATGTGGAAGAAGACCATGGAAAGCCAATGGTTAGGATGCTGTATCGCTTTTAAAAGAACCACCAGTAGTCAGTGACACCCCATTTAGACTAGGTATTGTATGGTACAGGCTCCACATAAGGCAAGTGCTTATGGTTTCTGGTCTGAATACTGGGATCCAAATTCCAGCATTATTGCCAGGCACTTGTGCAGTCTTGGCCTCATTCACTAACTTTTTTTTTTAATTGATTTATCTCATTTTGGAGAAAAAAATAGAAAACACATATGCATATATACAGAATATGTCACTAGAGGGTCTTGTACATATTAATGAATGTCTGTTGGCTAGAGGATAGCCTTGAAACAGCCTTGAAAGCAGGAGCATTCTGGCATGTATGGGAAGCTGACGCTGAGTGGCTGTGCTCTCCCAGCCCTAGACTATGTGTCTGGGGAAATCTGAAGGCAAGCAACAGGCCACAGGGTGTGTGGCTTTTCTAGTATGGACCCCATTGCAGGAAAAGATGTCAGCCACAGGATTGAGCAGCTAGACCCACAGATGAAGCAGTTGACATCCCGGTTTGTATTCTCTACCCCCACATTATGGCTTCAGGGCTATGGCTGCCTCCATCCAGGCCTGCAGCAGCCGACAGCAGAAAACCCCCATCATCTTTCTCTGTGTCTCTGTCTCCTTATCTCCAGTCAGGAGAACGATTCTAGTCTTGTTTCTTTTGTGGGTTTGCTGATAGACTCAAATGTGAAAGAACCTTGGAGAATAGAAAGTTCTATAGAAATGATACATTATCAATACTGACCTTCCCCACTACTTCTTCTCCTATGACAAGTGCTAACGATGGCTACTATATATCTGTCAGGTGTACTTTAATGATTATTAGCAATCCGCCCCATCATCTTTTTTCACTTAAAATTTTTATTTAAAAAAATAAAATGAGGAAACTGAGGTGGAAAGAAACAGACCCAGCATCTGAACAAAGACTTCAAAGTTTCCTGACAGGACAGCATGAGACACCAGGAGCTAGGGTTTCAGGCACACAGCAGCCACGCTGTCACTCCAGACCCCAGCTTTGTCCATTGTGAGCAAGACAAGTGGAGACATCACAGCCTTGGAGGGAGGGGGCGGGGCTGCAGAGTATGTGAGGTGTGAGAGGAAGCTGTGAGAGGATCAATGTGAGGAACAGTCATCTTTATCTGACCCCAACACATCTCTGTCTCCTAGCTTAGGTCGCTACATACAAGGTGCACTTTCAAAACCAGTATGCAACAGCCTGTGCAAAGAGATTAAGTAGACTGGTTGAATAAAAGGCCAAGTTAGGACTAAAATGCAGGAACACATACACAGAGAGAGAGAGAGAGAGAGAGAGAGAGAGAGAGAGAGAGAGAGAGAAAGAGAGAGAGAAAGAGAGAGAGAGAGAAGGAGACACACAGAGAGACAGAGAGAGACAGCGAGACAGAGACAGAAAGAGACATGCCCACTCCAAGGGCTTCTTGGAGAGAGCCAGAGGCTTCGCTGGAGACCACAACTTGTCTGTCCTGGTCCCTTTCAGGGGATAAACAAAAGTACTGCAGAAAGAACTTCACATTACAGGGACTGGATACCTCTGCAGCAGAGCTGTGCAAATGAGAGTGCTCCAGCCCAGCAACTGAGCAGGTGAGAGGAGCAAAACAACTGAGCCTCAGACCTGTTTACAGGAACGGCATTCTTGTAGAGAGCCTGATAAGTCTGTTGCTAAGCCTGCTTGCTTCCTGTCACCAGGCACCTGCTTCTCACGCAGGAAAGATAATCGCTCTGGGAACTGGCTCTGCTCAGGAGGCCTGGCAGAATGCTTGCAGTGTAGAGCCAAGCCCGCCTTTCAACAAGCCTCCCCCTTGTCCTGTGAGGGACAAGGGAACCCTACCTGGCAAGGAAAGACTTTGCTCTGCTCGTTGTCTGCAGCTGAAAGTGACCTGCAGAGAAAGAACGGTGTCCCCGGATTCCTAGCACAGAGCAACTGCTGAACAAAGACCTCAAAGTTTCTTGCTGGGACAACATGAAAAGTCAGGGGACAGGGTTGCAAGGGCAGGGCAGCTATCGCCTGTCAGGCCAGGTGGACACCTGCTTTCTTAGTGCTGAGTGAGACAGGTGGAGGGAGAAATCAGAGTTCTAGAGGGAGGGGGGAGCGCAGAGGATGGGCTGGTGCCTGCCACAGAGAGAGTGGTTCAAAACCCGAGAGTCTGTAATTGACTCCAAAGAAGAAGGAAATGGAGATCTGGTAAACTCTAGGCAGCATGAAGGGACAGCTGGCCTCCCATTGTCATCAGAGAGGTTGATAAGGCATGGTAAGAGCCATTTTGGAGGCTGGAGAGATAGCTCAGTGTTAAGAGTGCTTACTGCTTTTGCAGAGGACCTAGGTTTAGTTCCCAGCATCCATGTTGAAAGACGAAAAAAGCACCTGTAATAGCACCTCTCAGGGAATACAATGGCCTCTCGAGCAGAGGCTGGCTTCCGCATGCATGTAGCATACATTAAATTCAGACACATGAATAAAAAAATTAAGATAAAGCCCATTTTAAAAACACATTTCAGAGCCCTGCTTAAAAAAAACCTTAAATCTAGAACACACACACATTCTCTGTAGGAATTGCTTTCTAAGACTTGCATGCTCAAACACACACACACACACACACACACACACACACACACACACACACACATGCATACCCATTCAAAGGTGTTTTCTTTCTTTCCTCCCCTCCCTCCCTCCCTCTCTTCCTCCCTGTCTCCTCAATTAAACAGGACAGCCAACCAGCCCAACCCACACTCAAATAGAAACATGAGGTTGGGCCTGAGGTTATTCATGCACCCTTTGAAATTCCACACTTTGAAAGAGCCCAAGAGCTTCAACTACAAGAAGCTGTCCTCCATATAAACAAACAGCCCCGGCCTCTAATCCCTACCACTCTCCATGCAGTGCCTGAGGCAAGGTTCTGCAAAGGCAAGAGCTAAGAGCTTGCTTTAATGTCCAGAACCACTGAGCTTTGGGAAGCAGCAGCCTTTAGCAGGGTCACTGCACAGTAAGAGGAATGTCCCTGCAGCCCTTTCAGAGTCTCTGGCATGTTAGCTCTCAGCCACTTGGAGGCAGCAGCCCTGGCCCAGGGCAGGTTTCCATCTGGATACCAGCTTGCCTAGACCTCACAACTATCTTTGCTCCTAAGAAGGGAAGGTGCTGCTTTCTGCAAAAAAATGGAGTTAGACACAGAAAAACAAACAAACAAACAATGACAACAAGACAACACTATGCAGAAAATATCCTTGCCTGGGCAGAGACCTATCTTGATTTCCATTTCCTCCCTGCTGAGCTGAGGGATGGGTCAAAATGGCCATTAGTGACTAAAATTATATACGTGTGTGTGTGTGTGTGTATGTATGTATGTATATGTATGCATATATATATATATATATATATATATATATATATATGAAACTGTCAAAGAATGTTTACAGAATCCCTATTCATGCGATTAAAGCCCTGGAGAAAGTTCATTGAGATCAGAAACGCCTTTGCTTTAGTCTATGTCTCAAGCACATATCCATGACACTCGCTCATTTATAGGCTTACCACTTGTGTCAAATAACACTGACCAATGGTGTTCCAATCTACAGCAGGAATCAACCACAAAAACACTATAACCATGAACTCCGAAGTGCTTGCTAGAAGTTTCCATGAAACAGTAATAGTGGAAGGAGGTGTGCCCATACTGGAGGTAAAGCCTACTTCCATGTTACTGGTCACATTCTGTGCCCAGCACAGAGCTGGAGCCTAATATTCTGAAAACAAACAAACAAACAAACAAACAAACACAAAAAACAAAACAAAATAAAACAAAAAAAACTAATTCAATGCAATTAGATGAAATTGGTGAAAGTGAATAAATCTGGATATGAAAGGTGAAGTGATTTACTAAAAATCATAGAGTGCATCATTGCAGGACCTGAGCACCAGTCCACTGACTACTGATTACACGAAACATTCAGGTCTACTGAAGAGACAGTGCAGGTGTCACAGCAGCCAGGTTCTAAAGGGTCCTAGCATCCCGGAGCAAAGGCCTAGCTCGGGCCCAAGAGAGTTTCACAAACTTGCCTGCCCAACGGTTCAGCCAGATCTTGGCAGTAAGACAGAGATCACAGCACTGTTAATACCCAAATGCTTCCAACCAGCTCGGCTCACTTCATCTCCTTACTTGAAGTGCACAAAACAGAAAGGTCAGGAGACTGGGGAGCATGTGCCTCCCGAGGTGAAGGCCAGGCGACAGGACATACGCCTTGTTTCAGGCCCAATTCAGTGTCATAACTTACCTATTGCCCAAGTGTCCAGGAAGTCACTAGCCCTCTCTCAGTCTGATTGTCCATCTGAAAAACAAGAAGACAACCACAATGAACCGGGGTGTCCTCTGCACTCACAAGTATCACAACTTTGACACCTAATATTGCCTGCCACCTACTCACCAGCCCATGGAAGAGAGGGTGCTCCTGATGGTCAGGGTCACCTGGGAACTATTCACAAAATGAAGTGTGAGTTTAAAACACAAATTAAGCCCAGTGATCTGTGTCAAGCAGAGACACCAGCAGTACTTATATTTCAGTATGGAAAATTCCTGGGCACACACTTTTGATTTTCATAGGTGTCAGCATACCATGTTGTGAACCTCATAAGAAAAAGTACAAAGAGAACTGCAGTGGCCCTTGCACATTCTCTTTTATTATGTGGGGTTATTTTTTAAAAATATGTTTAGTTTTTAATTGTTATTGATGTGTATTTGTTTATGTCATCTGTATCAGTCACTATTGTGTGTCAGGTGCTGTTGGAGGGCAGAAGTGACCATCAGGTCTTTTGGAATGGAGTTACAGGTAGTTGTGATATACCCAACCTAGGTGCTGATGACTCAAACCTCTCCTAGCAGACTAGAAGAGGGCAGGAAGAGCTCCTCATGGCTGAGCTATCTATCTCTCCAGTCTCATTTGAGGATCATTTTCACAAGCGTTTTATTCCCAGGCATATAGTTTCTCATTTTTCAGAGCAGGACAATGCTACATAAAATCTAACGGACTCAACTTTCTCTTTCTCGTCCCTAGTATTATAACCAGGACTGCCTGCTCTTCTGATATTGTCTTTTTCTCATCTCTTTTGTCACTTTCTCTGAGCACTTTGCATGTTTGCGCTCTGTGCTCTGGCAGTAGCACTATCTACACCAGGCCCAGAGGAGTGCCGAGGGGGCAACGTTGGCCACTGGACTATACCCCAGACTTCAGTTCCATACCTGGTGTGGAAAAAAAGACAGGGAGGCCAGCCACTTACAGACACTACTTTCAAATTAGAAACGAGAGAAAGAAAAGGAAGCCCTCATGTACCTGAGCCCTTACAGTGACAGCTGTCAAGCTGACATGACCTACAGATATTATCTCACATCCTCATAACCAAACTGGGAACTTTTCACAACTGAGAAGACTAGTTCAGCCTGGCTGGCCATCCATCCTAAGCCCGCTACAGTCACTGGGTGCCACCGTCACCGTCTTCACCCGATCTGTGTGTCATTTATACCATTATTTACTAAGTTTTCAAGATCAATTCACTTTTATTTGTTGGTTTATTTATTTGCTTTACTTCATTTTCAAGCTTTTGTTACCTTACACATTTTAGGTATTTATTTTATGTACACGTGGGGCGGGTGGGGGTGGAGCATGTTACAGTGCGTATGTGGAAGTCAGGACAGCTTGTGCGTATTGCTTTTCTCTTCTGCACTGTAGGTTCAGGGATTAAACTCAAGATATCAGGCTTGGTGACAGGTGGCTTTACCTTTTGAGCCCTGTCCCTTTTCTTCATGTTTAAAGGATTTTTAAAAAGAAGTTCCTGCAGCTCTTTATTTCTTGTCCTTCTCTCCATGGTCCAATAAAAAGCAACCTTGCAGTGAGGATGGAGTCTATAAATGCAAAAGGACTGCTAACAATGTAAAAGAGCTTATCATAGCAGCCATTCTACACACAAATGTCTACGAACTCTCAGGGGTTAGGTGCTGTTTGTGTAACTTATCTGTCCATGTCTCATTAGGCTATGTAGCTCTTAAAATCTAAAATGCTCATCCATCTACCATGCCACCTCTTAGCGATTTCTTTAACTATACTTTGGGGATGCTAGCATTTTGCCTGTGACTAGTCTGTAGCCTCAGAACTCAGAGCTATCCCATTTCAAAGCTAAAATAACAAAAGCGCCTTATGCTTTGTTATAAGTCACAAAAGTTTCTAAGGTCACACAGCTAGCAACCGAAGGAGCCAGGACTTGCCGTCTCTAGTCCAGTGTGCTGCTGATATATTCACTCCCTCTCCTGCAACCTGTTCTCAGAGCTCCAATCCATAACTCCTTGGCATTTGGCCACTAATTAAGTTCTATTTTGAAATCCAGGCAGGTTCAGCCCATTCTGTAACATCGTCAGCGTTTCCATAAAGTGATGAGATCCTATCAATAGCTATTTAAGTTCCCAAAAAGGGCACTTTAGTAAGAAGCATCCAGGTCTCAGAAAGTGATTCTTTATTCAAAGATCCAAGATAGTAACCAAGGGGATAGAAAGGGCTGGTCACATAATACCTAGGACTCTACTGTCACTGGAACACTGGAAATGAGGACGGAACCCCAGCCACAAGAGGCTGCGCTGGACTCTGGCCAATGTGGCTGTGGGACAGTCTGTTAGAGCTCTAAGTTCCCACTTCCTGTCATTGGTTAAAATTAATTGCCATGAATTTTTTATGAGAGGAGAGTAAATAGGTGGAAAGGCCTGTGGAAGTGGCTTTGCCTGCCTTGGGGCAGAGTCCTCACTCTTTCAAGAAGGTTCTGCCGAAGCAGTAACAAAGTGTAGCCTTAGGTAGTCACTCCAAACCCAGCAACCTGTCTCCAGAATCCTTCATCCAGCAATCCACATTGGAATTAGTCAATTATTACGGTCTGTTATATTGCAGCTATAGATTTCTTTGTCTTTTAAAGTCATTTTTATTTTCCAGAATACATAAATATTTATACAATGTACTACCACCTTGGCAGTATCAATTTTTATACAGGCCCCTTTAGCCTTTTCATAAGAATATGGAGAAACAAATGTATGCTGACTTCAATGCCTTTTTTTTTTTTCTGAGACAGGGTTTCTCTGTGCAGCCTTGGATATCCTGGCCTCACTTGGTAGACCAGGCTAGCCTCAGACTCACAGAGATCAGCTTGCCTTTGCATCTCAGAGTGCTGGGATTACAGGCGTGCGCCACCACACCTGGCTAGTTCAATGTCTTTTTAACTTAGTAGAATAAAATACTTTAAAATGGTTGTGTAGGTAAGTAATTAATCCCCCACTGGTGGATGTATAAGCTTTCCAATTTTTCACTAATTAATACTTCATACATATTTCTCACGTGGCAGTTTGATTATGTACTTAAGCTACATTGCTGAACAATTTAAAGAATGTGTAACTGCCTCTCACAAAAGAGTGTATCAGCTTTAATCTCTACCAGCCGTCATGAGCATGCCAACTCCTCTTGCTCTCCTCAATATTAAACAAAAGGACCCTGTCTCTGTTGGGATGGCAGGTGCATGATGCCTTGGTAGTCTCATCTTCGTATCTTCAATGTAAACATGTTTTTAATCCGCATCTTAGCAATTAACTTCTTTAAGGAGTTAGCATGCTCTCTGCCCTTTACTCATTTCTAAGTAGGTGCCAGGGATCGGTACAAAGGCTTTACCTGTTATCTTTTCCTTTATTATTACTGTTGCAGCAGATGCTGTTGTTAGCTCTCTTCCAGCATGTTCAGACACAGCATTGTCTCCCAGTTGTTCCCACCAGAGTCCCGGGCAGCTGTTTTGACACCATCCTATGTGTCACACTGGCCCTGGCCAATTACTCACCATCGCCTAGCAATTCTGCCCTCAAATATACCTTAAATCAGTTTATTTTCTCCTCTCAAGGATTTCCACAATTCCACCAAGCCATCACTGTCTCTTGTGTGGACTTCAGCATGACCCTCCTGCCTACTCTGCTCATATAGCCTACTGAAATTCTCTCCCCACAAGTTGGAAGGGTTGTTTTAGATAAATGAGTACAGCCCCCCCCCCCAAACTTCCCATTCTTATTGATATTGAAACCTGAAGTCCTCAGGGAGTCCTTGAGCCTCCCACGCTTCTTTCTAGAAGCTGGGAACAGCACTGCCTGGTGTCCTGTCTGTCTCTTCATCTCCCTTGCATTACAAGTATGTACCCCCATACCTGGTTCCTATAGATGTTAATGATGACAGGAAGATGAGGGAATAAGCCAGGTTTGTATTAAATGCCAGGTTCGGGCTTTAACAATCATGAAGGGCTCTCCCATCTTTCTCACACATACGATTCACAGCCTTGGCCTTGACACTAAGAATCCCAGAACTGGGGGAGTGGTGGGCACAGGGTTTGGGGGGGTGCCTGGAAGGCTAGAGCCACATCACAAATTCTTCTGCAGCTCCAGTGTCTCTCTCTCCCCTCTATGTCCACATTCAATCAATGTCTTTTCAGTGGGCTTAACTTAAAGTCAAATTATATAGTAATTACATCAAATTTACCCTCTTCCCTCCCACATTAAAAGTAAATGCGCATGACTAGAATTATTGATTTGATGGATATTTCCTTCTGTAGAGGGAGACATATATCTATATTTCTTCCTAGGTTGTTTTTCTGAGTTAAATCTGTGCAGGCATCTCTCCTCTACCTCCTGAGTCTACCTTGTCCTCAGCACCCAGTCAACAAATTTACTGAAACTCTACTTACTGCACACCCACTCCCCTACAGGGTTCCAGAGACGGAAATAAAAAGTCAAGTTGGAAATTAAGTGTTTACTTGACAGGACTTAGAGTTTCTGGGACATGGCCCTCTGAGCACACTTGTAGGGAAGAGCCATCCTAATGGAGGGTGAGCCCATTCCTGGGGCAGCACTTCCTGTACTGGACAGAAGTGAGAAAGTGAGCTGAGTTTCAGCTTGCATTCACTGCTTTCTGTTTCAGATTGTGGGTATGATATGGCTCACTGACTCCAACTCCCGCTGCCTTAACATCCCTGCCGTGATGGAGTGTGCCGTGAGCTGTCAGCTGAAATGAAGACCCTTTCCCTTAAGTTGCCTTTTATTGAAGCAACAGGAAAAGAAATGATGATAGGTGTGGTGCCATTTCTACAGTTCAGTTTAGAATTTTCTCAAGTTAATCTACCCCTGTTGCCAGTAACATGTTGATAACTTGCTGTAGTCCCAGAAGGCCACTGACATATGGAAATGGATGGTCTGTAAATCAGGGTTCTCCGGGCCCTGGAGGAGGTACCAAGAAAGACCAAAATTTGTCTGCTGCCCCAATCAAAATCAAGTTTCCACTGGGAAGCTAAGACCAAGCTACTACCAGTGGTTTGGATTCTGCATTTGTCTCAGCCTCATGCCCAAACACTCCAGTCATTGTTTCTTAGTGCCATCACCCTGCACCCCTGAATAAGTTCCCTCCTCCATTTCAGTATTCAAAGAAGAGTGGTGTGGACAATGAGCTACCAGTGGTCTTTAGTCCATAGAAAACACTGCTAATAACCACAGGCTCTGCGATGAAAGCCTGAGATTGACCCCTGCCTCTGATTTCCTTCCAAACTTGTTGACCTTGGGCAGCATTTGTGATCTCCTAAGAATCCATGTTTTCATCTGAAATGGATAGATACTAAGAGCACTGAACTGCAGTGTTGCCACAGTCTTTGTATGCCTGACATCTAGCAGAGATTCAATGAAGTTGGTAATTACCATTGTGATCGCAACGAAGTAGACTGAGTTGACAGTGGTATAGTGTAGCCTCCTACCCTGACGCCTCTCAGCTCTGGATCTCTTAACTCCCGCTATCACATTTCCAGGGAAGTTCCTTTTCTCTCAGCTCCTATATCTTCCTGAAGCTTCCCAAAGCCCTGTGCCTTGCTTGGCAGGGAACTGTTCTGTGTGGCTTCAGGCACCAGGCAAAGATCTGGCTTTCCTTGTGAAGGCCTGCCTATGATACTACAGGCAACTTGCTCTAGTCAGAGCAGCCCAAGTAGGCCATGCACTATCTTAAATACTCTATAAATATCAATTCATTCAATCTTCATTTACAATTTTATGAGTTAGGTGTTATCATTCCTTATTTTACAGATGAAACAAGAACACCAAGAGGCTGACAAAATTGCCTAAAAGCATACAATGAGTAGTAAGGCCAACATTTGTTTGTGTTTATTAGATTCTTTGTTTCAGCCAGGGTCAAGTGTATAGCCTGAGAACATGGCTCCTCCCTCCCACAACCTCCCAAATGCTAAGACTGCAAGAGTTCACAACCACACCCCATAGGACCAGGATATGGAACCCAGGCAAAACGGCATTAGAATGCCAATCCAGAGAGTTAGGTGATTGTGATAGGGTGTCAGGAATTCACCGAGTTTCCACAAGTCTTCTAGCTCCAGTGGGAAACAGGGACATGAAGAGGAAATCATAGCTAGATCCCAGAGCTGTCTTGTGCCAATTTGTGAGGGCTGGGGATGGAACAGAAGGTGGGTGGCCACCATCACCCATCTAACTGAGCTGAAGAGCCTTAATTCTGGGCTCACCTATAAGGAGGCCTGAGACATTCCCTGGGTTACTGGTGTACCAAGGGGGATGACAGACCTTTCCCAGTGACCGTTAAGTACCAGTGAAGGTAGGGCTGAAGTAGGAATAAACTAAGTCCTTCTGGAAATTCCTATCTCCTTTTACTCATGAGGCTATAGAGAAACATAGGGTCAGACTTGTTGTGTGAGCTCTGAGTGTCTACTCTCCAGATGTAGATGCTTTCAGGAAACTCTGTGGATCTAAGCTAAGCCTTGCCACCAGATGACTGAGTGAGAAAGCTCTCCCTGGGATGATGGGCTGTTATTTCCCATGTCATCAATGCTGGGGTTTGGATATTTTCCCCCTTGGACTTATGTTCCTAATTAGGGTATCAAAACATGTTCACTTGAGCTTTCTCCTGGGCATTTTAGAATCAAAGGTCCTGCCCTTTCTCACTCCTTCTCAGCTAGATTTCATCTTGTGTGTGAGATCAGGGTGATGGAAGCAATTTAGGGTGAAAAAAAATTATAACGTACACACAAGGTCTCAACCTCCAGCACCAAACAACTCTCATGGTGAGGCAGAGTCAATAATGAAACACTAGAGCATTAACCAGCCTTCCAGGGACCAGCCAGGGCTTTCAGACAGCTGTCCCATGTGCAGGCACTCCCATTGGGATGTTCTGCATTACATTGCTTTCAGGGGGAGTTTGCTACTGAAATAGTGGTTTTTGTTATTTATCTAAAAACATGAAAGGTCTAATCATCCAAGACGTTATAGGATGCTGTCGATCTTTTCAACCAGACACATGGAAAAATGGGAGGGAGCCTTTCTAATGTTAACAACTCAAGCAAGTGAGTTTTGCTTGGAAGAGCAGCTTCTACACCCAGCAATTTCATGCTTACCCTTCCATTTGACACACAGTTGCCAGCCCCATCTCAGGATTGCACATGGCAAGGAGCTGGTGACTGAGAAAAACAGAAAGATCATAGGCCTCTTTGGTGTCCAAGTCACAACTTTAAAATTTACTTATTTTTTGAGATCCAAGATGGTGGTGCCCAGTAAGCACAGTATCTGAGTAGCAGGATGATGGTGGCTGCAAAGAGATCAAATGCCAATGCTGCAGACTCTAAAACACCAGTGGAGCCCAAAGGCACCAGGAACTAGCAGTTCCAGCCTCTGACCACCCAGCTATTCCTATTGTTTTGAGGAAAACTCCCAGATTTATAGGGAATGCGCAGTTCCAGCTTCTGGCCACTCACTCCTGGGATCAAGGGAAATGGTTTCAGCCTCTGTTCCATGGCTCTACTCATCTCCCTGAGGAGACTACCAGACCTCAGGAGCATACAGGATCTTGCTCCAAGATGGCAGCTCCCAGCACACACAGTGTCTAGGCAGCTTCTGATCAGAGACCTCAGAGCAAGTGAGCAAGTGGTGAGGCTGCTGACTCTAAAAGTTCCCCCAGAAAGAGGGCTCCTGGGTTCCTGAGGAGACCTACTTGTTCTGAAGATCATAAGAGCTAGACATTGCCAGTCTAATCCCCTGCCTGTGGGTCTAACAGAGACATAGCCACCTGAGGAGAACAGTGGGATATTCCTTGAGGAGGGCTGCTCCATGAACATCCAGCCTTCTGCCCAGGGCTCTTCCTGTACACCCAAGAAATACAGCACACACCAGGAACAACTAGCCAATGCCAGAGACAACCAGATGGCTAAACTCCAGCATAAGAACACAATTAACAAAAGCCAGGGAAATATGGCACCACCAGAACCTCAGGTTTTTCAAGCAGGCCTGGATACCCTAATACAACTGGAACACAAGAAAATGACCTTAAATTTATGCTGATGAATATGGTAGAGGCCCTTAAAGAGGAAATGAATAAATTGCTTGAAAAAATACAGGAAAATACAATCAAACATATAGAGGCCTTTAAAGAGGAAATGAATAAATCACTTAAAGAAATACGGGGGGGGGGGGGGGGGGGGGCAGGAAGTGAAGGAAATGTAAAAATTGGTTCAAGGCCTGAAAACGGAGATAGAAACAATAAAGAAAACACTAAGCTGAGAAAATCCTCCAGAGGGAGAAGAGAGGGAAGAGAACAGGAACTAAAGAGATAAGCATCACCAGTGCAATATACGAGATGGAGGAAAGAATTTCAGGCGTAGAAGATACAATTGAAGAAATTGATACATCTGTCAAAGAAAATGTTAAATATAAAAAATTCCTGACATAAAAATATCTAAGAACTCAAGGGACATTATGAAAAGACAAAACCAAAAAAAATAACAGGAATAGAAGAAAGAAAATATTCCCATCTCCAAGGCCTAGAAAATATTTTCAGCAAAGTCATAAAAGAAAATTTCCCCAACTTAAGGGAAAGGTTGCCTATACACATATAGGACACCTATAGAACATCCAACAGATTAGACTGGAAAAGAAAATCCTCCCACCACATAATAATCAAAACACTAAATGTACAGAACAAAGAAAAATATGAAAAGTGACAAGGGGAAAAGGCCAAGTCACATATAAAGGCAAACCTATCAGAATCACACCTGACATCTCAACAGAGACTCTAAAAGCCAGAAGGGCTTGGACACACATCTTGCCATCCCTAAAAGACGACAGATGTCAACCCAGACTATTATACCCAGCAAAACTTTCAATCACCACAGATGGAGAAAGCAAGATATTCCATGACAAAACCAAATATAATCAATATCTATGAACAAAACCAACCCTACAGAATATACTAGAAGAAAAACTCCAGCCAAAGGAGGCTAACTATACCCAAGAAAACACTGGAAATAAGTAACTCTATCTGAAAAAAAAAACCCCAAAAAACAAAAAACAAAAGAAGAGAAACACACACACACTACAACCACCAACATAATAACAAGGATTAGCAATCATTGGTTATTGATATCTCTCAATGCCAATGTAACTGATTCACAAATAAAAAGACACAGGCCAACAGAATGGATGTTTAAACAATACCTATAATTCTGTTGCATACAAGAAACATATTTCACCAACAAAGATAGACATCACCTCACAGTAAAGGTTTTCCAAGAAAAATGATTCAAGCAGCAAGCTGGAGTAGCCATTTTAATGTCTAATAAAATAGACTTTGAACCAAAATTAACCAAAAGAGATGAGGAAGGGCACTTTATACTCATTAAAGGAAAAATCCATCATGATGACATCTCAGTTCTCAATATCCATGCCCCAAATACAAGGGCACCAAAATTTTTTAAAGACATATTACTAAATCTTAAAGCACACATCAACTTCCAACAACTAATAGTGGGAAATTTCAACTTCAGCACACCACTCACCAAAGACAGGCCATCAAGACAGAAACTAAACAGAGACATAATGAAACTATCAGATGTCATGAATCAAATGGACCTAACACATATCTACAAAAGTTTTCACTCAACCACAAAATAATATGCTTTTTTTCAATACCTCATGAAATCTTCTCCAAAATTGACCATATAGTCAGTCACAAAGGAAGCCTCAGCAATACTTCAAGAAAATTGAAATAACCCCTTGTATTTTATCAGATCACCATAGATTAAAGCTGGACTTCAACAACAACAGAAAAAGTAGAAAGTCTACAAATTTATGGAAAGTGAACAACTCTCTACTGAATAACTGGATCAGGGAACAAATAAAGAAAGAAATTAAAGACTTTCTAACATTCATTGAAAATGAAGGCACAACATATCCAAACTTATGGGACACAATGAAAGCAGTGTGGTAAGAGGAAATTTTATAGCACTAAGTGCATTCATAAAGAAATAAAGAGCTCTCATACTAGCAACTTAATATCACACCTGAAAGTCTTAGTGAAAAAGGAAGCAAACACAACCAAGAGGAGTAGACAGCTAGAAAGAATCAAATTATTATTGACTATCTGAAATCAATAAATCAGGAACCAAAAGAAGACTACAAAGACTTAATGAAACCAAGAGCTGGTTCTTTGAAAAAAAAAATCAACAAGATAGACAAAACCTTAGCCAAACTAACTAAAAGGCAGAGAGACAATATCCAAATCAACAAAATGTGAAATGAAAATGGGGACATAACAACAGACATTAAAGAAATCCAAAGAATCATTAGGTCTTACTTCAAAAGCCCGTTTGCCATAAAATGTGAAAATCTAAATGAAATGGACAATTTTCTTTTTCTTTTTCTTTTTGTTTGTTTTTTGAGACAGGGTTTCTCTGTGTCTCCCTGGCTGTCCTGGACTCACATTGTAGACCAGGCTGGCCTCAAACTCATAGCAATCCACCTGCCTATGCCTCCCAAGTGCTGAGATTAAAGGTGTGTGGCACCATGCCCAACCCAATTTTCTTGATAGATTCCACTCACCAAAGTTGAGTCAAGGTCAAGTAGACAAGTTAAATAGGCCTATAATCCATAAGGAAATAGAAGCTGTCTATAGAAAAAAAAGCCAGGGCCAGTTGGTCTCAGCACAGAATTCTACCAGGCCTTTAAGAAAGAGCTAATACCAATATTTCTCAAACTTTTAGGCAAAATAGAAATAGAATGAACATTGCCAAACTCATTCTATGAAGTCACAGTCACCTTGATATCTAAACTACACAAAGACCCAACAAAGAAAGAGAATTTCAGACCGATTTCTCTTATGAGCATTGATGCAAAAATACTCAATAAAGTACATGTGAACCGAATCCAAGAACACATGGTCATCTACCATGACCAAGTAGGCTTCATTCCAGGCATGCAGGGATGGTCCAAAATACATGTAAAAACCATGAATGTAATTCACCACATAAGCAAACTGAAAGAGAAAAAAACCACACGATCATCTCCTTAGATACAAAAAAGCATTTGGCAAAATTCAAAACCCATTCATGCTAAAGGTCTTTGAGAGATCAGGAGTACAAGGTGCATACCTAAACACAATAAAGGCAAAACACAGCAAGCCTATATCCAACAGCAAAGTAAACAGAGAGAAACTTAAAAGCAATTCCACTGAATTCAAGGACAAAACAAGGCTTCCCATTATCTCCATAGTCTTCAATATAGTGCTTGAAGTCCCAGCTAAAGGAATAAGACAAAGGACATCAAGGGGATCCAATTTGGAAAGGAAGAAGTCAAAATATCACTGTTGGCAGATGGCATGGTTGTATACATATGTGACCCCAAAAATTCTACTAGGGAACTCCTACAGCTGATAAACACCTTTAGCAAAGTGGCTGGATACACAATTAACTCTAAAAAATCAGTAGCCCTCCTGTATACAAGCAACAAATTGACTGAGAAATAAATTAGGGAAACAGCCACCTTCACACTAGCCACAAAAAATTTATGGTGTAACTCTAAGCAAGCAAGCAAAAGGCCTGTATGACAAGAACTTAAGTCTCTGAAGAAATAAATTGAAGAAGATATCAGAAGATGGAAAGATCTTTCATGGTCATGGATCAGTAGGATTAACAGTAAAAATGGACATCTTACAAAAAACAATCCATGAATTCCATAAAATTCCCATCAAAATTCCAACACAATTCTTTACAGACCTTGAAAAAACAATATTCAACTTCATATGAAAGAACAAAGAAAAAATAGCTAAAATAATCTTGTACAATAAAAGAACTTCTTGAGGTATCTCCATTTCTGACTTCAAGCTATATTACAGAAAAATAGTAATAAAAACTGCATGGTACTGGCAGAGAAACAGGATGGTGGATCAATAGAATAGAACTGGAGACCTAGAAATAAATTCACATACTTATGGACACTTGATTTTTGACAAAGAAGCCAAAACCATACAATGAAAAAAATCAAAGCATCTTAAACAAAAGGTGCTGGACTAACTGGATGTTTGCATGTTAAAAATGCAAATAGATCTATATTTAGCACCCTGCACAAAAGTCAAGTCCAAGTGAATGAAAGACCGCAACATAAAACCAGATACACTAAATCTATAAGAAGAGAAAGTGGGGACCAGCCTTGAACTCATTGGCACAGGAGACAACTTCCTGAACAGAACACCAACAGCTCAGGCTCTAAGATCAACAATTAAATGGGACCTCATGAAAGTGAAAAGCTTCTGTAAGACAAAGGACTCTGTCAATAGAACAAAAGGAGAGCCTACAGACTGGGGAAAGATCTTCACCAACCCTACATCTGACCAATGACTAATATCCAAAAATAGATAAAGAACTCAAGAAATTAAACACTAGCAAACCAAATATTCAAATTGAATAATGGGATACAGAGCTAAACAGAGAATTCTCAATAGAGGAATCTCTAATGGCCAAGAAATACTTAAAGAAATGCTGAGAGTCCTTAGTCATCAAGGAAATGGAAATCAAAATGACTTTGAGATTCCATCTTACACCTGAGTGAATGGCTAACATCAAAATCTCAAGTAACAGCATATGCTGGTGAGGATATGGAGAAAGGGGAGCATTCCTCCATTCCTGGTGGGAGTGTAACCAGCAACCACTTTGGAAATCAATTTGGCATTTTCTCAGAAAATTGGGACTAGCTCTACCTCAAGACCCAGCTATCCCACTTCTGGGCATATACCCAAAAGGTGCTCCACCATACAACAAGGGCATCTGCTCATCTATGTTCATAACAGCTTTATTCATAGTAGCCAGAAACTAGAAACAAGCTAGATGTCCCTCAACTGAAGAATGAAAAAAGAAAATATGGTACATTTACAGAATGGAATATGACTTAGCTATCAAAAACAAGGAACTCATGAAATTTGCAGACAAATGGATGGGACTAGAAAAGATCATCCTGAAGGACGTAACCCAGACCCAGAAAGACACACAGGGTATGCACTCAGTTATAAGTGGATATTATCCATATGGGACAGGATAACTATACTACAACTCAGGGACCCAAAGAAGCTAAGAAACAAGGAGAGCCCAAAGGAAAAAGTAGATGAAGAGAGGGAACTGGGTGAATGAGCAGGTGTGGAGGGGACACCGGGGAGGGTTGGGGGAGGGTGGGGATCACACATGGGGAGAATGAGGAGGGAAGTTGAGAGAGCTTGGAAAGAAATGTGAAACCAAGGGCAGGGCCATCAATGAGATGAGCTGAAGACCTGGGGCAGGGCAAGCTGGGGGGGGGGGAGATATGAGGATGTCTCTAGCTGAGCCTCCTAGCAGCAGAAGACATGAAGACCACCTTCTAGCCAGGCAGGATGTATAGTGATGGGAGGGGAACACCAAACCTTACAAAACCTTCTACCCAAAATTTACCCTGCCTACACAATGTGCAGAGATAGACAGAGTCTGAGGGAATGACCAGTCAGTGCCTGGCCAAACCTGAGACCCACATCATAGGAGAGAGCCAGTCCCTGACTCCATTAATGATACTTTGCTATGTTTAGTGACAGGAACCTAGCATAACTGTCCTCTGAAAGGCCCCACCCAGCAGCTGATGGAATCATATGCTGAGACTCACAGTCAAGCATTAGGTGGAGCTCAAAGAGTCTTGTGGAAGTGTGGGGGAGGTGGGGCAGAGACAGAAGGACCTGAAGGGAAAAGAATGCCACAAGAAAATTAACAGTAAGTGTCAACTAACCTAGACCCATGGGATCTTACAGAGAGGAAAGCACCAACTAAAAAACATACATGTGCTGGACCTAGGCCCCCTACACATATGTAACTGATGGGCAGTTTGGTCTTCGTGTGGGTCCCCTAGTAAGCTAAGTGGGTGCTGTCTATAACATGAACTCTGTTGCCTGCTTTTGATCACTTCCCCTTAACGGGTCTGCCTTGCCTGGCCTCAGTCAATGAGGATGAGCTCAGTCTTGATGTGACTTGACGTATTGGTGCGAGGAGATCCCCATTTCTGAGAAGAAGGGGAGGGGGCTATGATTGGCATGTAAAGTGAATATATAAATCAAAAATAAAATTTTTAAAAAGGAAAAAAAATACTTATTGCTGAGAATTTAATGAAATATGATCAAAATCCACCCCATATTTTACCCTTCAACTCTCCCTATATGCTCCCAACCCTCTTCCCAAATTCATGTCTTTTTGTTTTCTTGTTTGTAATCCACTAAGTTTAGATAGTACTGACCATATGTGTGTGGATATGGGGCCATGCACTGGAGTATGGGAGACCTACCAGTGGACACAGCCTCAGAAAAGAGTGAATCACCCTCCCCCAGCAACCAATAATTATCAGCTGTTAATAGCTCGTTGATAGAGATCATGTACCCAGTCAACAGTGTCAAATCTCAGACTGTACAAAAGGTGTCATGTGACACTAAGAAAGTTACTTATCACCTCCAAGCCTTATCTTCCTAATGACCAAAGTAGGCCTCTTTACCACAATGTCCATGCATAAACATACTATGAGAATTACACAGGTGAGCCATCTCCACAGCCTCCTTTGATCTTTCAGCTCCGTGACTATAAAACATGTCTCTAGAGCATACAGTGGAAGAAGGGGGTCTTACGCTCAATAGTGGAACCCAGTTATGGTCTGCTCTAATGGATGAGTATGAGGAGTCGGGAACAGTCTTGGCCATCAGAAGACCCAAGCACGGGATGTGGAATGTGGTCCCATGTTGATATAGGCAGGCAGAAGGGCAGGCAGGTGGACAAAGAAGATGCTGAGCCTCTGAGAGAGCAGCAGAACATGTGGACTGAGGAAGAATGAAGTTCAGGACTCTGGTCCTACCAGAGGGAAAGCAGTCAAGATGTCTTAAGCAGGATGCCCAAGGCCTATTTTGATCTTGAGCTCCTAGACGGTTGCAGTGAAGACATCCTGAAAGGTGGGGCTAGGATGGAGGCTGAAGCAGACAGGTACAGGGCCATAGCTTATCCAACTGTGGGCGCCTAGCCTAGTCCCCGGCTTTGGTGCTCACAGCATCCTATGTAGCTCCGTTCCTAGAGGCTTTGGACTACGTTGCTTTAGAGCTGTCCTGAGGAAAGGCCTCTCAGACACCAGCTGCAGAACCTACCCAGCATGCTGCTTTCTGACAAGTGGTGTAGAGTGTCTTCTGAGGCAGACCTGGCAGGCCCTGTGATGACAGGGAGAAGCTGGGTGAAGCCAGGGGGAGGGTGGCAGGGGTACTGCCCCCACCCCTACCACCTTCGTGAATTCTATTCCACTCGGTTAAAGCATTTTCACACACATGGACCCTGTTCTCAGCTCTGAGAATGGCATGAAATTTCAAGAGACAAGGCCATAGTCCAAAGAGGTTTTCAGTGAAGGACGTGCAGCTGTCCCAATAACCCTAAACTAAGTCCTAGGATATGTTCAAGAGAGGGACAGATAATAGTGCTGTCGGGATAAAGGGCAACCTCAGATTAGCCCTGGTGACACCGGGGAAAGCTTCACAGACAAGGCAGCATGTGCTGGGTCTTAAGGACTCAGAAGTTACCAGTAATAGTCTGGAAAGAGGCATTTGAGGCTGAGAGAGGATTTGTATTGAGGAAAATGGGCCTGCCTGCTGTGGCTGGACCTCATGGGTAAAGAGGAGGTGACAGGGGATATGGGCAGAGGTCATGAAAGCAGGAGAAATGGTCCTGCAATAAAAACCAAAGCAGGAACCATTCTTAAGTTCCTACCATGTACACACCAAGATGATTTATTACATTAACTTTTCATTAATTCATTGAGCTTCAACTTTAATGGTCCTAACGAGCTAGAGACACAACCATTTCTTCTTTTAGCTTAAGAAGCTAAGGCTCAGAGAGTTTACACAGCTGACCAGGGGCCACAAAGACAACACTGGAACCTAAATATCTGAATTGCATCCAATGATACCACAGTATGACACCGTCTCAAGGGCTAGAGACAGAAGGGTGTATTTCCTTCTAACAGTTAAGAAAAGAGACTCAGCTTCACTCCTGCCACACTTGTTTTGAACTCCAAATTTCATCCCACGAGGAGGAAATGCACCAGAGGTGTCTCTTTGTAACGGGATTCTCTCAGATTCCTAGGGACTCAAGCACAGCCAGAGGCCACCAGAGGCCACCTGAGGCCACAGGAAGCTCACAATACATTGGATGCTTCTATTCCGCATTTGCAATAACATCCCAGCAACTCCCTAAAGTAGGCTTTACTCCCTCGTTTGATAGTTGCCATGGAAGCATGAAAGAGTGATGTGGCTTCTCGATTGCAGAGTAATTAGCCTGAACGAGAAACCATTGTCTGGATGCCAGGAACCACCTACTAACCTCAAACTTCATATAGCGGCATTTACACCTCATAGTCTCTCACCAAAGAGCCTCCCTTGGGTTGGTCCCCATGTCAGCAAGTAGCACACAAAGGTTCCTTAGCTCCTCACCCTCTATGTCCATCCAATAGCTAACCAGACTCCAGTTCTGCTGGTTCTGCCTTCTCAGGCTCTCCCAGCTTTTGTCTGCTTCAGCCTGCATTTGCAACCTTGGATGAAGCCATGGTCCTCTCACCTGAACTTCTGGGATAGTCTTATCACTAGTTCTATTGTGCCTTGTGCTCTTAGAGCAGATGGCTCCTCTCCCAGTTACAAGCCCAGACTGGCCTGGTTCTTGCCAACAGCTCTGCTTCCTCTCGTGTGTGTGTGTGTGTGTGTGTGTGTGTGTGTGTGTGTGTGTGTGTG
>OU015752.1:112438658-112449782 GCA_907169655.1 Acomys percivali | reverse complement strand
TGTGTGTGTGTGTGTGTGTGTGTGTGTGTGTGTGTGTGTGTGTGTGTCAGTCAGTCTGTCTGTGTCTGTGTCTGTGTTTAGGACAGAGGCCAATCTCTTATCCCCACCATTTTTTCCTTTCTACACCATCTTGTGTAACTGTGGACTCTGGCCCTCCCTGTGCCTTTTTCTACAAACAGACAGACAGACAAAAAACAAAACAAAACAAAACAAAACAAACAAACAAACAAACAAAAAACCCAAAAAAACCATGCTCTCTGGATCTGTGATGCTCCCATGAGGATCTTTCAGAAGAACAGGGGTGAGGAGGATGCCTGCTATGAAGAATGAGACCAAGATCTTTGAGTACTAGATGCTGTGCATCTCAAAAGACCTGGATGGGCCTAGAGCCTCCGCCTCCCCCACTTCTCACTCAACCCGCACTTCTCTGACAGCACCAGCCTCCCCTAAACCTTAGACCAGGAGGCACTGGTCTGATGAAATTGAATGCCATCCAAGCTACACAGGGCCCAGGGGAGCGCCTCTGCAGCTGCCTCAGGTGTGTAAGCAGATGGGGCTGGATGGAGGAGGGCTGGGCTGCTGAGTGAGAGCCTGGGCCTGGTGGAACCTGGGGTCCTGCAGTGACTCAGCAAAGTCTTACCTCTGGGGTCCCACAAACCCCTTTGTCAGTCCCTTGAAACATATAGACCCTCTTCCCAGAAAGAAAAAAACCTCCACATCTTTTAAATGCATAAAATAAAAACCAACCAGATTACAAAGGAAACCAATTATATTGAAATAGTTATCAAAATGTTAAAATGAGAAACTTGTGATTGTTATATTTTTATTTCTTTTCCAAGTCATAACAAGATCTAACGGCTTGTCTAATAACTATCATAACCTTGAGGTAGTGATGAGTGCAAATGATATTTTGAGGCATCTCCAATAACTATAATGGGATACAAAAATATCTGATTCTTCCTGGTAACAAAGTCCCAGAAACTGTTAATGCTATTGTGGTTTATTGCCTATATTCGCAATGGGAGAAAATGCTAACTTTCAGTTATTTTCTTCCAGGCCACATGCTCATATTAAGAAGCTCTGATTTAGGGCAGGGACCTCACCTTACAGTGGAAGAAACTGAGCTCCCAAGGGGAGGCACAGGTCCCTGCACACAGTTACGTGGAAGGTATGACTTACTAGACATTAGCTTGGGTATCTGCTGCCTCTTTAGCCACACTCCACCCACTCTGCAGAGCCAAATGGGAGACTCTCGGAACCCATGACACAGGACAGTCATTTCATTCTCTCAGCCGTCATTTCCAAAGCTGACAGAGGGGACTAGCCACGCCCACCTGCCCATCTTGGCAGCCTGGGTGAGGTCAGAATGAGAGAATGGATAGGAATGGGGCTCTTAACAGCTGGAAAGGTTTCTGCAGTGTGTGTATATTCGCTCTTTCCTCATAATGGGCTCAGAGCTCATAAGCCCACTGTAAATTAAAAATACTACAGAGTCAAAAGTTCACTTAAGGGGCCATGGAAAAAGCTGGAGTGGTAAAGTGCCGGGTGTGAGCTACAGACACCTGAGCTCTGATCCTCATCACTCACATAAAGCAGACACAGCAGTCTGCATCTGTCAGACCACAGCGCTGGGTGGAGGAGGGGCAGAGACAGACAGGTCCCTGGACTTGGGCCAGCTAGCCTAGTCGATTACTAAGCTCTAGGTTCAATGAAGAGCCTGTCCCAAAAGAGAAAATGGAGTGCAAATGAGGAAGACACCTGAAATTGACCTTACACACACACACACACACACACACACACACACACACACAAACACATGAGTCTGAATTCATCTGTACATAGACCTATGCAAACACACATGTACCACATACACACACCTCGCGTGCACACAAATGCATTTAGGACACCTGACCTACTGACTATTCTAGACTAGAAACAATGCACTGTAGAGTATTGTTTATTTCCCATTTTGATTGCATGACTGGCAGCTCCTTGATTCACTACCCAGCATTATGGAAAAATATCTCATGGTTTAATCCCTAGCCTAGTGAGAGATAAATCCTCATCATTTCAGGAATGTTTTCTACTGGTTGTGTCACGTTTGCACTATCACAAAATTCTTACTTTGAATAACTGCAAGCCGGGGACTATGTATCAGTAATATGCATAGTTATCCTATCACGAGAAACCAAATTATAAGCAGGTCCAGGGAGGCAAACTCACTTTCCCATAAAAAAAAATACAGTGGAAGGGGAGGGGTGGAGAGTGGCAAACAAAACTTCATGCCCCTGCAAAAAGGGGATATTGGTTAGTTTTTGTCACCTTGACAGAGGCTAGAGTCATCTGGGACGATGGACCTCGATTGAGAATATATCACCATCAGATTGACCTCTAGGCAAGCCTGTAGGGCATGTTTTTCATTAGCAATAGAAGTGAAAGGGACCAGCTCACTGCCCTATCCCTGAGCAGGTGGCCCAGGGCTGTATACTATGATCTTAAAAATAAAAAGAGTAACTACAAATTTAAAAAATGAATTGAAATAAAAAAGAAAGGCGAGCAAGCCATGGGAAGGAAGGTAGTAACTGCTTTTCTCCACAGTCCCTGCCCTCAGTTCATGCCTCCAAGTTCCTGCCCTGCTTGGGTGCCTGCCTCGGTTTCTTTTAATGATGGACTATTGTCAGGATATTGAAGGCAAAAAAAAAACAAAACACCCTTTTCTTCCCCATATTGCATTTGGTTGTAGTGTTTGTCACAGCAAACTTAGACAATGCGGGTGGGGTAGCCAACACTCAACATGGTGTCCTTTAGAATGATGGAGATACACACTGGAAGAAAGGCCTGCCTGCCATGGGCAAATCAGGATTTCTGGATGAAGGGAATAGTTACTTTGGTAAGATAGTGGGTTGTTGTTGTTGTTGGGTTTTGTTTTTGCTGTTGTTGTTATGTTCATTTGCTTGTTTTAATGCTAAGACAGAAGGAGTGACCAAAACCTTGTCTGTTTGCTGTTTCTGGCTTCTATATAAATCTGAGTTCTACCATCTGAGGAAAGAGAAGCTAAAACAAGGCAGTGTTTACCAAGCTGGTTGGTTCAGTGGCCCTTGCCCCACCCTGGTCCACAGGGTCAGATGAGGCCCATGGAGGAGAGCGTGCGTTCTCACTAAGGCGACTAGAGCCCCCAACAGCAGCCATGCATTTTATAGCAGTTCTTCAGCCCTAGCAGCTGGGAAGCTCCCCTGTTTTATTAATAACCCTGGATCGTGCTCACAGCACATCAAGGTAAACAGAGACATTTCCAGGGCGTGCAATGCAGGCAGTTCTAACAGATGAAGAATCAGGCTTCCAAATATAAATAGGAGATAAGATAAATAGACGGAGAGCCAAGTCGGCTTCACACTGGCTTGCAGGCTGTGAGCTACACACTGCATCAAGGATTGTGGAACTGGAAAAAGATGCTCATGTGGAGTATGGGGAGACACCCAGAGAAAAGAAGAGCCTTGCTGGGGTCCTGTTGATCATTTTGATACTCATGAATTCTCCCAGCATCGGTTTCCTTATAGGAGAACTCTTAAAGTGACAGTAACCATTTCTCGAAAGCGTTCTACTATTTTCCACCTTGCAGAAATAATGACCATCTCAGACTTGGCCTGAAAGAATCCTCCAAGCCTGCCTGTGAGATTCTGGTCCTGGATTCCTCTGTGCAGAAGCAGATATAAAGCTACTGGAAACCATGGTTCCTGTGTCCCCATCAATTGCAGACCACGCCCAGAAGAGTGGCCACTGTTGGTGTTTTCTGTCTGGACTGCAGTCAGCCTGGGAGTCTTTAAGGAAGGGTTTTGCCTCCTCCACCAATCCTTACCCAGTGCCCAGATCTGGCCTGCACACAGGGGAGCTCTATGAAGCACTGTGGTGAGGGGTCCAGAGCTGTCAATTCCCACCTGTGGTGGAGCGAGGAAGCTGCAAGCAAACACCCCCGTCAGTCAGCCTTGATATCAAGCTAACATGCAAAACTGGTCCCAAGTCTGAGAAAGGAGACTTTGGTCTCCAACATCAAAGAACATCCAAAACTCTGGTGAGCAAGGTCCATGGTTTCTTTGAAAGGCTTTCTTGTGAACAAATGGAGGAGGGAAGCTAAGTGGTGGCTGCAGATCTAAGAAGTGCCAGGTTCCACTTGGGTTCCCCACCTTGTGCATCTCCACAGGCTTTGAAGGATGTGAGGAACACCTGCTTTCTGGGGAGGGAAAGAGCAAAGGGTGAGGAGCACAGGACAGAAGGCAGGCTGGAACCAATGCACATGGCCACAGGCCTCTCCTTCTTGCATCCTCACAGCGCACTGCTTATCTTAGGCATTGGGAGGTAGGAGTGGGCGTCAAATAAATTATTTCCCCGACTCCCATCCTGCAGCACACAGGCACTGTCTGAGAGTCCACATGATAGAAGCCATCCTGATTGCTCTGTGCATACAGGGTGTTTGGGACTTACAGTGGGGCCCAGGCCCTGCATCTCACAATGATTAGTACACTGAGTTCCCGTCCTTTCTAAGTGATGAGGCAAGGGCCGGGAGTCAGAGGAACCAGAGTCCCAAGTCCACAGAAACCTCTGATTCTGCTTCCATGCTTAGGCTGACGGATCTCAAGTGATGGGATAAAGGCCAGCTGTCCAGTAGTGTTTCCCACATATTAGCTGCTGCCTCCCTGCGCCCCCTCCCACTCTCGTCTCCGAGCTCTTGAGGGTTGAGTGTGAGAAACAAGTACCTGAAGGATGAATGGAGAAGGACAAATGCAGTAGATGTGCTATTTATTTCCTGGGACCCTGCTTCTGTTGTACCTTGGGAATCCTACGTTGTGGGTTGAGTTGGTGTTTTACAAGCCCACAATATACGGTTTTATGAGGCCAATAAAAATCTTCAGAGTGGAATCATCAAATTCACCTGCTGCTCTCTGGTTTGAGGACTACAGCCCCTCAAGCTTATCCTCTAAGCTCTCCGGCCAAAGTCCCTCCAGTCTTCATGAAAATCCCCCCTCCCCCTTTCTTTCTCCACACACACACACACACACACACACACACACACACACACACACACACACACACACACACACACACACACACCATGCTGCCCAGGCCTCTGCACCTTTGGTCATGCTGATGGTTCCTCTCCCAGAACAATATAAGGGCTTCAGTATCCCCCTCACCCTTGCCCACATACTGGGCAGCATCTCTGTCACTGACTGAAGCCCCTGTTCCCTTGTCCCTCCTCAGAGCCCTCCCAGTGCTTTGAGAAGTGGCTGGCAGTTTTCTATTCTTTTCTCCCTGGGGATGTTCGATTAGCTGCAGAGCCTCCATATACCTTCACAAGAAGAGCACCTTCCAGGTAGGGCAGGAGCAAGCTCTCATGTGCTCTCACCAGGTCAGGATTTCCTCCCTCTCCTTAAGCCTCATAATTGGCACTCTTTTCTCCAGGTTTTCTTAGATTAGCAAACTGGTCTCCATCTCTCCCATTGATGACTCCCTGCAGCACTTCCCCTGAATCATTTTCAGAGGACATATTACTTCCCATCATGGGGAATGGTCGTTTATATGGCTGCTCCTCAACACCATGAGCACAGAAGGGAAGGGCCATATGGTGTTCATTGCTGCATCCTTAGCATCAGCACAAAGACGGGCATGGAGCAAGGTTTCACTATACATCAGCTTTGCAGGGTTGGGGTGATGATTTGGTCAATATATTTCCAAGCCTTGCACGTACAAGTCCATGAGTTTATCCCACAGCTCCCATGCAAAACCACCCAAATGTGCTGGCATAGACTTGTAATCCTAGCAGTCAGGGCAGTAGGATTGCTGGGGCTCATCAATTAGCCAGTTTAGTTCAATAAATTGGCCCAGGTTCCAAGGAGAGACCTTATCTCAAATAATAAAGTAGACAGCTCCTAAGGCATGACACCAAAGGTTGTTTAGCCTCCACATGCATATGCACACATGTGCTCATGTACCCACATATACATGTACACCTGCTCACACATGTACAAAATTACAGTAACCAAAAACAGACATAAGACACTACAGATATTATCGTAATTGCTGCATGTTAGACTATTTTATACTTTATATATTAGTTTAATTAATTCTTTAAATATATTAGCTTATTTAATGCTCTACAAGTATTAATTTATTTTGCATATTTAATATGTACAACCTCTCTATGAAGTATGCCCTATTATATTCCTTTTCTATTCACTTTGTGTATGTGTGTGCTGGTGGGGAGGATGCATCCTAAAGCACTTGTATGGACGTCAGAGAACAACTTCTAGGAGTTTGTTTTCTACATTTGCCATTCGGACCCTGGGGATCAAATTCAGGCCCTCATGCTTAGCACCTTTAGGTGCTGCACCATCTGGACATTATCCCTCTATTTTTATGATGAAAAAAAAAAACCACAAAAACAAAGACAAAAACCAAGTTGCAAAGAGGCCAAGGAATATGCTCAGTCAAGGTTGAGCAAATGACAGGGGGCGTGCTTGAATCCAGGCCATGTTGTTTCAGAAATGGATTTTTTAAGTATTGACCAATGAATAGCACCTCTGGTGCAAGCAGGCAAGCATCAAGCACTCCTTAGGATGTGTTTCCAACATCCCTTCTGTAGAAGGCTATCACCCATCGTGGGGAGGCCAAGAAGTGATGAGTGCTTGGCAGAATGTGCCCCAGCTCTGAAAATCCTGCCCTAAGCATGGTCTGAAGTGGGCTGTTCCCTTTAACTTGGTGATATACCTGAGTGTCCAAAGCACAGCGTCCTCATGGTAAGGAACTGTGTGCTTTGTATTAGCATCAAGGCTGGCTATCCACCAACTCCCAGAAGCCCCATCCTTAGGCACTGTTGGAAAGCATCAAACTGTATAGCCAGTAAATGCTTCTTGATCCAAAGCCAAAAGACAAAGAAGTAGGCTAGTGACTATTTCTCTGACTTCGGATGTTTTTATTATCTTTAACCCCATGTTCATACATACAGCATTAATTTTCCTCATATTACACAGTGGGGTTTCCAGCATTTTAGAAAGTGATTCCCAAGCCAAGTGAAACAAAGACATTCATTTGTTTACATTCCCAGACTTGAGCACAGGGACCAGTGTTCCAGACAAAGAAAACTCTTGCTGACCCAGGAGTCTAAGTTACTGATGCAGTTCTTTGTACTCCAATTCTTCACTACAGACTAAAGTAAATCTCTCAGATACTGGACTCTCCTCCACACCAGAGTATATGCCATGTAATGCTGTCAAAAAGGGTAATCCTCTATTAAATCCTACGCAATCACTATCAGTGCTGGCTAGTAATGGACACCAGGAAGCTAGTGAACTTGACTGGGCTCTCAGTGCATTTGCTGACAGCTCTTTTAGAGAGTTTCTGCCTTGTTGGTTTCTAGGCTGGGGAAATAAGACTCCTAACAATTTTCCTTTGACTTTGTTTCATATAATCCCCCTTCTGTCTGTTTCATGCTCTTCTCCTAATGTGTTAGGTCCCAGTGGGCTATTGTCCCTCATGAGTGATAGCTTCAGGCTCTACAAGTGACCTGCCATCCATCATTAAGAAGCTCCAACGGCAACAACAGAGATGCTTCTGTGTTTTTCTGCAGGCAGGAAGAGGGGTGGCCTGGGACCTGCTCCCTCATGTCCTGGGGGGGATACCAGGAACGCTGAGATTACTGGAGCAGGGAGTAGAGGGAGAAACATCTTACTTTTACAAGAAGCCCTTCTAAGCTGTGTTGTTTGTGTAGTCTTCTTCCAGGTGGCCATTCACCTCTAGCATCCATCTTGCGTCTGCACTCTGAACCTATTTGCCACCGTGCCATCCATCTCTCTACTGAGCTCAAGGATCTAAAATGAGACAATTTCACAAACATTGCACTGCAAATAAGGAATGGGCTGAGTGCTTAAGGAGGGCTGGATTCATGTTAGGAAGGTCTGGGCTCAAATCTGCTTTTGCCACTTTCTGGCTCTAACCTTATAGTCAGGCTGATTAACCCCTCCAAGACCCAGTTTTTTTTTCTATCCAAGTAGGAGGAGCAACGCCTGCCTCGCAATGGCACCATGAAACTCAACTGGGTAAAGAGGCAATAGATACAACCTTTGGCTGTCTATAACAGGGTATTGCACCTTAGATCTCAACCAATCAGGACTGAAAACACTTGGGGGAAAATTCATGTCTATACCAAACATCTACAGGATACTTTTAATTCTCACCTAAGCAGTTTTAATATCTCCTAAACAGTTCATCTAACACTTATTTACACAGAATTTACAATAGGAATTGGAAGTCTTCCATAGAGGATTTCTGTTAAATGTAAAGATTAACGCAGATTATGTGTAAATACTACAGCATTGTACTTAGGAGACTTCAGTGCCCATGAACTTTAACATCCTCAAAGAGCTCTAAAGCCAAACCCCTGTCTGCTGATTGGCAGCGCTAATCACGAAGCACAGTAGTTGGCAAACCAAAAATAATTAATAAGGGCTACTATTTGTTTTGAAATTAAAATTATAAAATATTAATAAGGATCCTATATTTTTCATAGAAACAAAGAGTTTTTCTGGGGCATTGTGTCTCCCTTTAACCCTAGAAGCCTGTTGGTACCAGTTCTAAACAACTCCAGTACAGCCTGGGTCAAGCTGAGATGCTGGCTCTGGCACTCCTTTGCATGACCTCCTGTGATCCAGTCAGCTTTTCTAAGGCCCAGCTCCTTCCACTTCATAGTGAGATAGCTGAGATCCACCCTGGGTCTGCGGAGTCGGGTGACAGTGGAAGCAAATGTGAGAGCCTTTCATTCTGGGTGCAGAGGAGGTGCTCAGCGAAGGTCAGGTAGTTACATCAGCTATGTACTCATGTGATACGTAGTGGGAATCCATCTCATTCATTGTACAACAGGAAGAGGAAGCAAAGCTGCCTAGAGCCTGATCTGTATTCTCACAGAGAGTATGGTACATACCATCATCCAGCCACTTAGAGAACTTGTAACAACATCAGAAATCTGTCGTCTACTCAGGGACTCTGATGGGAGTGGTCTTAGGTAAGGACCTTCTGTCAGCATTTTGCAAAGCTTCCAGGTGCTCTTAAGATGGCCAGGACCGAGAAGGACTGGTCTAATTGTAGATTGACAGAAACACACACAGCTGTTCCTAACAACGTGTGCTCTGGGCTCCAGCCATATCTCATAACAGGTGAGTCATGGTCACTGACTATTAGAATGGTCTTGTCACCTCAGCTGCATGCTGAGGTGGGAATACAGCTCACCAGAGCAAGTCTGTGAGAGAGACATTCTGCACCTTTATTGCATGACCCCAAGTGAAGACAAAGACACAGTCAGAAGGTAAGAACTGTAGTGTACCTGAGGGATAGGATACTGAAAGGAGCTGGCCTGATTCCCAGGAGTAAGGCTAGTCCTTTGTTTTGTCAAGCCCTGCTTTTCTACCTCTTACTCCTTGGCAGGGTCTCTGCTCCAAGTTGCTCACCCTTGAAGACCAAGAGGCTTCCCTTGTGGAAGAGTGATCATAGTTTTCATCACTAGGTGGCCTCTAGAAGGGTGCTTTGCTTTCTCAGTCAGTTGGTGACACAGTTCTTGCAGAGAAGCCAGACATTTCTGGAGCCTCCTAGGCTTGATTGCTCGGGAATTGGGGGATGGGAAAGGAAGACTTGGGTTTACTCTGTCCGTGGTGCTGAACAATGCCTTCCCTGGAGAACCCAGGTGCTCAAGATACAGCCAGAAGATAAAGTCCCATCCATCCATATCCCACGGGAGCTTGTTAAAAATGAAAAATCAGAGACCCCATCTCAGACCTGATGAGTCAGAACCTGCCATTTACCAGCACCTAGATGATCTGTGTGCCCATTAAAGTCCAAAATGCAGAGTTTTGCTGCAGGAAGCTGCCATCTCTTTCATGAGCCATGAAATGAACTTAATGCATCAGAAAGATCATTTCGAAGGGTTTAAAACATGGAATGGGTCTGAAAAGGATTAAAAAATGTCAGAGTTCATCCCAAGTAGCAAGAGCATGCTTTATTCTTACATACAGGCCCTAAGCAAGACTTAAAGGTAGTCATTACCAGGAGCTGCATTTTAAGGAATGCCTGAGTCTACTATTTTTCTTAAGACCAGGCACTGGTGACTCTCATCCAGTATCTCCCAGGACTTTGACAAGATATAAAAGGAGATAGCCTGAGAAAAGAAGGTTACAGCACAACAGAGCGAAAATGAAAGCATGCCCCTGGAGCTCCTGGAGAGGTACACAGCTGCAAGCCCCAGAGAACAGAGCAATTCACAAGACTGGTTTTGATGTCATTCAACAGCTATTGTAAGTGAAGCAATACCCAACAGTAGGCAGCTGCAGTATGGACAAGCAAGCACACTTGCTGAGGCAGAGGGGCCTGCATCTGAGCATCCTTGTTCCTAGAGTGATGTTAAAGTTCTCTTCATTTTTCTTTCTACCTCAATGGCAGTTTGTAGCATTTTTACCCCATCTAAAAACAAATATTACAGTGATAGTGATAATATTTCTCACTGTGAGCTGCAGGTTTTCTGTACTGGAGGGGTCTTCCATCATTTCCGATGGCTTGTTGCCACTTGGATGAATTTGAGGGTTATGTAATTTACGGTCAATAGTCGGGGTGCTTTTCTCTGCACTTCTCATAAGGTTTCTCTCTACTCACTGTTTACCCTTCCCCCAAAATGGAGAGGCACAGCTCCAGAGAACTTTGGAAAGACATAAATGGAGGCCTCTTTATAATGCATAAAGATGCTTTGTTCGCTCCAAGGGGTGACAGAACTAAATGTCAAGACTAGAAGTGACACTGTGATTTTTCTTTCTTTCAGGACCGGGCAATGGGAGTTATTAACCTCTGGCCACATGTCTGCTATTTCATTCACAAAACAGTGTCCTACATTCCATTTTGCCTAGAAAATTGGTGTCTAATGGGAGATGACAAAAAATGACTTTTAAAATAATTTTCTTCCAGGTTAGCAGAGTTTATAAAACATTGAGCTCAGTATCTCCACTTTGGTAAGTTCTGTGTGGAGGGAGTGGAACAGGACATACAAACACACACACACACACACACACACACACACACACACACACACACACA
>OU015752.1:112403294-112429724 GCA_907169655.1 Acomys percivali | reverse complement strand
TATATATATATATATATATATATATATATATATATATATATAAAATTTCTCTCTTCTTTCTGACTGTGGATGGAATGTGACAAGTTGCCTTATGTCCATACCACCATAACTTCCCTGCCATAATTGACCATATTCTCAAACTATGAACCAAAACAAGCCGTTACTTCCTTACATTGTGTGATTCATCGCAGCAATGAGAAAAATAACTTACAGAGTCCCTCTCTGAGATTACAGTCATCGCATTCCAGTTCACTGGGCCAAAGGCACGGAGGTGGCTCTGACCTGCTCCTGCACATGCTGTGACACACCCCACAGCAGCTGCACATAGGCCATATCACACCCTTCAGGTCCTGCCAGCCTCAAGGGAACATGAGGCTGCAGCTCCACTAAAGATGTTCACACAGGTGGGAGGGTGGGGGTGGGGATGCATTGTGAAAAATCAGGAAACAGAATCAACTTGTAAAGCCATTAAACATGCGCCTGTGTGCCTCTCTGTGTGTTTTTCTCATTCCCATTTTGGGCTGGGCACCTATTATTAACCACCGCCCTTAGAGAGAAAATGCGTGCCGGATCCCCAGAACACACTGTCAGGGAAGAGACTTCCCAATATAGTGAGTGCCATCAACAAGTGCGCCAAAAGTCTCCCTGCTCCAAAGTAGAACCTGGCTCCGAACCTACCTTGTACTCCTCTGCCTGCAGGCCAAAGGTGAAGCTTCTGGTGGATGAGGAAAAGCCCTGCCAATCCTTTTTCTAACTAGTCTCCACCTCTCCTAGATGCTATTTTCCCTAACCAGGCTAACTGATCACCTTCTCATTAGAGTGACTCTTCTCATAGCAAGCACTAACCAATGTGCCCCACGTCTGTGTCTTTATCCCAGGAGTGTCCAGCCAGCTCTCAAGACTTCTGCCAAAGGCGACCTTTTCACCAAGCCCTTCATGACTCTCCAGTCCAAAGACATCTCATGAAATCCCACGGCTCCAGGCTCAGTTTTCTTTTACAACACTTATGGTCGCTGTGACAAAGGCTTTACATTCTTGTATATCTTGAGTTCCCGTTTCCTGCCTAGTCACAGTCTGGTCCAGGTGGGTTTCTGTAGCAGCAGTGAAATATAGAGCAAGCCCTTCTGAAGGAGAGAGAAACCTGTTTTTTAGGATCCCAAGTGTGGGATCGGAACGGTCTTGTGGGAGAACAGGTGAGGTTAATCCACTAGAAGACCAACTACCTCGTGCGGGAGCTTGATGGTTGCCAGCTGAAACGATCCTGTGACCAGACTCTGGGAGGAGATATATAAGTGAGCCAGAAAGAAGAGGTGGGGCCTTTGGAGATTTGGACTAGTTTTGGCTGTTCTTGGCTCCACTTTGAGATGCTCCTAGAGAGAACAGCTTGAGGGAAGGCTTTGGGGCTCTGGCTCCTGCTGAGGTTCTGGGTTCTAGTTACTCCAGGTTCCAGCAGAAGAAATACTGCTGATTACACCAGGAAAATTGCTCCTCAGAACTGATATCCTTACAGTTTTGTTGTTGTGTTCCTTAATCCTCATTTCCTATTGTTTTGGTTAATTGGGTTATAGGTGACATACACTCAGTTAATAAGTTGGAATAAAATATATTGGTTAAGAAAATTGGGCCTCCACCCTTCCTCACCAGGATCTCAGCATCGTATCTAAGGGCTATAGGGCTCCAGACCCATACGAGCCTCTGTGTGCTTCACCTGCCTCTCCTCCTCTGACCCTCCTCTTAGGAGAGGACCATGTCTACTCAGTTCTGTGCCCCTGTCCCAGGGCGGGTGATACTGTAGGGGTTAGTACAGATTCACCATGTAACACATGAGGAAACTATTTAATAAATATGAAATGAAGAGAAAAAAAGCCAGGGAGTGTCTGTTCCAGAAGGCCAGCAGCCTCGCCTGGCTCAGTTGTCTTGCCCTGTTGAATGTTCCATCACAGTGCATGTTCAATAGTGGATAGGAACTACTCAGTACTGAATCACACATAAGTCCTGGTTCTTAAAACAAAGCATTAATCTTCGCAAACACTCCTGCTTGTTCCCCGAGTCTTAGCAAAGTGAGCTTGTATAAGTCAGCCAGGACATAAAGCAAGAAGACTATGTTGACAGTTTTAAGCGCCAAAGAAATAGGTAATTTTAATGGGTCTTTTATTTCTACAGATATAAAATTTTTTGATTGAGACAGAGGCGGAGGGTTCCGCTGCCAGGTGATAGGGAGGTTTAATTTGAATCAATGAGGAAGGCATACAAGCCCATTACCTTTCAGTGTACTCCTTCCCAGCAAGTGAGCGTTTAGAGCCAATAGCAAAAGTACATTCTAAAAGAGCAGTCTCTGCCTCCTGAGTGCTGGGGATTAAAGGCACATGCCTGACCTGAAAAGGTTTCTCAACAAGATGTCCCCTCAACAAGATGTTTTCTGGAACTCAAGCACTGGCCTGTAAGACCCATCCTAACATCTAGCTGCAACTTCGGCTGTTATAAAAAACTTGGACATGGAATATAATCACTTATAAGAGGATATTTGCCACATAATACAGGATAACCACACTACAATCCACAGACCTAAAGAAGCTAACTAACAAGGAGGACCCTAGGGAGGATGCTTAATTCTCATTCAGAAGGGCATATAGAATAGACAAAGGAAGAGACTGAAGGGAAGGAACAGGAGGAGAGCTTGCCATAGATGTCCTCTGAAAGACTCCACCCAGATGGGGATCAAAGCAGATGCTGAGACTCACAAACTTTGGTGTGGAGCACAGGGAGTCTTATGGAAGAGTTGGGGGATGGAAGGCCCAAGAGGGGACAGAACTTCACAAGGAGACCAATGGAGCCAAATCTGGGTGGAGGGTAGGGGCTGCAGAGACTGCTTTACCAACCATGGACTGCACATGGTGAGGACCTAGACCCCTTGCTCAGATGTAGTCAATAGGCAGCGCAGTCTCCTTGTGGGTTCCATTATATGGGGGAGTAGGAACTACCTCTGACATGGACTCTGGTGCCTACTCATTGATTACTTCCCCCTGGTGGGGTGGCCTTACCAGGCTACAGAGGAAGAGGATGCAAGCAGTCCAGATAAGACTTGATAGGCTAGGGTCAGCTGATAGGGGAGGAGGGCTCCCCCTTTCTGAGGATGACAGAAAGAGGTGAGGGGAATGAGGGAGGAAGGATGGGACTGGGAGGAGATGGGGGGGGGCTACAATAGGGATGTAGTGAACAAGATTTTTTTAAAAGATGCTGATCACATTCCTGCTCTGGTACCCAATCTCCTTCTCTTCCCTAGGCTCCACAAGGTGGACTTGTGTTCCCATCAGTCAGGGTGGGCACACTGATGCAGAAAGGCCATTGAGTTATCAGCGGTGAAAGAGTGGTGGCAAGCTCTGAATGCCAGCTCAGGGCTGCCACACTCTAGCACCTGACCCTTCCTTCTCAGACTAGGCAGAGGATCTTTTCAGCCACTAGAGCACAGGGCTCACAGGGAACCACCACAGTGTGTGTGAAGAAAGACAGAGCGTGACTCTGCAGTGGGTGTTTCTGACTGTCTGACTGAGTCTAGAAAAGTTGCTGGATCTTGTGCTGAGAGATTCTCATCCTCGGGCTAGCAAGCTACCTACCTGGCTGCCACACCTACAAGACTGTCTTCAGTTTATCTGGTTGGAGGCACAGAGGGTGCTGTATGGAGGTACAGGGAGTGAGGAGTGGAAGAAGAGTCTGTGTACACAGCCTTTTCTAACAACATGCCTATTGATGGTTTGAACAGACGTGTGTTCATACACATTCAGAAAATCAAGGAAGAAAACCAGCAATGATTGAGTCCTATGTGCTATGCTCCCCCAGTTAAGTCAGCATTTTTATAAAGAATATTACATTTGATGGCTGAAACTGCAGAACAGAAAGTGATGGATACGAGCCCTATTTCACAGGCAAAACTGACACTCCTAGGAGCTCAAGATCTTTCCAGTGTTAAAGAACTGATAGATAATGGCCAAGGCTTGACTAACTCCAGAAATTGTTTCTTTTTTTTCTTTCTGTAGTACTGGGGATTGAATTCAAGGCCTCATGTGTGCTAGGCCAGTGCTCTACCCCTAAGGCATATCCAGGACTATTCATGGTATCATCAGAAAGCCACCATGGGAAGTCACTGTGCCTATGAAACTGTCCTCCCAGCCAAGACAGTCCCTGGCCCTACGGAAATTAAGAAATTAACCATCTGACTAGACACTGGCCTCATGGATACCACTCAAGAGAAGCTAAGTTCTAAAACCCTGAAGCATCCGAAGCATATGCAGCCTCAGATGGAGGAATGGATACTTCTATTTTACTTTATTACTTATTAATTTTTTTTGAGGCGAGGTCTCATGTAGCCCAGGGTGGCCTCAACTGGCATCAGATTCAATATATGACTAACAGTGGGCTTGAATTTCTTAACTTCTTGCCTCTCCCTCCTGATTGCTAATGTTTGGATTATAGGCATATTCTACTATGCCAGGATTTTGCAGTGCAGAAGATATGACCATGGCCTCATGAACACTAGACACTTGAGTGAGTCCTCTGAGAAGTCCTTCTTCAGTCTAAAGTCTTCTCTTCAATGCATGTCCTCCCCTGGAAGCACAGAAAATTTCCTTCTACTTCTCTAAATTTAGAACAACCTCCACCGTGCTTATGAGAATGGGGACAGGAAGCTGGGTGTGGTGGCGCACACCTTTAAGCCTAGTGCTTTGGAGGCAGAGGCAAGTGGATCTCTGTGAGTTTGAGGCCAGCCTGGTCCACAAAGTGAGTCCAGGACAGCCAGGGCTCTGTTACACAGAAAAACCCTATCTGGGGCGGGAGGCGGGGGATGGGGGAGCAAGGCAGAATGGAGATAAGAATGCTTCCTTGAGCCAACACTGGTTGCTTTAAGGATTTGAAGGACCTAAGGCAGAGCCTCAGTTGGCAGTGGCCGAGACCCTTTCTGGAGCATCTGCTCCTGCAGAAGTGAGTCTTCTACTCATTCACCACAAACTCACTGCATGCTTGTCAACTCCACTTAGCAAAGACCTCCTGTCATCAAGAGACAGGTAATAACTAGTAAAAGAGGGTGCTTTGGGTAGGAAGGGTAAGCATGCAGGGGGCCTTGTCTGTACTGGAGTGGCATGAGGAGGTGTCATGAGGAGGTGGCACACGACTGAACACCCAGAAAGTAGAAGGAGGCAGCCATGCAAAGACTTGAGGACAAAGTGCTCCCAGCAGAAGCACAGATCCCTAGGCTATGACGTGAGTGCTTCTGACTGTGGAAAGAAGGCCAGGTGTCAGAGGCAGGGCAGGCAAGATGATGCCAAGATCAGGATCTGGCAGGGTATATGGAACACACTGGGAAAGCCCCATCAAGGAGTGGGTTTTTAACCCCAGTAATCTTGGAACCATAGATGTTTTTAAAAAGGGATGGGTGCCAGAAACTAGTTTGTATTTTTCAAAGGATCGCTTCAACTCTTTGTGAGGGAATAGACAGTAGGTAGTTTAGAAGCCAGGCAGAACCTTTGGAGTAGGGCAAAACATTGGCTTATGCTAAGATGGTAGAAGGGGAAAGAAAGGGAAGTGGAGAGAGTCAGGCAATGGAGTGCTGTAAATGTTTGACTTGGGAGGCATCCCTGTTTGCCAATTTCCATAGTGTAAACACCCACTGTGGCTGATGTCAAGTGGTCAATGTGCCACTGAGTGCTGAACTGGAAGAGTTGTGCACAGCAAACTCCTAGTAGGTGGTGGGAGCACTCCAGCACACCCGTAGTCCAGGCGCAGTCTCAGTAGTGCTTGTGAAGGGGCCATACATGGGAGGGGGAGGGAAAGCAAAGATGACCTTAAAGGTTTGAGCTAGAGTGATAGGAAGAGTAAAGAAGGCATTTTCTGAATCCCTCCCTGGCCTGCAGCTGCTTCTGACTTCTGGGTTCTGTAAAGGCAGAGGGGGCTATGGAGAAAGAACAGTCTTGAGGCTCAGGGCCACCAAATGCTGATTCAAGCTTTACTTAGTCCCTTCAGTTGCCCCAGCACTTGGTTCACACGCAGACAGGATTTAGTAAGGCATGGGTGTAGAACAAATGCATGCTTGATTGCCTCATCTGCAAATGGGACGGTGGTGTGGACTCCCTCCAAAGGAAGCCTTGAGTTAACAGAACAGCTTCAGGAGTGAAGACCTAAGGCTCCTTGCACACCTGCTACTGCGTCCTCACATCAAGCCCTTTGATTTGCATTTTCTTGTTTCACGGATGCTGAGCTGTATGACCAAACATGTCACCTCACATATACCTGAGGCAGGATTCAAAGGGGCTCAGGCAGTCACATTGATTTCTTGGTAGTTGATACAACCCCAGCCAAGGGTAAGACAATTCCCACCAGGGACAGCAGGGCCATATGAGTATGAAGAGCATAGTAATGGCCAGTGTCCTACCAAGCCCTTTGGGCACAATGCAGAGCTTCCTTTGAAGCCCTGGTCAATGCTGTCTCCCAGGAGCAAGGATGACCTGCCTACACTGTTTGGGAAGAGTGATGGTAGCATGGTGGCCCTTCTGGAAACAACTTATATGTGGTGAGCACAATAGCCAGAGTGTCTCCTTGATGGAGACAGGCTGACCTATCCCTGACCAATAAGTGATTTAAAAGAAAAAAACTTGTCTGCCTGGCCAACATGTTTTTTCCCTGGCTGACAGAAGTGTAGGAGCGTCCTTTTAGGGTAAGCTTAGGTTCTGCTCAGATTACTCAGGAGCTGTGTGGCGAGCAGTCAGCAGCTCGTCGGAACAGGCAACACCTTTCTCACCTGGAAAATGAGTCCGGTGGAGTCTGTCCCTCAAAGATCTGTGGGGAGGACTGAGGGGCTCATGGAGTGCAGACGGCCAGCAAAGGCTCAATTCCAGCATGTCCCTTTCCTTCACCATGGATGCATGGTTAGTTTTCAGAGCTCTGTTGCACACAGTATCAGTGGACTGAGCAGGAGGGAGGTGGTGATGAAGGGGGACTCATCCCATCAGCTCTCATCTAGATATTATAGAAATGTAAGTGACACATTAGTTCCTTCACATCCTGGGAAGGGTATAAACTGTCAGATGCCAAAGGCAGCCGAGGGCCTGGAAAATCACAGTGCTTCCTACAACTATAGGGCTAGGAGGCTCACAGGCCAAGATGCTCACCTGTGGCCCCTGCAGCTATGGCAGGGGCCACATATCTAATCTCTTTTTTTGCCATGTAACTGGCTCCAGGTATTCTTGGTTACTCATGCAGAAAGGGCACCTGTTCTAAAAATCCTTGTCAAAACCTGCCAGGTTTTGTGCCCAGGTCCACAGTACAAGTCCAGACAGCCTGGGGTGACACTGATTCTCATGACAAGAGAGCTCTTTGCTTTGTTAATGACAGATACCTACTGCTGAGTGCTCACTCAGTTGCCAGACACAGCCTCAAGTCACCACATAACCTGTAAAGCTGTTTTGACTTCTAGCCTCATTTTATAGTAAAAACTGAGACCAGAAAGGTTGAGAAACGAGTATGCTAGAAAGGAGCAGAAATAGTGCATACCCCAAAGTAACCCAATACCAGAAGCCAAGGTGTCCACTACTGTTATGGGCTGTTGTTTATGCTCCCTCAGCAGATAAGGAAAATTCGGGTTATAGGTCATCTTAGAATTTAACGAGGACAAAGGTCACAGCCAGGTGGCTACAGACACCAGGAAGTCAAGTCTAGCTTTGAGGTTTTAAGAGACCTGTGTAAGAGAATATGAGAACTCTGGAAATTTGCCACGCCTTAGCTCCGTGTGCCAGGTAACAGCATAGGCCTCATCATCTTATTCTATTCTTTCTTTAAAGTAAGGTGAGCAGCCTGAAAATTTCACACGAAATCCAACCCTCCAGCAAAGGCCAACACAATGCTCATTACACCAGCTTACCAAATTCCTCTCAGGTGTGAGTGACGTCCCAGTACTTTGAGATTTATAAGCATTCTTCATAGTTATTTCTTTATTTTTCTGGGATACCTGATTCACTCTCCTTCCACATGACATATGGACACAATGAAAGCAAGAGCGTCAGTAGATGTCTATCTCATGGGTGATCATTAGAAATGATTGGCCTTCATGCATACACTGTCCTGGCCGAGAATCTAACACTGCCTCCTTGAAGATAGATACCTTCTTCTGGCGACGGAGAGCTGACTTCTATGACAGTAACCCTGATCAAGTTGAATGGCCCTAGTCTTGAGAAAGTGACCTGAGCCCTGCCCATCCCACTCTGGAACTTCAGAGGCATGCCAAATTCTCTATCTGTGAGGCAAGTGCCCAGTTTTTGTTGTTGTTGTTTGTTTGTTTGTTTGTTTCTGCCTTGTTTGTCAACTTCTGTGGAGAGAAATCTCAATTGAAATTGCCTGTAAGTCTGTTGTGCATTTTCTTTATTAATTGTAGTGCATTTTCTTGATTAATGATCAAGGGAGATGGGCCTAGCCCCTAGGGTTAGTTCCACCACTGGGCACATAGCACAGCATTGTATAAAAAAAGCAAACTATAGGAAGCAAGTCAGTAAGTAACACTCCTTATGGCCTCTGCTTCAGTTCCTGCTCCCAGATTCCTGTCTTGAGTTCCTGTCCTGACTTTCATTCATGATAATCTACACAGGAACTATAGTGAAATAATCCCCCTGAAATAAACCAGATTGCTTTTACTTATAGTATCTTATCATAGCAATAGAAACCCTAAGACAGCAGGCATTGCTGCCATGAATATGGCAGAGCATTTCACAAGTATCTCCCAGGGTAGGAATCTCAATGTTTGACACCTACTATATACTTCTTTTTACATTGACTCCAGGGAGCACATTGGGTTTCCCTATTCCCATTTGCCACTGATGTCAGGAAGGCTGATCATCAAAGTTGACATGTGCTAGAGATGTGAATCCACAAAAGGCCTGCTTAGCCATCATTGGCCCATCCAAGCAAATGCTTCCTGAGAAAATACTGTGCACCAGACAAAGCTACAGCCACAAAAGGAGACAAGTTTCTTGTCTACCATATCACGGTCCATCATCTTTTTCAGGCAAAAATTCCAAGGCCCCTTAAGCTGCCTTTCATGTACTCAGTTTCTTGACCATTGTTGTCTAAGATGAAGATGGACCAACATCCTCATGAGTCTGAATGGAGGCTGATCCTGGACCAGAGCCTGGATGAGCATGTGGCTGGGAGTGATTCCTCTGTGATGTGGCAATCTCTCCTTTCACTTACAGAGCCTCTGCTCACACAAGCTCTTCTGGCCCCACAGACAACTTTTCAACTGAAACTGTGAAAATTGTTTCCATGGCTGTTGGTACTAAACCATGCCTGTCCTTGAGTATTGTGTTTCAAAAACCAAGGAGAGGGGGAAAAAGACATTTCTAATATCTGTAGTGCTGACTTCATATGACAAACAATGGGCACATTTCAAAAGTCCTTATTACTTGTAGCATTCTCCTCCCCCCAACCCCGACAATGAAGGCTCAGAAAGTCCACAGACTTGACTGTGCTCCTCTAGCCTGTGAGCAGGAGAGCTGGGGTGCACAATCTTAGCCCTCTGGCTCTTGAGCTTTCTCTTGCCTCCTGGGCTTTCTCATTTCTATCTGTTAAGTTTCCTCTCTCCTTTGAACAGGACCGTTGCTTTGGGATACTGTGTTTCATCTGCTATCTGGTGACACTTTCTACCCTTGTTAGCACAGAGAGTGATCTGTCTCGGGTTTCTAAGGTTCCTGGACACATCAAAGCTGGGTAGACAAATAGCACTGGGTATCTAGCTGGGATAGACACAGGAGCAGAGAGGGGACAGAATATTAACACCAACCAACCCAATTGCCAAAATCAGAGAACATAACCTGGCCATCCTAAAGGCAAAGGACTGCCAAATCTACTGTGTTGTCACACTCAAGAAACTACTCTTGGCCAGTAGGGGCCTCTCTGGATACCCAACAGGGTCTCTTTCTGAGACAGGGTTTCTCTGTGTAGTCCTGGCTGTCCTGGAACTTGCTCTGTAAACCAGGCTGGCCTCAAACTCTAAGATACACCTCCTTCTGTCTCCCACGTGCTGGGATTAAGGGCAAGAGCCAGTACACCAGGCTATCACTCAACAGAGTCTTTGGTTGTGTGTTCTGATGCTGAGTCGCCTGAGGTACCCCAGGTAATTAGGGATGATCTTACTCAAATCCATAACAAAGACTCCAAAGAGTGAGCCATACTACAGCTTCTGGGCTGCCAGCTCTCTGTACCTGTTTCAAATATACCCATAGTGCTCATCATCTCAAAGCAAACTCTGTTCTCAGCATAGGTCTTCCAGTCTAGAACCATCTGCAGGAAACAACCTTATTGGATAGCCCAGAATTTTCTAGCCAATATTTTTAAAACATGGTTTCAGTGTCCTAGGACATGAGGCAGCCTAAGGAATGCTGTAGACCATTTCATGACCCTGGAAAAGTGTATGAAAGGTAGTTATAGACACCTTTGAGAAAGGGTATTTCATTTTAAGCTCAAAGTTCTTATTTTGAGGGAAAATCCCATTAACATCCCAAGAGGAAGCATTCTGGGGTTGTCAGCAATGTCAACCACTTCCCTCTGTGATTTTTATGCCTTTAGAGTATTAACTTGCATGATACCCTGTGACTAATGTATTCTTTCTCTCCCTAGATAACTCCTATTGATGTTTCAAAGTCTGGTTCAACTTATGACTTTTCTGAACAATATTTCTGTAAACTCCAATCTTGATTTTCTTCCTTATTGATAGCATTTATCACAAGACTTGGTACAAAATGATCTTTCTGACCCAGTGACAGGAACTGGGCCTGATTCTTCTCCAGAGATGACCATAGAAGGCACTGGTCTTGGCACACAAGGCAACAGATATTGTGTAGGGAATATAAGAAGCATATGAATATGAATATAAAGGAAGCTGTTTTCAGAATAGAGGTATAGTTCAGGGTATCCCTGTTGCAGAACCCTGCCAGCAAGGCCACTTACATAAGGCAATAGCTGCTATGCTCGAAGAGAGTCAACAGGTCACTTTGGGAAGATTCAAAATAGATGCCACCCTGCTTCATCACTTGGCGTTGCTAGGAAACAGCTAGTTTGCTACAAGGCAGGTTGATTAGTGTTGCAAGGAAGACAGAAACCAAGAAACAACTTCATCTTTTTACCTTGTCCAAGCTAGGCTTTGTCACACTGCTTCCCTTCCAGACCTGGTGGAAAGGCAAAGTTTGAAATCAGGATTGAAAACTGTAGATGCTCCCTAGAGCACGTCTAAAGCCAAAGAGCCTCTATAAGTACCAAGGCTTCATATATGAGCCTGTGCATAGCTATGTAAGTGGAGTCTGAGGGGGACACAACCTGGCAAAGCCTCTTTTCCACACCAAAGGAGAGAGCTCTAGGTGGTCAGCAAGAATTGCTACCTGTATGCTTATAAGTTATGACCACAAAGCATTGGGGAGCCAAGAGACCCCCCATTTATTGTTTACCCTTTGGATCAGTTATTTAATCCTTCTGAACTTTACTTATTCTTCATTACATCTGTAAAATGGGGATGATAATGCCCCCTTGATGAAATTGCTATGAAGATGCAATGATGTAAGATATGCGAATATTCAGACCCAGTAGAGCTGTGACATATCTGTGGGTCTCTCTATGCCTCTTCTTTCTCTCTAGAATGTTAGAAGACTGTCACTCCTGCTGCTGACTGCCCTGAATCTCCTAAGTCCTGGGATAGACCAGTGTGCACGGACTCTATGTTGTCTATCAGGATGAGATAAGCTGTAGTTTCTAAGGCTGAGACCTGGCCCCACTCAGGGAAACAGCATGAAGCCACTTCAGAGGATTCACATTCAAGGCACAGTCTCCTCAAGCCCCAGGAAAGGCAACCGCTGAGGGAACAATGGAGTTACCACCCTAAATCATTCCTGATTAAAACCACTGGCCTAAAGCCAGCCCAGGCAGCCTTTGCAGTGTTTACTTTTGTCAATGTTTGCCCGAGACTCTCACACATCTCACATCTGCAGACTACCTTCTAGTTCAGGGCATTCTAGAAACAACAGTCATTTAGTGAACCTTGCTGTGCACAGAAAATCAGCCTGCTAGGTGCTTAAAAATAAAATAAAATAAAATAAAAACAAAAGACAAACAAAGCAAATGGAACAACCCATTGAACTGGTCAAAGCAGCCCAGGAGGAGCTGGTGATATGATGAACGTATCAGTGCCCCCTCCTACTGGAAACTGTAATGTAGAGCCCCAGAATATTTGTATCATATAATCACATTCCTACTGTAATCAGGGCTGATTAAAACAGAATTGGTACTTGTCCCTTGAAGGGGCCAACCCTTGACTGTCCAGGAACCTTGCTTTGCCTTGATTAGGCTCCTCCTCTGATGATTGGGACCTTAATTTGGGAACCAGAGCCAGTGGTGAATAGCAGAGGGGAGACAGAGAAAGGAGGTTACCAAGGGCTGTTAGGATACTGAGAAGGCCAGGGAGAGCCCAGTGGAATTCAAGCCCTTTGGGTCTGTAAGCTTTTCAGAGGTAGATGGTCAAAGAGCAGAGTAGAGTAGTGGTTACGCTGAAAAAGACACACGTAGACACCTCAGTGGCCTACAACTCTCACCTGGTGTCTGTTAGCCTTGGTTGCAGTGGGGTTCTTGTCTTTGGATTCCCCCACTGTTGCACGGCAGGCCTCCCTCTCTCTGTTGTAGCTGGAGTGGGTAGGTAAGTCACTATCCTGTGATTCCTAAGATCCTGTGCAGGACAAGATCAGAGTAGACGCCTTTATCCTCATCCCATAGGTAATTAGTACAAGGACCAACTTGTTCTCACAGCACGACCTGTACCCAACCCAATGCGCTTCCAGGAGGATCTTCTCTCCTTCTTGTTCACCAGGATATGAGATATTGCAAAGGACCCACTGAGTCTCAGAAGGAAGAAATGGTCTGACAGATAAACTGTGATGAGCTGCCACCCAATTGTTCCTTCCATGGACCATGAAGGAATGGACTGGTAAGGGCAAGGGAGCATTGGTGTGTGTGTGTGTGTGTGTGTGCGTGCGTGTGCGCGCGCGCATGCGCGCGCGCATGCCGTCTTGTGTTTTCTGCTACATTCCTGTAGTCCAGAACAGGGCTTGCCCCAGAGCAGATGCTTAAAGATGTGTGTGAAATGAATGACTGAATTCATTAATCTGATGCAGGACTTTCCGACCATAATAAGATTAAAAGAGAGGTTTGCACAGCCTCAGCCGCAGACAGCAAAGAAAGCCACTGCATTTGAGATTCCAGATTCTTGGGAGGCAATTCCTTACTTGTGAGCAACAGCTGCGATCAGCTCAGAGTTCAGCTCTCGGTCAGTGTCGGGATATAAGAGGGCTAAGCTGATCCTTGGAATGGCATGGCCTCTGACTGCCACCCAGATGGCAGGAGCTGGAGTTCCCCTCATAGCATCTTCAGCAAGAGATCTGGGTGCCTGCCCATAAACCCAAGGGATTTGCAGCCAGCCCATCCTTCCTTCCTCTCAGAGGTAGCTACACAGGTGGAAAGGCGAATCTACCAACTGACTTGTGCTTCTTTTCCCAGGGCTCTGGCCCTAGCCTTGGACTCACATGATGACAATCTAACCTACCTCAAATAGAGCACATAGCAAAAGAACCATTCTGAAATGTGGCCTAGGGAGATGTGAATTCTAAACTTGGTGAATGAAATTTGGCTGGCTACACTTAGCCTCCCTGAATCCAAAAGGCCTGAAACCTTAGCTCAGACCTGGGTTCAAGTCCCAGCCTGACCTTGGGAAGTAACATTTGTGATGGAGCCTCTTCCTGGAGCTCTGCAGAAGAATGCTAGCCAGCTGAGTCATGTCTGCCTGTGAATAGCTGACCACTTAAATGAGCTGTAGAGCAAGGCTCGTGTGCAAGTCAGGGACTCTGAAGATGCAGCTGAGGCTCCACATTCCGGAGAGATCTTAATCTAGTTTTGCCCAGGCTGTGTCTCCAGGGCAAGAGACTAGTTAGGCCAGGAGAGAGCTGGATGGGCTTGTCTGCTGATGCCACATACTCCATGATCCAAGGAACAAAGGACATCAGGCTCAGTGGGCACTTGACCCAGGTGTCCATGTCCATGTATTTCGGGAGCCTTGCGCTCCTCATCTATAAACAGGCCAGCGTGCCTGCTCTCTCTTCAGTCAAGCACTGTCATAGAGAGCAAACTTGGTAATACCCCAGAGCAATCCTTCAGAATGAAAAGTACTATGCGTTTGTGAGCCATCCTAGTACGCTGGAAACAGCACTCACTGCTCCTTCCAGAAGCCAGGACCAAGTTCAGGGACTCCTGTGTAGGACTGCAGGCCAAGCACATGCTCTCTGCCCCTGAGTACACCCCTCCCTCCCTGGGGCTCATTAAATATCTAATGTGGAGCCCTCAAGTTATTGAAGTAAGTGTTATTAATTCTCATTTTATAGACTAAGGAGCTGAGAGGTAGAAGGACTAAATCAACTGCTAGTTTCCATAGCTATTAAATAGTAACCGTAACCTAGGAACCGTCACAGGAGAAGACAGAGAAATGAAAGCACAAGTAAAGGCAAAGTGGAGGGGAGGTCATTATCAAAAAGAGAACGTGAAGAAAGGAGGGGGAAAGAGATGGGAGGAATGAGCAAAGGACGAGAATAAACTGCATTAGAGAGGACCTTGAGGAGGCGAACAATCTGCTTCCGGGTGGGTGAGTGTGGGATGGGAAGGAGTGTCCCCTTCAGACCTGAGAGGGACCCACAGGCCACAGCATGAGGAAGTGACAGGTCAGCAAAGACATTCAGCTGAGCTACAAAAAGCCTTCTGCCAAGGTGGCAAAAAAAAAAAAAAAATCTAAACCTTAGCAAAAGCGACATCCTCGGGCTTTAGAAATTGCTGAAATACAGAGGCCGCAATGGAAGATAAAGTGTCCTACAAAGGGAGCACCGAACAGAATCAATTTCCCTGGCCCGACTTTTATGTCCTATTATAAGAAATTGAAAAATTATTTCTGCGGGAATGTCGCTTTGCCGGTCCACCTCTCCCGCAGATATTGAGGAGGAGAATGGCTTCCAATAAATGGGCACTGGGGTCTGTTCTCCATCACCAGCGTTGATCCTCTACGCTGAGGCCAGGAACTCCAGGAAGTGGAGTCAGGGGATGAGGCTTAAGGGGGTGGGGGTGGGAGTGGGGCACTCTTCTGTAAGAGTTGGGGGCCTGGTCTGGAGAAAGCAAGAAAGACAACTGTGAGCCTTAGGGGCCTCTTGGCCAGACACATATTCACCACCAAGTGGAATGTGATACCCTTGAGGCTGACTAAACTAGGCTGGGGTGGAATGCCAGCATTCCCTAAACAGGATATCACACTGCGTGGTGACTCCCTCTGCAGCTGCCATACCAAACACAGTTGTTTCTGCTCCCATAGCATAAAAGGCCTTGACAACCATCATTCCAGAGATCACAGCTACATTCCCCTCATCGTGACATTTCTTACCTGGTCACACCCACATAGACTTTCCTTCTATGCCCTGGCATCTTCGCTCTGTTTAGAATGACTGGTCCTGCATATCATCCTGGTAGAGCCCTGTTCACTTTCCCAATGTAAGAATAGGTGAAATGTGCCCGCCTAACAAGTCATTCTTGGGCTGGGCAGTGGTACACATCTTTAATCCCACTCATTGGGAGGCAGAGGCAGGCTGATCTCTGTGAGTTCGAGGCTGGGCTGATCTACAGAGCAAGTCCAGGACCGCCAGGGCTCTGTTATACAGAGAAACCCTGTCTCGAAAATCAAAACAAAACAACAACAACAAAGAAGATGAAGAAGAAAACAGAAGAAGGAGAAGAAGGAATAGGAGGAGGAGGAGGAGAAGAAGAAGAGGAAGAAGAAGAAGAAGAAGAAGAAGAAGAAGAAGAAGAAGAAGAAGAAGAAGAAGAAGAAGAAGAAAGTCACCCTTGACCACAATAGACCCCTATTGTGCCCATGCCCTAGTCCCTATAACCTATAACTATGAATTGCAGGTGCTAAAAAGAAAATTGCAAACATGATGAAGTTCTGGGTCTTGGTATGGGAATATTACTTATCTCCCATTATCATCTCCAGGTCCCTGCTAAGGAGAAAGGGAGCGGGAGATGTAGAGTTAGTTGTAGGATATGAGACTGAAGGAACACCCAGGAGGAACAAGGCCAAGAACTGTAGGTGTCCATAGGAACCACAGAGGTGAGTGAGTGCATGGGTTTACTTCCAGGGTCTCCAGAAGGAGCCTTTCCTGCTAATGTCTGCATCCCCATGACACTGACTATAGACTTTTGAATTCTTCATCTATGAGAGAATATATGTGCATTCTTTCCAGGCTTTGCCTGTGAGTGCATATAGCAATGCAGGACACCAATGTGTGTGTGTGCGCGCACACACACACACACACACACACACACACACTGACTTTCTTCTCTCTTCTCTGGGTTCCTGGAATCCCATGTCTGCTGTGGGACTTTTGATAGCTGATGTTCTCAAGATCCTTCTGGGTGCTGGGCTAGCTAAAACCTGTACCACCCACACACATAATCTCACTATGGTGTTGCTAGGCAGACCCATTCCTTCCATTTACATATGGAAGTGGAAGCCTAGAACGTTTGAGCCAACCTGTAATCATCAAAAGAACTTTGACGTACCATGTTGAGGGGAGGGCTTTGGGCGTTTTGCAGAGGCTGAGCAGTGGCATGAAGGACAGGAAAACCTCATGGGCAAGAGGAAGCGGGAGGAATGTGGAGCCAAGGCCTCCCTGGCAAAGGCACAGGACTCTGCAAGATCTGGCAGCTAGATTGGAAAGGTATGAAGAAACGCAAAGAGAAGGAACAGGAATGGTGGTGTCAGTGGCTGGAAAGCAATGGAAATGGAAATGGGCAGATGCCTGGCCTTTCTGTAAGGCCCTTGCATGACTAGCAGTTGTGAGCTTAAGGGCCCCCAAGACAACCCTCTCTACCCTCTCTGTATAACCAGAGCCACTTGAAGAGTGCTTAGATTCTAGGGTCCAGGCTGCACGCCAAGCCACTGAACCCAGCCTCCCAGAGTGAGGTTCGCTGGGAAACTGCAAATCTTTTAAAAGGCTGATCAGCTGTGCTCAGGAACCTATCTGGGCGTGGGGGCTTGGGGGGGTGGGGGAGGGGGCACAGAGTGCCAGCTTGGAGTCATCTGAATTCCATCCCAATGGATTATCTTCAGCACTTCCCATGATGCCATAGTACTTCCCCCTACCCCACCCCCAATGTCGGGCTCGCCCTTCCAGCCCTGAAGCTCCCTTCCTGCCCAGTTCTGAACTGGGCCTCTGCGGGGTATTTGTGCAGTGTCTGAGGACTAGGTTCCATCTGCCTCATTTTCCTTGCCAGTCAGAGTACATCTCAGTGGTTTGATGGCCTTACCCTAGGACTCATGAGCCCTTGCCCCTGACAGTGCACAGGGGCACAACTAAAGCTTGCTTCACTGTGACCCATCCTTAGTGTGAATGGCCCAGAGACAAAGGGGTCATGCATGGGGTGGGGTGAGGGGAGGCTTCTTGCTATTGGCCTGGGGAAGTAAGGGATTGGTTGACTTTCCTGCATCTGGCTTTGGAGAATGTCCAATCATGCTAGTCATTTTCTTATGATTCCTCATGTGGTGACTAGCTGAATCAGGCATCCTGTTTTACAGCTGAGCATGCACAGGCTCAGTGAAGGAGAAAGACACAGGCTAGGGTTTCATAAATAGGACTGAGTCCCACACCCATGTCTGCTAACTCCAGAGGTTTGCCTTTGACATTCAGTCAAAGCCTAAATTTCTCACCTGTAAAATGAACTCTGAAGCAGAGGAAATGGACACCCACCCACAGGACTCGGAGTACCTAGACATGGTGGTCTGGTGCAGGAGTCTTTATAAATAAAACCGATCCCTGGGCTGTGCAGATGGCTCCATTGGTAAAGTGCTTACTCAGCAGGCATGATGACCAAGTCTAAGAAACCACACAGAAAGCTCAGTGTGGTGCCACATGCTTGTAATCCCAGCTCTTGGGAATAGGGGGACAGGTGGATCACTGGGACTCACTGGCCAGCCTGGCAGCACAATGGGTGTGCTGAACTCCAAGCCACTGAGAGGCTCCGAATCAAATACAAGTAGAGCCAGTGTGGTGTAATCTCAGCACTCTGGGAGGCAGAGGCAGGCAGACCTCTGGTCTAAAAAGCGATTCCAGGACAACCAGGGCTACACAGAGAAATCTTGTCTCGAAAAACCAAACCAAACCAAAACATAACGAAACAAAACAGAAAACAAACAAACAAACAAAAAATAGAAAAGGGGGAAGTCATGGGAAAAATAACACGAGGTTGGCCTCTGGTTTCCACACACATGCGCCAGTGTGTGCAAGTGCGGACCCACAACCAGCGAGTGAAAACTTCTCCCTGCTCCCATCCCCCTCGGCCCTTCTTTTTGACTTTCCCAGAATGGCAATATCTTGTGTTACTAAGAAAGCCAGCAGCCCAAGCAAAAGGAAGCGAAGACAGGATATTTCCCCAATTCTACCTACATTTCCTACCGAAATTACCAAGACAAATATTTCAGGCAACTGCACATGGCTGGAACGGGTAGGTAATTTATTTTATTTACCATCTAAACACACTTGAGAGCGAGGGAGATTCATTCACATCCCCGCTTCCTCCTAGTCAGATGCAATCCACCGTAGAAATCACTGCCATCCGGAGCTTCCACAACTTCCAAAAGGGTAATGGAATTTTTCAGCTCATCTTTCTTCCCAGCTCATATTTGCTTGAGGATTCTAAATGGGTTCTATTTACTGTAATTACTGTTCTAACTGCAGCTCACTTGCCATGCATCAGGTTAACACTAACAAGATACCCAGCCGATGCTGGAAACGCATTGTTCCAATTCTTTGCCCACCCACCCACCCCCCTTTGGTGTTGTCTCAATTCTATTTTCTGAACCCAAAGGGGAGGAAGCACAGCCAAGAAACAGGAATGCCTTTTTCTTTGTTTCATTCTCCTCTAATGCCATGGGTTTTTTTCCTCAATGGATGTCCATTGTTCCCAGGCTTTGCTTCTCTGTGTTTACATGCATTACAACAAATGCTATGCTTTGCTCCCATCCTCATTTACATTCTTACCTCCCCTTGACACTTTTCATAGTATTAGCGTCATTAAGTTCCATACTACCACTATTTGGTTATTAATGAGAATTCACATCCCAAAGCCCTGACAATTTGTAAAAATACATCCTGCCTGTGCTCTTTCCATAATCAGAAGAAAACTAACCGTCTGATGTATTATGAACCCCTATCCTTAGAGGGGAGGCGGGGAGATGGCGCAGTGGATGACGCATTTCTGCTTCAGCATGAGATTTGAGTTTGAATCTCAAGGACCCCCCCCACAAAGCTGAGCACTGAAGCCTATGCGCCTGTGATCCATTGGTCCTGTAGGAAGACAGGAGAATTCATAGAAGCTAGCCTGGCCTTCACATGTGTGGTGTGGTACATACACACACACACACACACACACACACACACACACACACACACACACACGTTCATCACACTACCACTATCACCACCAAAAGTTTTCATCTGTCAATCCCTGGGTAGTTTTATATTCATAACATGGCTATACAGAGAAAGCAGCATTGAGATTGTTTACGTTTGTGTTTCAGCAGTTGTTAGCTATGAGTTCAGGTTAGCGTATCCCTCTAAACGACACTCTCCTCCACGCAAATGGACAAAACTAGCACCCATGTCACATGTTGTTGGGAAGTTCCTTGCAAATAGTAGGAACTTAGTAAGGCATCTTTCTTACAATCATATCTCAACAACCATTCCAATTAAGCACAAACTGTGTTTTCATGGAGTCTGCTTGTGACTTCCAAATAAGCTGAGCCGGAAGAAGCTTCCAGAAGAAACCCATGCTATTCAGTGTGGGGAACCCCATCTCCACTATCCAGAAGCTTAATGAAATGGAGTTTTTCTGCTCCTTTCCGGTGGGGAGTTATCATGAACTTGTTAAAAAAGCAGAGTGTTCCCTCACAAGCACCTTGGTCACCTGGGCTCAGTCTTAAGGACATAAGAGAAGCCACAGGAAACATTCCCAAAGAAAACATCAAAGGCTCTTCCTGATTACTCCATCACTCAAGTGGTTGTAAACCTTAAGAGAACACTCTGCTCTCCTCCTGAAAACAGCCATCACTACACACAGTGAACACAATCATCACGAACTGACTCAGTAGTAAGCCTTGTATGTGAAGCTTTGATCTGTCATACTGTCACCTTTAAGCTCAGGTAACCTCTAAATTACATTTTCCATAGGAAGGGAACCATTCCTACCTCCAGGGGGTTGAAGAATAAAAGCAGGTGCTACCGTAGTCACTCAACTACAGCTGTAGCAGAGGTTGTATCTGTCATAGTAACTGTGTGTGTGTGTGTGTGTGTGTGTGTGTGTGTGTGTGTGAGAGAGAGAGAGAGAGAGAGAGAGAGAGAGAGAGAGAGAGAGAGAGAGAGGCAGAGAGAGAGAAAGACACACACACATGGGGGAGGGGAAGGAGGGGAGGGAGAGGAGGGAGGGAGGAGAGATCTTAGATACATTTTGCATCAAACCCTCAAGGCTTCCTCAATAGATTCTGAGCAAACATTCAAGGAAGCCCTGATATGCCTAAACCTCAGAATAGACTATAAGACCTACTGATCCAAAGCATCCCAGGATACATGAACAAAGCCACCACTGAAAGCTTTTCCTATCCAAATATAGTCATCAGCCTTTATCAGAGCCATCGATTCACTTATGAAATCTGTATTTATCAAGCATCTCTGCTCAGTGATTATGTTGAGGATACAGGGATGCACTGGTAAGCAATACCGTCTTGCTGCCTGAATTTGTGGCAGCCATACTCCGACAGCAAATGGTGCACCTGGTTGGTCCTTCCATCCTACTGGAATCCCCTTCCTCAGTGTAGGGTATCAAATCAAGGCCTTGCACAAGATGCCAAGCATCCGGAATAGGGGGCCCGCTGATGATGGAAATTGAGCCTTGGTTCTGTTACTTGCTAGGTATGAGACTGGTGGAGATTAGATGTTTGTGCCTGTCACCCCACATATTCCCAAGTTGGATCAACCGCCAATGTGATGGTTTGAGAGATGGTGGACTTTGGAGGCAGAGTGAGATGAGGTCTTTGGGGGCGGGGGGACTCTTATGGTGGGAGTATAGGATTTATAAAAAGAGGAGGGAAAATAAGGTCACGTGAGGAAACACTGAAAAGGGGGCCACCCAAAGTCCAGGAAAAGGTCACTAGATATGGAATGAGCCACACACTGATCTCAGACATCTCAGCTTCTGGTACTGCAAGAAACACATTTCCTGGGTTTAAGATAGCTGGAGTACGTGTGCACCGTAGTGCGCTATAGTAGCCCATGGCAACTATAGGGTAGTGTTACTTCTTCTACATGCCTCAGCTTCCTTACCCGGAAAGCGGAAATGGTTCCAACCCTACCTCAGGGCCTAAATGAGAGAAGAGGGAATGATACCTGGCAAAGGCTTAACATGGTACTTGGATTCAGGAATGGCAGAGAAATGTCCTTCAGAGGATGGTGGGCTAGAAGAGGCTCTCGAGGCTCCCGTGTTGTAGAAATAAAGCTCCTGGGGGTATCATAGCTAGGGACTATCTGACCCAGGGTGTCTGACTCTTCCGCCATCTGGAAAAGTCACATGCCCCTCCTCTTCCCCCTCTCTGATGTCTTGTCTGCCCACTGGCACGATCACCTCTCTCCTGTGGTACTAGGCTTCCAGTGAGGTTGCTAGGAGACAGACAGCCTACAGGTAAAGGCTACAGCTGGAATGCCACACCTGGAAATATCTTAAATTAGGTTGCTAAGATTCGTCCCTTTGAAGAAGACCCCAATTAAAACATAACACACTCTGTAATAACCAATGTTTGCTTTGAGAAGTGCTATGGGGGGGGGGGTAGCGCTGAGCCGTCCCCGCCACCACGGCACGTTTATCCTAGCCTGGTATTTTTCAATTTGCTTTGCTCTTTATGGTGTGTGAATGGTCAGGTCCCAGTTCTCACTGCCTCATGGACACATGCTCAGCATTCCCCAAGTGCTAGCCAGAACAAGGTCCCGGACTAATCCTGGATAAGACAACGCACATGCCTCTGCCTGCACAGGGCTTCGGCTGTGGTAAAGTGATACATCATAATCTATGAGTGAAGTGCTTTCAGGTACTGGTGGGTGTGTTATGATGAACTAAGGTGGAAGAAATGGAGGCAGGATGGGGTGGGGGGTGGGGAGGGTATTGTTTGGAGTAGCCAGGAAGCTTTCTCTGGGCAAGGTTTACAAGGTTTACCAAACTATTGTATGAATGGCCAAATGTTGATTTTATAGGTGTGGAAACAGAGCTCAAGTACACCCTGGCCAGCACACAAAAGGACCAGGAGTCCAACTCATATTCTCTCCATGGAGTCTGTGAGGAGGACAGTCCCAGGGACAAAGTGTGTTCAGTGTGACCTGGATTCCATGCTTTCATTACCCACCTGCCATCACCTACAGTGTGCAGGGACCTGGTCTAGACACTGGCTGAGAAGATTTGGCAGACACAGGTCCTGCCCTCAGGACCTGTGCATACACAGCTATGCCTCGTGTCGGGAAGCACACAACTATCTCTGATTCTTCCAAATGAGGCTCTCCCACCCCACACAAGGTAACATAACATTTCGGGAGCGTTTTGCTCTCTAAGGAGCATTTGTGGGTTAGCTACAGGCTCCTGAAGGCCCACTCAGGAACATTTCTATCTTTACCACCCAAGTACGTAACTCAAGCCCATTCATACTTGGTGGATGCTGTCATCATCTGTCACGTGGACTTCTCAGCACCCAAACTGCCACACCCTCTCAAGAGTGTCAGCGCAGCAGCCGAGTGTCCTACTGAACACTGATCCATCATGTCACCCTACTGTTCAGAATCCCCCAGCGCTCTTTAGCACGCTCAGTGTAGACGCTTACCCATTTCCCCCGGCCACCTGACCCTATGCAATCTGCCCCTCCCAATCGAGAGCTCTTCCTATCACTCCTGTTACCAACTCTGCTCTACCCTCTCACCTCCTTGTCCCCTTCTCCATGCACAAGGCCTGTCACCTGTATTCCCCCAGAGCGGTGGCCTTCCTGGTGATACTTTCAAGATTTGTCCCCTATGGACTTCATCTTATTTTAATTTGCAACCTCTACCCTACGCCTTTCCAACACTCCTTGTTCCCTGCTGTGTTCTTTCTCATGAGTCTCCTCATGTGTAACATTCTAACTTGTTCGTTTAATGTCTGGTTTCCCTTAACAGGATATAAGGTCCACGATGACAGAGATTGCTGTCTGGTTTGTAGTGCCAGGCTTGAAACAAGCCTGTTTTCCCCTTTGACCTTCCTTTTTTCTGGCTGAAGGCAGGAGTATCAGTCTCTAACCACCCATGGCTTTGGTGGCATTACTCGACAAGTTTCCCTTGGAGCCAAGGAGGTGATGAGCCAGTTTTGGGTGCCATGGTAACTAAGTGAAACCTGGAGCGCGTGGTCTAGGTCTTGTTTTTCTCCACTCTCTCAAACCCTAAGTACGTCTCAGTGTTCTGCTCTTTGAAATCAAGATGATGATACCTATTTTGTAAAATGAGACGAGATTGCATGTATAAAGAGTCCACAAACATGTATGGCATAGTGGATGCATAAGAAAAATAGATTAAAAAAAAACTATTCAAAGGGTCCTGGACTCTGGATATCTCCCAAACATGTCTCCACACCCTCTCTTTCCATATTCAAGGAGGACGTTCAAACCTCAAATGAGCAGTGCTTAGAGGATCCTGTGGGGGAAGAGGCGGGGTATGTGGTCATAGGAGGCCTTCAGTTCTACTGGCCGTGGCTTTGCCTGACTGCCTGACCCAGTCATCAGCCATGTGCATGACAGGAAGTCCAGACCTTCTGGAGCTGTTAAGTTCCCAAAGAATGCAGCCACTTCCTCCTCCGCCCAGATCATACCCAGTTGGTCTGCTTTTCAGGCAGGCACCTCATACCACCAGTGCACTGACATCTGTGGGAACAGAGAGGAGCCGCAAAGCATGACTGCCTGCAGCTAATTGATTCGTGGGCACTGTGGACTGAGGGACGTGCACGACCCAAGAAGAAAATAAGGAGCGGGGTGTTCTGGGGAGACGGCTGCTAGCAAAGGGACAGCTCTGTATGCTGCTGGCCAGCTGTCCCGTCTGCAGCAGTGTCTACAGTGGCCTCTGGAGTTTAATTGATAGGAATATAAGAAAAGACAGAAGAGAGCAAAAAAGAGCTAAAATGAGGGCATGGACACACAAGTGTGTTTTGAGCGTTGTCTGTGTTTGAGTTTTTTTCTAATGAAATAGGAAAATAAGGCACAGCGAGAAGGAAAGAAAGGTTAGAGAGAGGCAGAGACAGAAAAAGGACAGAAACGCAGGGAGATGGGTACCGTCCTGACCATGCCAGCAACATAAGAACACAATTAGCTTTGATAAATAAAATAGGCAATGTATCTGTCTTTCAGTTAGGAAATAGGGACAGGGGATGGACAGTTCTGAGCACTTTTGCCTTATAGAACTTTAAGCAGGGCTTAGTTAGCTTGAGAGAAAGTACAATGTATGGTGCCTGCTGGGGTTGGGGATGCAAGTGTGAGTGTGGTGGGATCACGGGACAGAATCATCTATAGTATCCATGACAGAATGTTCCAGAATACTTAGGCATGACAGAATGTTCCAGAATACTTGGGCTTAAGCTTATTTTTCTTTGGAGGCTACCCTTGCCTTCAAAGTCATAAAACAATTTTCTTAGGGGAGGTTCAGCTTCTGTTAAGGGACTCTAAATTCTGATGGCCAAGTTCAGAAAGCCTTTCTGATCTCAGAGAGCTTCATTTTTTTCAGCCCCCCTTTAGACATGATTTTTACATTAATTTGTATGTGTTTCTATTATATATATATATATATATATATATATATATATATATATATATATGTGTGTGTGTATATATATATATATATATATATATATATATATGTGTGTGTGTGTGTGTGTGTGTGTGTGTGTGTGTGTGTATGAGTATCCATGTGTATAAATATGGGCATGTGCAAGACATAATGTGCATATAGAAGCCAGAGGATGATCTCAAATGTCAATCATTTATTTGAGACTTGGTTTCTTCACTGATTCTTCCTGCTGTGCATGATCTCTGGCCTGCAAGCTTCGGGGAATTCTCTTGTCCCTGCTTCTCATCCACTTGTAGGATCAGTGAGGTTACAGGTGTTTGTGGTATGTTGCATGGCCAGCTATTATGCAGGTCCTGAAAAGGCAAGCAGGCCCTAATACTTGCATGACAAGTACTTTCATCTACTGAGCCATCTCCCCAGCTCTGGACCTGTTTTTCGTTGACGAAGAAATGTATTTTCACGTTGAACCCATGTAACTAGTTTCTGAACTGCTATGACTTTCCAACAAAGGTGGCATCCTGGGCCTGTGACAATCTTTAATGCATCATGGCTCATAAATGACTCCAACTTGCTGCCTGGTTCATGAGAAACGCTTATAGCCAATCAAGCAAATCAGAAAAGCTGTAGAAATAGTTTTTGCTTATATAACTACTGCCAAGCAAAGCTACAAAGGGTATGCTTGTCATCAATCAGCCAGAGATGAGTAATTCAAATAAAAGAACGTGAAAAAAAAAAAAAAGGTGGTTTATAGCAGGGTCGGCATGCTCGGGGCTACAGGCCAAGTCCACTCAGCCAGCCAATTTTTGTAAATAAAGTTTTACTGGCACACAGGCCCACCCATCTGCTTGCCTGTCATAGATGGCTGCTTTCCATGACAATGCACAGTTGAATGCTTGTGACAGAAGCTGTACAACTTGCACTATTGAGAAGATTTACTAGCAGGATCTTTAAAGAAGTTTGACAACCTCTGACTTGCAAGCCACACTCAACATTTTCTTTTGTTCCCAGAGTCTAAATCTCGCTGTCTCTGTGTGTTGTCTTGCTGCGTTTAAAAAGTGGATACATAACCACTGTCTACCAGACTAGAAATTAAGTCTGAAAAATCTGAAGGGGCTGGAGAGCTAGCTCAATCAGTACAATGCTTGACTTGTGAGCAGGAGGCCCTGAGTTCAAGCCTCAGAACTCATTTAAAAAGCCAGGTGTGGTGGTGTGCACTTGTAACCCTAGTCCTGGGAAGACAGAGACAGACACTGTATCCTGAGACATTGTGGCCACACAGTCTAGCCTACCAACAAGCCTAAGGTCTCAGTGAGAGATCCTGTGTCAAAAAACAAGGTGGTTAACTCTCAGCGAACAACAACCAAGACTGAGATCTGGCCTACACACACACACACACACACACACACACACACACACACACACACACACACAC
>OU015752.1:112375141-112401032 GCA_907169655.1 Acomys percivali | reverse complement strand
CATACATGAACACAAGCACATTCTTGTGCACATATTGACGAAACAAAATAGCCAGACGTGGTGTACAATACATCTCCTGATCTGAGGTCACTTTCAGAGTTAGCTCAGACATCAGCTTAAACAATGTTTAAGCTGGTCCTAGGGAATAGTTTAACCACAGCTACCCCCAGATGCACAGCTCCTTCGTGACACTCCCTGGCCGGTGCCCCATGGCCTGGGTGAAATGAGATCTGTACCCAGAGCATCCTGCTGGATGGAGAAGCTCCAGTTCTTTACAGTGATTCTTTCTTTCATCCACTTTGAAAACTCTCCTCTCCCTTCAGTATAAGGCAGACAATTTCAGGAAATTAAATGATAAATATTTTTAAATGACCTTCAGCACAGTGCCAGCTGAATAGATGCCAGCATTACATCATGTTGCTCTAAGGCCTGAAAAGCCATGGCTACCAGGGCAGCCTGTGAGTGAAGGTCTCCCTGCAGGAAGCTATGGGCTAAAAAGAGAGGAGGCTGTGGTCAAGGTTGGGGATTCTGGGGACCAGGAGAAGCAATAGCCACATCAATCACCAGTAGGCCTGATGACAAACACTTATTATGATATGAGGAAATTAAGACACAGATTGTACATACACTGTTATCATAGGTGTACCAGATCACACACTTATCACCATATGGGGAAGGCAAAACACATACTGTACATATACTGTGACCATAGGTATACCAGATCACACACTTATGGGAGTTCCATTCAGAAAATAGATGCTTAAAAAAAATAGATGCTGGCTGTGAGGCTAGGAGCAATAGGGCAGTTATTATGCTGGGTCCTACTAATAGTTTAGCAACCAGAAACACACTTTTATCTTTCATTATTTTCTTGTATATTTTGAAAACTCACTTCATTTTAAAATAAAATGAGTATCTCTTTTTATGGCACAAAACAGTTATAGTATTTGAAATATAAAATTGTAAAATTCTATATACAAATCAGAGAAATATGAGCTTCCCAGATAGCTGACACTACTAATTATTTAGTGTTAATGTACACATAATCTCATGTTTCTTTTTTTTTTTTTAAATACAAATTCAGGGGAAATCTTAAATTTTTTAGACTCTCACCAAAGTGTTTACAAGTGAAATAATTTGATGAGTAGGATACTGACAATTCCTAAAGGTAGAAGGCGAATATGTGTAGGTTCTTCTGCTAGCTTATATGTTGCATAATTTTGAGTATTTTTATACTAAGATGTAGAATATTTAGAAGCCAAACTAAAATAAATAGGATGAGTTGGAGGGGAAGAATTTCGGTCTTGAGTATGAAGGACAGGAATGGAATGGTGGATGAAGAAATGGTGTGTGTGTGTGTGTGTGTGTGTGTGTGTGTGTGTGTGTAAGGGAGTCTAGGCTGGTCTTCAATGAGATTATAGACATATGTCACCATATTCACAATGTATCTACTTGTAAAGTATTGTGGGGGCTGGGGACCTGGAGAGATGACTCAGTGGATAAGAGGGCATGTAAAAGAGAGGGGCTTGAATTCAAATTTCCACCCTTATAAAAACTAAGCATGATTATGTGTGTCTATGGTCCCAGCAACTGGGGGACATAAACAGGCAGATCCCATTCACAAAGCATTCTGGGATATCCCATGGATTCCATGTCCTGCATCCCTTGGGCATGTCCTTCATCTTCTCCTCATCCCTTAGGCACAGGTGACCATGATGCCTCTCTATTGCCGGCTGCTGAGTTCTTCACCTTTGCTTGTCTTGTCCTCACCTTGGCTCACATCTCTGCACACAGGCAGCTGACAACTCTCTCTCTCTCTCTCTCTCTCTCTCTCTCTCTCTCTCTCTCTCTCTCTCTCTCTCTCTGCAGTCACCCTGCTCTAAGGCACCATCTCTCTCCAGATGAGATAAGCACAGGTGAACTACCATGAAGAAAGCAGAGACAGTTGCCCTTCTGGATGTTCTTCACAGCATGGGATCCCTAGAGAGGTAAAGATGTCAGCAGAAGAGAAGAGAGGGAGGCTGGGGCTGGACGCTCAACGGAAGTGGCAGTTCAAACCCAGGACGAGAAGGAATAGACCGTTCAGGAGCATGTATGGACACAAATAAGGCTGGCACAGCAAGACATTCAACACGTGCTTCCTGAGAAGCCCACAGAATGCGTTCAGTGATGGAGAGCACAGGGCCTGGAGCACGCCTATGGGACTGTCAGAGGCTCCACAGCAGATCCTGAACCCAGTGAGGAGTCATTCCTCTCCAGACGAGGAAGTGAGGCCCAGACATGACATAGGCGGTCCAGGTTCACCTCGTAACAAAAAGGTACATTCCATAGGGTTTGGTCTCACCCATCTCTGGGCTTGAAGGCAGGCTGTGCTGTACCGTTTGTCCCAGCACACCACAGGTGAATTTGAACACGATGAGTGCAGACAGCTGCTGTGTGTCAGCTGAGGGGGAAATAATACCTGTTCATCAGGGAGCTAATTCTGCAAAGCTCACCGTCTAATAGGTACTGTATACACGTAAATAGGATGCTCTAATCAGCAGGAAAGCAGGAGCTGCAATCTATTCCTCATGGACCTAAAATATAATGGAGCTAAATTGAAGGTTTTACGATGCACAAAGCACTTTACTTGGAAGACTGATGCTTTTCCAGGCAAGGTGTTTATTTCTAGAGCAGGTTCCCACACTCTCTGACATCCAGCCCTGGGGAACAATGGGCATTGAGTAAAGCAATGTCCACACAAGGTTTTCTTTTTGTTTTATTTTGTTTTTTGTTTTTGTTTGTTTTTGTTTTTGTTTTGTTTTGTTTATAATCTTTTTTTAAATTTAATTTTATTTTTATTAATTTATTCTTGTTACATCTCAATGGTTATCCTATCCCTTGTATTCTCCCATTCTTCCCTCCCTCCCATTTTCCCCTTACTCCCCTCCACTATGACTGTGCCTGAGGGGGACTTCTTCCCCCTTTATATGCTCATAGGGTATCAAGTCTCTTCTTGGTAACCTGCTGTCCTTCCTCTGAGTGCCACCAGGTCTCCCCCTCCAGGGGACATGGTCAAATATGAGGCACCAGGAAACTGGGACAGAGGGGAGGACATCCTATTGGGCCTCTAGATGAGAGAAGCATGGGAGAATAGCAAAGTAGAAGGATCTAGAGGGTCCTAGAAACCTACAAGTAGAACATTATGATAGGCAGATTTGGGCCCAGGGGTCCCGCTCAAACTATCGCACCCGCCAAGGACAATACAAGCCGTAAACTTCAAACCCCTACCCAGATCTAGCCAATGGACAGGACATTCTCCACAGATGAGTGGAGAGTGGGGTATGACTCTTACACACACAGGTTTTCAATGCATATAGAGCACAGAGGAGACAGGACAGCTCAGAGATTAGGAGAGCAGACTTAGAAGCCAGGCAGACATGGCTAGTTCAAAGTCTTATGACCCTGGCTGAGGTTTTTCAATCTCTTCAAACCTTTTCTCTCACCAGCAAAAGACAAGGATGACAACATCTGTCAGTGGGCTGGAAGACTAAGTGGTATTAACATAGGTAGCCAATGGGCTTTAATTAAGACTAAGTTGGTTTCCTGGTGTGGCCCATTTTCTTATCCAAAAGGATTCTCCGAGGGGAGAGTCCTCAAATGCGAACTCATCATCAAGGAAGATGAGCAGATCAGGGAAGGCTGACCACTAACATCACATGGGGTAGGCCGCTTCTGTATAGTCTCTTGCTTTGTATACTTTTTCTGGTTCCCTCCCCTTCCCTCCCTGCTCCTTCCTCATTATCTTTCCTCTCTTTTAGAATGTTTCACTCTAGGACGGAGGAATGTGAGAGCCCTTGTGCACAGGCAGGGGACCATGAGTTTGGATCTCACACACCTATGCAGAAAGTTATACATGGTAATACACGTGCAGGCAAGCCCAGTCCTGAGGTGGGGGGTCAGAGGAAGGAGGATGGCTGGGGCTTGCTGGCTGCTAGCCTAGTTCCAGGGTCAGTCAGAGATCCCTTGTCAAGTGAATAAAGTGAGACTTATACATCTGCTCTTCTTCTCTGAACACATACTTAGGCACACACTGCATACACAGACACCGACCCTCAAAATGACCATGTCTTATTTTGTTCTAGGTTTTCCTTGTTTGTTGGTTCACATGTAGCTCAGTTTTACCTGGGACACTCCCAGCCTCCTGCCTCAGTCTCCTGAGAGCTGAGACTACAGGCATATACCTCCACAGCTAGCTTCGTTACTGTTTTTTTTTTTTTTAATTGGTATGTAACCATGCTACAGTTTATGGAGCATGGTATGAAATTTCAATACACACACACACATCTTGTAACAACCATATCTGGGTAGTTAGCATACACATCACCTCACACACACGTTATTTCCTTTGCAAGAATATCCAAGACCCCTGTTAACTGTTCTGAAGTACTCAGTATGACAATGTTAGCCACTGTCACCCTATTGCACAATAGAACAGAAGACTTTTGCCTCCTAACTGTAACTTTGCACCAGTGTGGTTTTTTGTTTTGTTTTTGTCAAATGAATTGATAGCATGGTTCACCTTCCCGATTCCTGAAATCATTCTATATTCATCCTGATCTGAACTTTCATTCCCTGATCTGAAGGTAGAATGATATAAATTTGAAAATGTTTAATATCAGAAAACTTGCGCTATAGTGATGATGGGTTTTGGGATTTGGTTGACCTTAGTTTGATAAAGTTGATCCTTCAACTTATGACTCTGTGGTCCAGTTTGTCTCTGGAATTCGGCTGTCTCTGAATCTCTTTCTGAAATGTTTGCCCATGTATTTCTGAAAAGTGAGAAGAAATAATGCATTTGCCCCTGCTGGGGTAAGGTCTAAATGAGACACGGGTATGAAGTATTTCACTGTGCAGCCATAGCAGTACACAGGATATGGATTTCATAATTATTTAGAGGAAATGGAGATGAGAGACCGAGATTATAAAGAAGCCTATGAAATCCCCTTATGTTGTCTTATTAAATGAGACTAATAATAGATCTTCTACATTTACTTAAAAAAGAGAGGCTATTACATCCATGATGGTTTTAAATAGTAGTGGCTACATATCTTACCTTTAGATACTAATATTTGATAGCTAGAAATACTTTGGGGATCTTCCCCATTGTCTCAATGACATATCTGCCACCTTGTGTGGTTTTTAGTAAGTGATACACAGCCCAAAGGAATGAGGCTCACCCTTAAACTTAATGTCCACGAACCTGGCTGTTTTCAATTGGAGCTGCCATCTTCTACCTGCGCCATGCATTGTATCCCCATAGATGAAAGAGTATTTTGCTGATGGAAACAGAAAATTCTTGGACTGGCCCTTATTTTATCTGAGTGACATCGCTGAGGAGGTATTTTTCCAAATGCCATCTATGCAACAGAAGGATGAGTCATCTGAGCTTTGGCCACAGAAGCCACTTGTTAAGTACATGCATGCTTTGTTAACTCCATGTGTCAGCAGAGCCTGAGATTGCTGGGCACAGGGATATGACCCTGGATGTGACAGAATTGGTCTCTATGGTCCTGAACTACATGTGCTTCCTCAAGCACACCAGATCACTGTCACCCTTGCTTACATCTCAAAATATTCCACAGGCCTCATGGTCCTGCCTGGGGGGTGAGAGGTGAGGCAGGAGATTGGGGTTCCCCTCATCACCCCTCCACCTGTTCCCTCACAGTCTTAACCACTTTTTCCTTGTCTAAGTCTGATATATCCTCTCCACCCCCAGTTATCTCTATAAGGAGCAGCTTCAAGTTTCACAAAGATTTCACTAAAATATTCACAGGTGTAGAAGAGTAATAGTAAAAATCAAAGTAAGGCTAACTTGCTAGTAGGCAATGAACTGTCATACGCTATTAATAACAATGGCTCTTACTAAATGCCTGTTACACCATCTCCTTTCATCCAACAGCAGCTCCTTGAAGTATTAGAATCCCACAGTGTTTGAGATGATACTGGGTCCCCAAATCACACATCAGCACATGCCAGAGAGGGAGCTTACCACATATGCGCAGTCCTGTTGACTATGCTCTCACGGAAGGTCTACGCCTTCCTTTAAAGTCATCTGGAACTTGTGATCTTATAATTCTCCTTTCTCAGGAGATGCTCAAAATGACTAGAATCATTTTTGATACAATAGATACACTTAAAAGAAACTTTAGGGTTTTGTTGTTGTTTGTTTGTTTTAAGGAAAACAACCACTGGGAGACATATTTCAAAATCCCCCTTATGAGGCAATTGCCTGAAAATGCACAATCCTCAGGTTGTGGGATAAACATCGGATGGCCATCTGACTTTGGAGAAAATACATGTAATTACATGGATGCAGAAACATGGGAATTACAGATTGTTTTTCAATTTCTGACACTAAAACTGGCAGGCCCAAAGGGCTTTGGGCTGGGATGTTAAGCACCAGCATCTGTCTCGTCTACATTAAGGAAGGACTACTCCGATGGATAACTTTCTTCCCAAAGAATTGAGAGACAAGAGTGTCTCTTTGTCTTAAAACTGTAGCTCATGGACTTTCCCTCCATGAAACTCATGGCAGCACAACCCCTCCCCTGCCAGGGAGCTGAGTGAGTCAGCCTCAGTGTGCCCAGAAGCTACCGTATCGTGAGAGCTTCTAAATTCTGAAAAACACGAGAGTCTAAAGCAAACAAGATGCAAGTGTTTAAATGTTATCCCCAAGACAGAAAGCAAATACCTAAGAGAAGCTGTGCCCTGCTACCTTCTGTGAAAGATTCTCTAAGCTTTCCCCTGTACCAGGGACTAGGGACACAGTGATGGCATCTGAGTCATGGGTGCTGTACTTCCAAGCTTATACTCCGATAGAAAACAGGCAGTAGCAATGAATAACTGAGAAGAGTAGTGGTCTACTACAGTAGCAACAAGTGCAGACAAATCGAAGGTGTCTAGAGCCTGGGAGCAAGGAAGCTGACTGCCCCGGGCTTCAGAGCATCTTGGAAGACCTGGGGAGGCAGATGTGTAGGGCTCAGACAGGTAGGCAGAAACTTGGGGAGAGGACAAAACTGGGGGAGGCAGCATGCTGATTGGTGAGCCCCGTAAGTGTGCTAAGAACTCAGAGCCTTATTCTGAGATCAACAGGAAGTGGCTGAAGCAGAAGAGCCCATTGTAAAATGTCACCATGGTTGTAGAGCAGCAGGTTGCAGGCTGCTGGAATGATGAAATCATATACAGAGTTAGAGACCACTTTGTGTGAGCCTCACTTTGCAGCCCCACACACAGAGGCCTTATGTCAGAAGACTTGGGTCCACTGCTGTGAGAACATCAGAGAAACTGGTAGACACTACACAGACCAGGGAACATTCTTCTTTTTCCTCTCTGAACGCTGGTTGTTAGATTTCTGCCGCTTTGCCAGCAACTAGAAAGGTCAATAACATAGGGAGGGACAGTGAGGAACTTGAACGCAGGCAGGGGACAAGGGCACCATCAGGGAGGTAAACAGAAAGAGGTGAGGGTGTGCTTAAATGCCAATTGTGAAGGCATACGAAGGGAGAGCGGGACCCACATGTGATGACACTACTTCCTGGACCCCTCCCCACGACCAGGCGGAAGATGCAGGAAAATATTCTACGTGTCCTCAACCAAACAAAAGCCATACAAAAATGACTCTAGCTTGTGGTATTATGGTAAGATAGGCCACGTTTTGGGTCACACTAAATCCTGTAGAGAACATTCACGCAGGGTTAGTGGCAGTAGCTATGACCATGCTTGCTGAGAGAAAGGTGCCCTGTTACACCCGCTCCTGGTTTGTCAGTGGTTAAATTTATCTTTGGAAAGATTAAGTCACCTGTCCCAAATTCTCACAGGTGTTAGGGAATCCATGGGAAAGTTTCTGCCTCCCAGAGTTGGTACCCTTGATCTCAGTCTTGAGGGCTAGGCTGTAGGAGATGGGTAGAAGGTGGCACTGGGGGTAGCGAGGCCAGCATGAGCAAAAGAAAGGAAGTGGTGAGGCACAGGACTCTCAGAGCACTCCAGTGAGTTCCAACCCACAGCTTACTGTCTCTGTCACAACTCGGTGTTGTCACTTCAGCCCCCAAATAGCCACAGACAACATGGAAACAAACGTGTGTGGCTGTCATCCAACAGACAGTTATTTATGGACACTAAAATATGAATTTCACATAGCTTTCATTGGACACAAAATATTCTTCTGATTTTATTTTCCCCTAACATTTGAAACATAGGCGCTATCCTTAGTACATTGGTAATATAATCATATAAAAGTGGAGGTTGGGCCTTGATTAGGTCAGTGGGCTGACATTTGCTGAGCTCAGCCTCCACCAAGAAGGTTTGTCCAAGAGAAACCTTATGAGAGCCACACTGGTCATTTAAAGTTTCATTTGGAAATCACAATGTAAGAGTGGGAAGACAAGATGGAGCTGTGTGAGAACCTATAAAGGCATCACCTCAACGTGGACATGAAAGATGCTCTAGTCAAGGCGATGACCTCTATGGGCCAACCAGGAAGAGCCCCATGCGCACAGGCATGATGCATGGCTGTGGTGCCTGGTGATCTTCTTTCTCACCCCATCTCCTACCCTGCCTCCCTACTCTCCCTCTTCAGAAAAGTTTAGGAAAATAGTTCCTTAAGGTCCATGGAAGAACTGCCATCGTTGGCTACAGGTGCTTGATGATTCATATATTTGTATACCCATCTATGTTTGTGTGTGTGTGTGTGTGTGTGTGTGTGTAAAAGGAATATCTGTGTATATATATATATATATATATATATATATATATATATATATATATATATGAACATACATAGATGTTTATGTTTTTCTTGGCTATATGCATTGGGCTTTCGGAAACCTCACCGGTATAAATTCAACTAATCCAATATATCAATGACCTGCTGAAACCATCTACAATAGAGTAGTTTATCATCATTTTGATTCAAATATGTGGAATACTATAAAAATGAGATAAAGGAAACAAATGTGCAGTTCCAATGGCCTGCTATGGTGGAGGCTGGGATCTTCTTCCTTAAAGCTTCCAAAAAGTGACAATTTGGATAATTCTTGATCTTCTCTTTGCAGGGGTATATTTTGTTTGCCAGCATCAAGGAATCTAGCCTTTTTTGTGACAGATTAACAGGAATAATAATTAATGCCTAGCTGGCTGTAACTAAATCTGACTCGGGTAATTGGAGGCTGCTGTGGTTTGACTCAAGAGGTACAGGCCAAGTCCTGCCATTTCATGCTCACCGTGGCCTCTTGAGAAGGAAGCAAGAAGGGAGTTCACAGTGCACCCCAAAACTTGGCCTCTGAGGCAGAACAACACCAGGGTCACCTCTGGTCCCCCAGCAAGGGTTGCTAAGGGCAGCTGTGCAGCTTTTGTTGAGCTGTTTGTTCAACAGAGCAGGCCTGCAGGAATAGTTTTGTTTTTTTAATTTAATGAGATGAGCCAGAAAGGAAAATCATCTAGCTTAAAAGTAGCCCAGAGCCCCAATTAGCAGCATGATTTTGGGTAAACCACCTAACCCCTCCAAGCTTCAGTTCCTACGTGCCTGGATGGCAGGCAGTGAGAAGCAAAGACATAAGAAGATGAAGTAACAAGTGCAGGACCAGCACTCAAATAACCCCGGGACTGTTGTGCACAGCGCTGTCCTCTCCCAGGAGCAAGCAAGGGATGCAGGAGAGAGATAAGGATGTTTACGGGCCCTTCAGATCTGCTTTCCCACTTTCACCGTAGGAGTCAAGAGTGCAGGCTTTGGTCAGACTTTGTCTTTGGATCCCAATTCTTCCCGTCACTAGCTAATGATAGGAACACAGGCTTTCTTTGGTCGTATTCCTCATCTGAAAAACAGTTTTAGGCTAACTGCCCCTGTACTGCGAGGAGCCAGTCAGTGAGCACAGTACTAAAAAACCAAGAGCAGTGATTGCCATATGAAATCAGCTTTTACCATACCGTCACCGTCGCCACCATTGTGGTGTCCTGTTGGGCAAGCTAATTAACCTTAATTTCAAGCCTGGAAAATAGGGATAACAACACCTGTCTTCTGGGATGTGTGGAATTCAAGAATTCAAGAGTGACAGGAGCCTGCAATCCAGTAAACAACAAATAAATATTAGCTTTCTGTCTCTCTGCCTTCCCAATGTCACTAAGAAGAAAGCTCAGTGGCGGAGTTACCTATTCCTGGTGTGCGTGAGTCCATTCTTGCTTGCTTTTCTTTCTTCCCTTCCCACACCCCCTTTGCTCTTTACTGTCTCCAGTCTTCAGACAACAAAAGGACAGGGCTACATTCTAGGTGGGGATGACATTATATTTAAAGACAGAGCTAAGACTTACTAGCAAAGACCACCACCAAATTACCAACCAGTGTCAGAGGGCCCTTAAAGGCACTTAGGAACCTGGGCAAGGGTTTGCAGCCTCTGCAGCTGAAGCCTCTTAGATTGCAGCCTGTCACCCCCACCCCCACCCCCACCCCCACCCTGGAGTTAAGTAGCCAGTGAAATCAGCATGTATAATTCTCATCTACTAAGGTTCAGAGAGGAGCTTTATGTTTCAGCGTGATTAATGTCTTTTTTACTCTGGTGGTTTCTTTCCTTCTTTCTTTCTTTCTTTCTTTCTTTCTTTCTTTCTTTCTTTCTCATTTTCCCTTTCCAAGGACCAGTGATAAGGTTCAAAAAAGCGGAGGGGGACAGGGGTGAGCACTTCGGTGGAGCATGTGCTTGGCTTTTAGGGCAATTCTTAGACAATAGTTAGGCAGGGAAAGAAGGATTTTCCTCATGCCCTTCTGCCAGGTTTAGCAATTTGCTATCAGGCTCCCTCAGCCAGGAAGGAAGAGAACTGGTGTGCAGAAACAGAGCACAGTCCATCCATCCTTCCATCCATCATCTGTCCACCCACCCACCCTTCCTTCCTTCCTTCCTTCCTTCCTTCCTTCCTTCCTTCCTTCCTTCCATCCAGCTACCTCCCCATTCTCCTGTGCATCCAATATTCTCCACACACACACACACACACACCCTTTTTTTTTTTTAACCAGGCTAACTTGGATTCACCTATGGACTTCTGTCAATTTCCTTCTAGAACCTTGGAAGATTGGATCAAAACTCCCCTAAGATCTTACAGTTGTGAGTAAACCGACTTAATGCACTAACCACAGGAAAACAATTCTATACTCCATGTGTGATCACTAACTAATGGTTGCTAGAGATCAGTTTCAACTCTAGATCTCCTCCCTCCAAGGCCTAGGACACCATTCAAGCTGGTCACTGGGGTCTCCATCTCATAGGCTGTTCCAGACTTCACCACCTGTTTTCTCTCTGTGCATTTCCCCTTTAGTAAGGGGACCATATCTCAAGGGGTGTGACATCTGAATTCTTACTCCAGTTTGCTTTTCTAGGCTGTGTTGTCAAATAGAGCTCATGTGTATAAGAAACGGTCCCCAAAGAGGAAAGGCCAACAAAAAGCAGAGCTCTCCTCTGGCTCTGTTCCTGCCCCCTGCTTGCTTTCCTTGCTTTCACTAGGGCCTCAGCATGGAGAAGAGTTCAGGGAGGCCTGTGTCAAGCACACTGCTGTTACCCACTCCTCAGTGCTGTCTCCTTTCCTCTGTCCACTGATGCCTTTGAGTCTGCCATCAAAGACTAACAGACAGCAGTGATGGATGATGGAGGCTGACTGCTAACAGTGCAGAGCTTCTGGGGGACCCTGTACTCATCAGCTAGTGCTCCTGTGATATGAGGTATGTACACCCCCGAAGTTCAGAAAAATTAAAAAGTAGATAATTTAATTAAAGCCCTCCTCACCTAATTGCTTTCCTTTGGCATACAAGGTCCTGGGAAGGAAAGAAAAACTATCAGCCAGGTCAGTTTGGGACTCACAAGGTTTGCCTTCTGCTAGAGGACATCGGGATTCACCTTCTACTGGAGGACATCATGTCTAACATTCCTTTGCTTCCTGATCTTACTAGAAGAAAGGAAAGAAGAAAGTTCTGTGTTGTGGTGGACACAAAACTTAAGCCTACAGAAACATGAATTCTAAGATTAAAAGGGGATGGATGTGATAACCCCGAATTAAAGATTTTGTAACTTGTGTACATATATTAATTTTAAAGAAAATACTTGTCTACTGCTAACAAAAAATTAATATTTAGAATTCACTAGAAGCTTCTTCCAGAAGATAAGAAAATTTAAGGACCTCCCTTGACAAATAGACAAAGAATACAGAGAAGTCCATGACAAGAGATCCTAAAGGCCAACAAGCAAACAGACTTTTGGCTCAAAGAAGGCCACAAAAATAAGCAAAAGTGTGGTGTGGGTGCAACTGATAAAGATTGAAAGCTCTGCCCTTTGTTCTCAAGCCTCTGACAGGGTATAGAATATGGGAAGTACCTGAGACACTGGGAGACGTGATGGATCGAGAGGCCACCTGACAGGGTGTCATGTCATCCTGTCACTTGATTTTGTGGTTTACTAAGCTACTGAACTTCTCTAAGCCTCAATTCTAGTATGTTTGCATGTGGGTTGAATGCATGATTACTCATGGGGTTGAGGTGAGGTTCCACCTCTTTTAGAGTGACTACAGACTTTTAAATGGAATATACATGAAGTTCCTTGCCACCAACCAAGCTCTGTCCACCTTAGATACTCCGTCAGAGGTAGTTTCTCAAAACCACTTCTCAAAAGCCCATTGTCTTTATCACACGCAGTTCACTCCCAACCTGAGCAAAGCATCTTCTCAGAAAGGACCTAACACTAGACATGGCTGTGCACACCTCCAGTCACCTCCTGGGGGACTGAGACGGGAAGATCATTGGAACCAGGAGTTCCAGACCAGCCAGGACAACACAGCAAGGGGAAGAGCAAAGACAGATCTAGATTTCCAAATCGAAAGGTCACTCCATTTCACAGGAAGAGTGGGGACAGTGAAATGCCTGCAGCAGCCCATTTCAGGAAGGGAGAAGGCTCTTCAAGCTACAAATCACCTTTATTCACATCTTCTAATCTGATCTCACCAAAGCCACAAGAGTCAGACATAATCTTCATTTACCGAGGCAGAAGCAGATGCTAGACAGGGGTGTTTTGCCCAAGGTCACCCAGCAACTGAGCCTCAGAAACAGGACTCATAGCTGCATCTCAGACCTGAGCCCCAGTTGCCTATGCCACCAACCAGCACTGCCTAACTTGCAAAGGGAGGCTGGGAGTGGTTAGGAGGTCCCTTGGCAGAAAGAACAAGATTGTTAATAACAGTAATGTTGCCTAGTAGTCTAGTAGTAGTTACATTCAAGGCGTTTTTATGGTACAACTTCATTGAGTATTAAATAAAAACAACAGCTTGGCATGGAGCTGGAAGAGAGGCAGAGTTCCTTCTAGGCACTGGCTGGCATCGTCATGGGCTAGGTCCACTGGCTTCAGGCACAGAGAAAATACCTACCATCATAGGACACAGCTTCATTGATAAGACTATCACTAGCCCTTCCAACCTGGGGCTGATTTACTGCCCAGAAAGCTCTCTTACAGTGTTCCAAAAGAAGAAAATTCACACAGAGTGTGCCCTTCCCTACAACAGGCCTCAGCTCTCTCTTGCCTTCCCTTTCCTAGCTTTGACACAAGCCTGGGCACTATATCCCCCAAGCCCTATAAATCCCTGAGGAAAAGCACAAAAGAAATAAAGTGATGCCACGAATGACAATGGCTGTCACTCACAAGACAAGAGACCTCCTGGGGACTACACACAGCAAACACCATCATCCCCCCACCCCCCCACCCCCACAATTTTCAGAAAAAGGGGCTTTATCTGATCCTTAGCTCAAAGCTCCACTATTACCCTGATGCTGGGGCAAAAGTTCCCTAAATGGCATTCAGAATGTGAGCAAAGTGGTGGCTGCTACCAGCTGAGGAAGAGCCTTAGACACCAGGCTGAGGCTGGACTAGGATACAGCAAGAAGTCCTTAGAGCCTGCACTGGCCCTGCTTCTCTGCTTGTTGGGCAGCCGAACATCACATACTTCCATCGGGGTCATCGAAAGTTTGGCCCAGACAGATGGACGCTCGTATCATTCTTTCAGCTAGTGAAATATATTTTGAGTAGTGATTTTATTTTTATTTTTTTCCAATCTCAGTCTCTAAAGGTCAATCCAATACATACTAGATGGACATCCCAGGGTTTGTAATACAGCCCAGACCCATGTGATGGGATCTGGAAGGCAGAATCATTTTCTTTTGCCATAAAATGTAATAAGAAAATCTGCAAGGAGAGGAGGTTAAGATTATATGTTGAAGATAGTGAATGGCCTCACTGTGGCAAATCTTCATGGTCCTGGTTTCCTTAGAAGGAGAGCTCTACCAGGCCAGAGTTCCTACATCTAACCAGCAAGGGGAGAGGCATAAGGCCTAGCCCATAGCTGTTAAGTGCCCTCATCTGAAACTCAACTCTGTCCCCTTTCTCACAGTCAGTGATGTAAGCCAACAGTCCTGTAATAGAATCAGTGGATCAGGTGTGAATCCTGAGCTGCAAACACTAGCCTTAAAATATTGACGAAGGAGGCACTGGAAAGATGGCTTAGTGGTTTAGAGTACTGGCTGCTCTAACAGAAGTCCTGGGTTTGATTCCCAGAACCCACATGGTGGTTCACAACTGTTTGTCACTCCAGTGCCAGGGGATGCAATGCATGCATGTGGTACAGACATACACAAAAGCAGAACACCGGTACACACTTGTTTTTCTATTTAAATGAAGATGGCCTGAAGACAGAAAGAGCTATAGATGCACACACAAAGATACACACAGAAAGATACAGAGACACACACACAGAGATGCAGAGACACACAGTGAGATACAGAGGCACACAGTGAGATACAGATACACACACAGAGAAAGAAAGAGATATAAAGAGAGAGAGATATGGATACCCAGAGAGAGATATAGACACACACACACACACACACACACACACACACACACACACGTATAAAAATAAAAATAAGTCTTTAAAAGAAACTTGAAGACTAAGACTCAGATTAATGTATAGAATAGTAACAAAATCCTTGTTAGTGTGGAAGCCCAGGAGCTCTTAAAGTTACATGGTTTGGCATGCTGTGCAATAGTTGCTCAGTACATCTGAGCTCCACATTACTTGCTCCTTTTTGGCAAACTCCCAGCACTGCATAAGCGAGCTAGATGGCAAACCTCAGCATTATAAATACAGGCTGCACCATTGGTTGGTGGGGGCTTACTCATGAAGACAAGAAAGTATATTAATGCAGGCACAGCAGAAGGGCAAAAGAGGTGCCTGGGTGGTTAGGAAAAGAGACTTTGCTGGTTTTGTTCTTTAAAGCAGGGTTTTGTTTTGTTTTCATTATTAGAAACCCATGCCAAACAGAAGGCATTAAATACACAGAGATTTGTCTGTCAAGTTCAGTGTTGTATATCCAAAGCTAGAACAATTTCTGAGAAGTAGCAACTATTTACCCAATATCTGGTGCGCACATCTGTGGATAAAGGATGAGTGGGGCACAGATGAAAACATGAGCTGGATGGTGGCAAGAGGAGAGGCCAGAGAGCAGGAGACAGAGAGAAGAGGAAAAGCTTGTATACTATTGCTAAATTTTGTACCATCTTCGGTGGTACAAAGTATCATTTCAAAATACGTGCTTTTGTTTATGTTAAAGCTAAACTATGATGGAGGGGCTGATTCTTAAAATACTCGCTTTATTTAAAAGCCTGGCATGATACATCGTGCAGCTAAAAGTCATCTTTAAAGTCTCATTAGGCTAAAAGTAAAGATACTCAGCCCCAATCTCATAGGCTAGTCCCTAGAGAGCCCTTTAGGTTCCATCCTTTCCCAGTCCAGGAAAACAAGCACTCCAGATTCAACAGGAGAGTGTAGGATGACCCAAGGCTGGAGGAGGAGAGTAAGGGAGAGAGGGGAGGAGTTGCTAGAGACTGAATGTGCCTCCTAAGTTCATGTGTGGAAACATCATCCCAATGCAACAATGTTGGGGGCTACGGCCTGCCAAGAGGTGTGGAGATCAGTGTCTAGTGGAGTCATTATTGCACAGGCTGTTGTTATAAATAAAGAGAGTTTTGTTCCCCTCTTGCTCTTACTCTCTCCTGCCCGTCTGCCTTCTGTCACACAGTAAGAAGGATCCTTCTCAGGTGCCTGTGCCATGGTCTTGGAGTTCCCAGCCTTTAGAGCAATGGCTCTCAACCTTCCTCATGTTGTGGTAACCCCTCACTATAATATTATTTTTGTTGCTACTTCATAACTGTAACTTTGCTACTGAGTGGCATTTCAGCTCCTAAAAAACTGGGAAGTGTATTTTCCCATGGTTGTGATCCACAGGTTGAGTACCACTGCGTTAGAGCAAGGAGCCTAGAAGGTTTCTTTCCCATAAACTGCCCAGTTCCAAGTATAGTGATGTAAAACAGACTAAGACAGTGGCACATAAGCGGCTAGCACTACCTCTACAAATGAGAAATGAGATGACACCTTCTGTGAATCTGGTGCCAGAGCCCAAAGTCACATGTCAAATTTCCCAAGTGAAATTCGGGGAAGTAATGGCGTCTGAGAATCGGGAGTCTTCCAAGATGAATCTCTAATGACTGACCACACTGGCCCATGCGAACCATGTGTGCTTGCTAATATGGAACTAAGTGGAAGTCCAGTGCTATTTGCAAGGATCCCAGTGGATCTGGGGATAACATCTGTGTCACAGTGTGGCAAAGCCATTTGCACATAAGTCTCTCTGCATAAGTTTAAACTTCCTTGGCACACTAATCTATAAACTGAAGCCAAGATGTTTAACACTTTACACACCGTCCCGTGTTACTCAAAGCTGTCCTTTCTCAGGGCCTCATCGGGCCCACAGAGAACATAGCTGGAAAGCTCATTCTCTGACGGGCAGAAATTTATTTCTGCCTTGCTTTCAAATGCTCTCTGCTGTGGATGGCAGCAGAATACTACCTCTTCAGCTAACAGCTCCTTTGTTTTTCTCCTGAACTCTACCGTATCCTTAAGGTAAGCGTTCAAAAATGACATCACTGGATCACAGCTTTGCCAGGAAATGATAAATACGATGCTAATTTTGCCACAGACTCACTATTTCTCTCTCTCTCTCTCTCTCTCTCTCTCTCTCTCTCTCTCTCTCTCTGTAGTTGAATGGGAAGAATGATGCCTGGTTAATTTCTAAAACTGTTCTAGGTTAGAGAATGGGATTAGACATAGTACAGCCATGTTTCAACAGAGTAGTCCAAGAATTTACCATGAGGAAGGTAAGGGCAGCTGAAAGCTTGGGATGATTAATAAACTCTCTCTCTCTCTCTCTCTCTCTCTCTCTCTCTCTCTCTCTCTCTCCCTCTCTTCATGGGAATTCTGCTCTGGCAGCGACAATGGGCACGTCTTGGAACTCATTTTCCTTTCAAAGACTCTAATAACACTTTGTCTTTTATCCCCCTGGGTATTCGTCCCTGTGAGAATTCCATGAGAAAAGCTGAAAGGGATGCGGGAGGGGTACTTCAAATATTCCCTTTGTCTATCCTGTAATAAGGATTACTCTAGATCTTTTGTCCAGCACTTATAAGATACCATGGCAGTTAATGAAAAAGTTAATTGGTTAAATCGTTCTGGTAGGGGCTGCCAATTCACCCGGCATGCCTGTGATGTGGATGGAGACAATTAAGGCTGAGTTTGAGAAAGAACCAAGACACCAGATGGCTCGAAATACCCACAGTAAGAGTTTGACATTTTTAAATTATTAATGTCACATATTTTTATCAGAGAAAACTTTGGGAAAAGAGGATAAAGGGGGTAGAAATAAAACAAAACAGTTATTCTACAGCATTACTAGCCACAACTAATATTTTGATAGATTTTAAAGTGCATTTGTACACACCTTATAAAGTTCAGACTAGACTGCATATAACATTTTCTCCTGCTTCTCCCTTTTGTCATTTTAGTTTTATTCTTTCAAAAAATATTTACTGGCTAAAGAATATTATCTATAATGGATCTATCATGGCTATTAGCTCACTCACCTGCTAAACAGTCGACATCTGAAATTTCCATTGGTATTTGTTATTACCTGCTCACGTGTTTTGGACCTGAGTCAATGAAATTATCCTTTCTATCTTGGGTAGAAATATTTGAAGTAGATTATATGCACACATAGTTAAACAAAGCTGTGTAGTACAATAAGATGAAGGGCCTTTTAGCTGAGCCCTGAAGGCCAGAGGAGATAGTGAGGCCAGAGGGGGAGTAAACTGAGTCAGATGGTGGAAGAAAATGCATATGCAAACACACCTGGGCAGGAGCTGAATGCTCGGTGCAGATTGCACAGGGCTTGTTTCATGGTTGGACCACGCAGAGAGCAGGGAGGGCTGCCCCAGGTCACTGTAGCCTAAACACATTGAAAAGCCATTCACACTGTGATAAATGCGAGGTGCATTTTAACATTTTTTAAAGGGAAGGTGTGTTAACACTGAGAACACTGTGGGCCAGGATGCTTCAAACCTGACAAGCCTCTAATTAGCAGCCAGTCTGCATTCAGATTTCACGGCTGGCCAGTCTGCCTGTCTGCGCACCACAGGCCACATGTACAGGACAGCAGGGCATCCATCCAACAGAAGACAAGCCCTGTCACCTCGCAGATACATGCAGAATCTTTGGTAGACTTTGCCCATATGGAAAGCTATAGGGGGAAAGACACTAGGTAGACTTCAAATGACAAAATACAGTGTTTGGTGCAAAACAGCCTCACCTAACAGTTGTCTCAGTCCTCAGATAACCACTGGGCGACATCTGTAGGTAGAAGAACTTTTTTTTTATTTTAGCCCCATTTCAGTTTGGCCCCAAACTCATGATCCTCCTGCCTCAGCGTCTCAAGGACTAGGATTACAGGGACCTGCCACCACACCTGGCCAGGCTTGGTTGTGAATGCACAGCGTTGTTAACAACACTCTGTTAAACTGTTCCTTCCCATCTCAGGTAGATCAGCTGGCCCTTCCTTATCCCATATCCTCAGCCTCAATCTAAGGTGTGCCTTGTCCTGAAAGTTTCCCCAGGAAAGGTGGAGAATACCCTTCCTGCTGCTACATCCTAGCACTGGCCACAGTGCACATGTAAACCTCTTGACATGTCTATCTGGTTCATTGTCTGGGTTGTGAGATTCAGAGGGCTGGCAGAGAATATCGGCCCAATAACTTCTTAGTTAACAAATGAATATGAACTGTGATCCCCAAATCCAAACTCTAAAGCATGTTAGAAGCTAGCCAATGTATATAGCCTCCCCAAAGGCCCGAACGATACCCAGACAAATGCCTGTCCCGCTATTGTGAGCACAAGCATGTCCCCTCTGGGTACATGACTCTCGGTCCCTCCTCCTGTCTTCCACATCTAGTCCCAGAGTGAGATTTGTGGGTATTTTTTTTTTCTGCAGCCTGAGTGTTGGTGTGACTATGGTGGGTGGAAGGCAGGAGGGGAAACCTGGGGTCGGGGGAGCCTTCTGCTTTGGAGGCACTAAGGTCTAGCCGTGTTCATGGGCTCCTCAGCCCTTTGTAGCTACTTGACAGCAGCCAATGGAGGGCACCTTTGTGAGGACAGGGCTTATGGGTCAGGGGACCCGAAAGAAGTGCTTTCTGCCTGTGCAGATTGCAGGCATGCTCAGAACTGCAATAAACACTGAATGAGCAAAGCAAAGAGCTGCTCATACATGAACAGTTGTTTGTTTATATTTTGCTTTCAAGTTAAGACATAGAAGAAGCCTAAGAGAAAGAATGCTAATATGGAGCTGTACTGAATTTCCAAATCCTGGAGGCAGAACTCAGTACTTTTTCAGGGATGCTAGTGGAATCATGGGAGAATTCCTTTCTTAGGGGACACATTTGGCCAGTCAGGCTTTGGAAACAGGCTGATTTCGGGTCTTGGGGTTCAATGAAGAAATCTCAGCTCTGTAGAATGCTAATAAACATTATTAATAGAACAAAGATGCAGGATTGCCTGGCTTCTGGAAGCTTCCTAAGAGCTCTGTGGAACTCAGGAATGCACCCTATGACCCTCCAGGGAAGAGAAGAAGAATCTCCAAAGGCAAGCCATCACAGCTCCTAGTTCAAGAGTTCCAGGGAACAGATCGAGGAAACTGACTGGGCTCATGTCTTACTCTTAAAAGAAAGTCAACAGACTCACTATGCAGACACGAAGGTTCAAGTCTCCCCAGTGTGTAGATCAGAAAGCAAAGCCAGAGTCTTGGAGGGTAGAATAGCACAGGCTGTGTGGGGAGACTTGGCCTTGAATGCCCGTGTGTGACTACAACCACAGGAGGAACCATTCTGAATCATGTTTTTCTCAACTGCAAGTGGACAAGGATGGGAATAACCCATGAGGAACGCATGGATGCAGGCGAGCAGCACATAGCAGACCTTCCTGCACCATGGGTACATGGTCTGTGTGTCTGTGGAGATCACACTCCCCTTGCTCCATCAGCTGCACCTGTCCTTGGCCACAGCCCTCTCAAGGTACCCTGATGCCTTGCTTTTCATCAGCTCTCAAGTAGTCAGACAAGGGGCAGCCAAGAGCAATCTGGAACTTCAGAAGAGGCACCCACATCCCCAGCTCCCCTTTGACTGTAGCCAAAGATGTAATCACATCCCTGAAGTTAAGTGGCCTGAAAAACTCAAGGAAGAAAAGAAGCAGTGTGAACAGCCTTCTAAATGCATCAGGTTTCTGGACTGTTCCCAGCTCCCTGTCTCCTTAACTATGGCTTCTGCAGTGGCTCAAAGGCAGGATGTAGCTCAGAATTTCAACATCCCCTGGCGTTTGTTCAGCACTCCATCATTCATTCAACACTTCTTGGCTGATCCCCTCTCTAGACAGACTTTGCAGCCAGGCATTAAGGTGCAAAAGAGCTGCCAGTCGGCTGGAGAGGGGAGGGCAAGGGAGTCAGTTAGCATCGGGGGCAGAGTTACAAACAGTCCTGTGACCACAGGAAGGATGAGGCACTGGCTCATTCTAAAAATGGCTTCGAAATCAGCTTGCATTTAGGGAGCAACTGGTGTGAGCCAGATTCTGGGATGAAGATGTTCGTATAAATTATTTCTATTCCGACACAATGATGATGACATTTTACAAAAGTGGAATGAAGAATCGAAAGAGCTCACGAGGTGAGGCTAAGACTCAGACTTAAGTATTTCTCTTGGGCCAGTTCCACTGAGTGCTCTTGTGTGCCTATGTCAAAGGGCCTGTGCAAAAACATTCTTATTCTGGGTCTCTACGCATGCATGTTTTTGTGTCTGTGTTGTGTGTGTATGTGTGCATACATGTATGTGCATACATGTGCTTGCCAGTGCATGTGGAGGCCAGAGATTGATATCAGGTATCTTTCTCTTCCTTCCTTCCTTCCTTCCTTCCTTCCTTCCTTCCTTCCTTCCTTCCTTCCTTCATTCCACAGGGTGCATCATAGAACCTGAAGCTCACTGGTTCAGCACTCTGCCATGCCTGGCTTCTACGTGATTTCTGGGGAGCTGAACTGAGGTCTGCAGGCTGAATCATCTCCACCGTCCTACTGGTGTATGCCTTTTGCTTTCTAGTTCCTTCCTTGGTGCTATGCAGAGCAGGGAATAAAAACCCCTTGCCTATGCACATGCCATGCTCAGACAGAACTTAGTCACACAGAATTGTTTCCCAAAGAAGCTTTTCCCAGCACCCCTCCCCCCACCTGACAGGAAGCCTCCATGCCTGTCATGGCAGCAGTCCTGGGAAACAGGTTACAAGAGATTCCAAGGTACAGAGGCTTCTGTAGAGAGGAACCCACAGGCTAAGATCTTAGTGTAGCTTGGAGCTGGGCAAAGCAACAAGGAAGGAAGAACCACCACAGACTCTTTCTCCAAGACAGGCTACTCTGGCTCCCTGCCTGAGAAGCAAAACCACTCTTCTCTGTGCCAAGGATCCTTGGAGGAATATTTATGAGACATTAAAACCACTGCCATCACGTCTTTAAACATTCTTGTACATGTAATTATGGGTCCAGGGATTTGATTCCTGGATGTGGTATTAATTACTTCCCTGTAGCTTGCAGGATTCAGAGAGCAGGGTGAGGATATGCAGCCTGTAGGTCTCTTGACTTTTCTTCTGTCAGACCCTTCACACATGTGTTGCTATAGCAGTGGCCACCTTGAGCCTGCCATACTGCACCCTCATGTTGGGCTCCTACTAGAGATGTTGGTTGTCCCAGTAGGACACCACTCTGGTCCCCTAGTTGGCAACAGTTAATTGGCCTCGTCCAGTAGAAGACACTAGAGAAAGACAGGGACTGAGGATTAGTACTACCCTGCAGTCTCTTTTCTAGCACAGTGTTTGTCGGACAGAAGGGTGTTCATCTTCTCCCCTAGCCTAAAACAAAATGCCACACTGACTACATTCTTGATAAATAAAATACTAGAATAAATAGTAGGGATTGTTTTTCAATAATTATTTCACTTGTCCAAAAGGCCCCTAGAATATTCTATGTGCCCAACCCTGAACAAGAAGTCACCACAAAGAGAGGAGAATCCTTGTGAGCTGTATACCTGCCCCACAGTCTACAGGATACTGAGCCTCCAGTGTGTGATCAAGAAAACCCTCTATTCCAGAACAAAGAGAAAGTTTCCTCATCCTACCGACTCATCTGGTAGGGACAAGGTAAGCCACACACTTGATCTGGGGAGTCAGGGATTTCCTTGGGGCCCCTGACCACACTGTGTAAGACCTGGGAAATTAGACTCGAAATTCCATCTGCATAGAGCATAAACACGAGCTCACAGAGGCCTAAGTTCAAATCTTCCTCATCAGGGTTTCTTCTATGAATAGTAAGATGCCCTATTGTTTCTTGAATTCACTCAACAGTCATTGGAGATTCCTGTTTGGGACCAGCCTTGCACAGAGCTTGGCTTCAGATACTTATTCAGTGTCCCTTCTCCAGGGTCACTCACATCTCTGTCTTCCTGTCTCCCTCACCCTGTTACTGTCCCTGAGCCCTGTGTTTTAGTATCAGTCTGTTACTAACACACTACTCTATCAGCACACACCAGGAATGCTCTTCCCACACCTTCCAGTTCCAAACCTGCACGAGACCTTGGCCTTTGACTATGTAGGGGCAAAGCCCTTTGTGGGAATTCACTGGTCAGTCCACAGCTACTTGCCACTGAGCAATGTTGTGGGATGAGGGAAAACAGCTGGGGCCTACTGTGGTACTGCAGAGAATAAGGAGAAAGTCCCTCCGGCTGGATGAACTTGACCTTGTCCTATGGTTTTCACCTTGGGCAATCATTAGATTGGTTGATGAACTTCTTTTATTCTCAAAGCCCAGGTTACTCTCAGGACGGATCAAACAGGAATCTAGGGCTGCAGCTCATGGTTATGATGGAAATGTTCAGCCAAGATTATGTTCAATGTCAGCCTCCTGGATAAGTTACACGGGATGGTCAATCACGTATACTCAGAACATGGATTTCAGATTGAGCACCTAGAAGATCCCGTCATAGAAAACCGCAAGAAGCTGGGCTGCTAACGGCTCTATTTATGTTAGTACTTCATTTACAAAAATGTAATCCCCTATTAAGGAAAGAGCATATATGGATTAACTCCTGTAATCAAAAAATGTAATTAATAACCTAGTTACAACAAGATTTTGAAGAGCTAATAATCCCTAAGTACAAATTATGCACGCTCATTAAAATCAAACTGTTATAAACTCCATTTATTCAACAAATAATTCCTCGTCTGACAGCTTGCTTTATTTTACAGCTATAGAAAATGAAAACGTGTTTTCCCCATCCTCTGGGATAAAACTCTCTTAGAACTTTCAATGGTTACAGCCCACAGCCAGCACTTTTCCCTCACCTCCCTCTTAGGGAAAACAGCTTCCTGTCCTCCTCCCTCCAGGTCACCCTACACTTCCACCAAACCTCATTTGCCACTTGTTTACTTTGACAGGGTCCTATCAGAAGGTCCAGAAGAAACCTACCCAAGTGACAGTGTGTGGGGCCCTTCCATTCTTAACATGTTCTCAAGTCACTTACTCTAATTGTTTCTATTACAGAATAATGAAAAGAGGTTATGGGGGGGCAGGGGGCAGATTAGATCACTAACAAAAAGTCCAAGTGCTGGAGCTAGCAGCAGACCCACAGGTGCAGGACCCCTATGTGTGGCCCGGGGACTCTGCTTAGCAGGGCACGAAAGGGTGTCTTTTCAGTGGCTGTTTCTATCTCATCTAGTTATCCATATGCAAAAAAAGAGAGAGTGCACTTTGACCTCCATCTCACACTCTAATGGAAAATCAATTCCAGATGGACCACAGACCCAAATATAAATGACACACAAAAAAAAAAATGTTACAAGAAAAAAATAATAAAACATCTTCAAGAGTTCAAAATAGAAAAGTTTTCTTGAGCATGATGTAAAATATGTTAATAGTAAAGAAAAGCTTACCAACTCAACTTCACCAAAATGGAAACTTCTAGTTATCAAATGATACAAGTGAAAGAGTAAAAAGCCAGCCAGGCAGTGGTGGCACACTCTTTTAATCCCATCACCCAGTAGGTGAAGGCTAGTGAATCTCTGGATTCAAGGCCAGCCTAGCCTACAGAGTGAGTTTCAGGACAGCCAAGGCTGCACAGAGAAACCCTGACAGAAACCCAACTGTGTTAGCTAATCTGAGAAGTAGAATCACTAGGCCTTGGGCCTTTGCCTGTGGGGGATTAGCGTGGTTGTATTAATTGAGGTAGGGAGACCTGTGTACTATGGGTGGCCCCTTTCTCTGTATTGAGATCCTGGACTGTATAAACAGGAGATGAGTTAAGCCCAAGCCCTGGCTGCTCCCTGTTTCTTGACTGTGGATACAAAGTGCCCAGTTGCTTCAAGCTCATGTTGCTTTGATTATGTCCCTACCAGGAACTGTGAGTTAAAACAAGCTGTCTCCCTTATGCTGCCTCCGCCAGGGTGTTTTATCACAGCAAAGAGAGAAGAAACTCAGACAAGTCACCAATGTGAAGAAGATGACAATGTCTGATGAGGGATTTACACTGTAATGCACCAGGAATTCCCATAAATAAACAAGAAACAGAATACGGACCGTGATTCATTGTTCAAGAACATTAAACAAGAACATGACAAAAGAGGAGGCTCTCCAGGAGGCCTGCAAGCTTGTGAAAGGTGCTCTGTGACGCCAGAGACTAGGGAAAGCCAAAGTACACTGAGACAGGAGAATGTGACCCCAAGAGCAGCTAAAGTGAAAGTGACAGTTGTTAGGGAATGTGTGTCCTTGGAGTGGGCAAGGCAATCAGACTACACTACTGGACAGCTGGGGTTTCAGTGTGTATGTGTGTGTGTGTGTGTGTGTGTGTGTGTATTTATGTATGTGTGTATACAGACATATATTCCAGAAATTCTAATCCTAAAATCAAAGTGGTACCTAAAGGCTTGCACAATAACCCTCCTTGAAGCACCATTTGCAAATGACTCTAAATGGAAAACAACCTCATATAAAGCCAGAGCCAACACTACACAGTGACAATAAGGAAGGAACAACTACAGGGCAGGGCAGGGATCATTCCAAACAATTGAAGACTGAGTAAAAGGAGCAGACAAACTGAGCCTATGCTCCATGATCCCACTACATTATCATAAAACTGGCCAAACTACAGTAGCCACACTACAGACTTCACAGCATTGTAAGTCTGGATAGAAATTAACCTGGCAGGAAGTAAGAAAGTTAGAGCCTGGGACAGGGTGGAGAGCACACAGGAGATGATAACATTCACTTTGTGGTTAATGTTCTGGCTCACTTTACAATGTGCTGAGCATCCTTCATGTATACTACACACACACACACACACACACACACACACACACACACACACACACA
>OU015752.1:112356460-112366692 GCA_907169655.1 Acomys percivali | reverse complement strand
ATACAAGGGATGGGATAACAATTGAGATGTAATATGAATAAATTAATAAAATATTAAAAAAGAAAGAAAGTGCTCAGCAAAGTTCCTGACATGAAGCCTGCACTCAATTAGTGGTAATTATTATTATCTCATCAACCCAAACCCCACCCAAGGCAGTAAGTCTTCTTTAAACAGACAACAAACTAGAGAACTGTCAGGTCACTTCTTGAATAAATATTTGTTGGCTGATTTTGTAATTGGTTGGCTACATACCCAGGAGACACATGCATGCACACACATACACACACTCTCTCCATGGAGAATTCTCAAATCTCTGGAAGGAAAGTGTCTTATCAACCAGGCCATACCTCCTACGCTGGCAGACACTTACAGGTGAGATTCCCAGCATGGAGCCAGACCTGACACGGTTTCTTTCCAGTCCCTGCCATGTTTCTTAAGCCACACAGGCTCCTTTGAAGAACTTCCCAGAACACCGACAAACCATGGAACAAATCGCTTCTAAGTCCAGGAGCATCGCGAACCTGGTGCACATCTGTGCGTTTGCGGCAGAGCACACTTAAACTGGCACCTCACCAAACAGGGTTCCAAGTGGCAGCTGCTGCTCTCTCCCTCCCTCTCTCTCCCTCTCTCTCCTTCCCTCTCTCTCCCTCTCCTCCCGTACATTCATAAGAGACACAGGGGCTGGCCTTGTTTACCTGTTCTTTGGGCTTTGGATTCGTCATTGTAAACTGGAGAAGTTAAGGCTACCCACATCACAGTGCACGTGGAAGATGAACTAAAATCTATGGTCCAAGGTTGGGATTCTAGTCTCCCCATCTAAAGCCTCCTCCAGCCTCAGTTTCCTCATGAACAAAATGGAGATAGCAACCACACCCACCTTGTAGGACAAAAGAGGACAAGGACGATGCATGCTGATGCTTAGCACAGTGCCTGGTACAGAGTAAACACAGAAGTAAAGTTGTTCACTGTCATTTTTCTCTAATTTTATCTATCTCCTTGCTATATTTTCCCCTCATGTGTCACTGCCACTTGCCACATTTCCGTTTAAAGAATGCTTTGGAATTTACACTCAGGTGTAGACTGTGCAGTCCTGAACATTATGCTGAAGGTATCAGGTAGGGGGCGCTTTACCCAAGGTAGATTTAAAAGAGCAGCCAATGTGCCAGACTGCACCTCAAAGGAGCTTGGTAGTCATTTATGACGTCTTTAACTGTGGAAACTTAGAACAATTTTAAATACTGACTTAAAAATCAGTGACTAGTAGATTAAAAATCATAAGCGAGCATTCAGAAGAAGTAAAAGCAAGTTGTGTGTGTGTGTGTGGAGAAAGAGAGAGAATGAGAGAGAGAGAGAGAGAGAGAGAGAGAGAGAGAGAGAGAGTTAGTTAGTTAGTTAGTTAGTTTGTGTGTTTTCATGTCTTGGCCCCTTTGTTAGGTGTCTCCCCAGCCCCACTGCCTTTAGACACTAAACAGGCATTGAAGTGTTCCTTGTACCGGCCCTGTGCTAAGCACTGGGAAGAAAAAACAAGTACACCAAGGGATCTTCTGCCCTCTAGGAGCTCACATTCTAAGAGGAACAGATTTATACAAAGAACTCAAGTCCCTCAACAGAGAAAGGACAAGCTTTCAGACTCCATGTGCAATATCAAGAGGTAAAAGATCTTCCAGAGCAGGAGACTCTTATATGGAGCACTTTTCAACCATTATTATTAAGACAGTTTTGCTGGTTATAAAAGTAACACAGTCATTACAGGCCATTGAGAAAGTACATTCTCAGAAAACTAAAACATCAACAATTTTCTTGGCGCTAGAGGCAATGACTGATACATTCCTGAGCATTTCTCTGTTAATCTTTCAAACCAATCTATATACGATGAGAAAGACCTCTCTTCCAATCACCACCAACCATAAGCATTTTACACTGAGCTCAGTCCAAAAGAATAACCCTGGATCTTTGCTTTGATGACCAAGCCCAGAACCTGAGGAACCAGGGCTGGCCTCAAGAGGTAATTGACATTGAGTTAGATGCCGCTGAGGAGGTTGCATCAGAGGTGCCCATGGAGCATCTCTACCAGGGGTGGAGCCTAGAGACCCTGCACAGCTGGATCCAGCACTCAGAAGACAGTTCCGGCCTATGGAGTTCTCAGCAAGCAGGCAGTGGCTGACGTCATGGGGATGGAGGGTGTCCCACAGGGAGGGTGTTCAGGGTGAGCAGAGAGATGACTAGGGTAAGGCCCCTGCCCTCTAGAAGCTCACAGTCTAGTTGTGTTCAAGCGCAAGACATCTACCCCCAGCTAGATTGTAAGCTCCTTGAGGGCAGTCACCACTTCAAACACAGCTGTCCCCTGTCAACCAAAGGGAATAGGTTTCGGTAAACCCCTGGGGAAGGAGAAGTCAGGCTTGAGGAAATTAGGACCTTATTAGGGAAAAAAAAAACAGGGTTAGGGAAATGAAGTCACCAACAAACTTCTGAAATCATATTTTTACATTGATAGAAAACTGACAATGACAGCGTACTAAAAACATGGAAAATCTGTGACACTTAAAACATATCAACATATATTAACAGCATACACTTTACAAGTTATTTTCATTGGCCGTTCATTTCTCAAATAGATTTCTCTTCATAGCTGTAACAACATGTATATGAAATTACCTTCGTATTGTTGGGAGAAATAAATCAACTGCTAACAGTCATTTCTGTCTGTGTGGTTGGTTTCCCCTGCAACCGCTCAGTGCACTTTGCTTTATGCTCTCATCTTTAATTTTGTTTCTTGAGGTGCTGAGGATCGAACCTAGGGCCTCACATCTATTAGGTAAAGATTCTACCACTGAGCTACGCTCCCAGCTCCGTACTAGAGCCCTACAGCTTTTATGACTCCACTCTATTGACTTCTATCTCTCAGTCCCAGTGCAAATGCAAGTACAGGCCCACAACCTGACAGGATGGCTGTTCTCCCGCCTCATGGACATGCTCTTCCTCTGCTACGCAGCCCCACCTACTGCTCCTACAGGAACAGGCAGCTTTCCACCTGACTTGGATCCTTGTGGCTTCTCAAAGAGTGTCTCAACATTAGACCTGGGCGTCGTTCTTTTTGAAGGCTTAACCCACCCTTCACTTGCTAGCTTTGGGTGAATGCTCAAAGGACTTCTGTTGAACTTAGCGACTTCCTAGCCCAAAGTTAAGGATGTGGGTTATTTTCCTTCTTTCTCAACTCACTGCTCCAAATGAATATTAAACCTTCGCCCAGTACAGATACTGAAATATTGTAAGGCACATTTAATTTTCCCATCTGGCAGGTCATGATGACAAGAAGCAACTAATAGATGCAATCTATCTGCATTCAGGAAGGCACATTTGAGTTCCACATGACACGCTGTCAATAGAGTCAAGTGATATGGCCCTTTAGTGAGGAAATTCTCCATCTTTTCCAGCTCATGGGCCACTGGATAAAGCCAAAGACCCGTTCACCATTGGTTCCCAAAGCATATTTATGACACAAAATTGTCACCTGGACTAAGAGGGAGGATGAACATTGCTGGGTAAGACATCAGCATGACAATGTCTTTTCAATGAAATAATCAGGTACATTCATGCAGCATTTTACAGTTTACAAAATATCTCTACACACAGTTTTATCTCACTTTTTCTTCACAGCACCCCTGTGGGGTTTTCAAGGGAGGTATTGATTGGTATCTCCATTTTGCAAATATAGAAACTGAGGCTTTTACCCTAAGGAGGCAACCAGGCAATGACAACTCCCCCACCAATACTCTGTTTCCTGTTGGCTTACGAATGGACAAATAAAACTGAAATGGAATGGCATTCAATCACCAGAGAATTGCCAGTGTCCACGAGGCAGCCCTGTATTTCCCCTCCCTCATCCATGACTGTCTTCTCTGGTCCACTGGTGCCCATCTAGACTATCCATAGTCATATATTAGTATTGTGGGTACCAGAAGTGACACTCAGCAACACACACACACACACACACACACACACACACACACACTCACACACACACACACACTTGGGTGCACACGTGCCTTCTCATCTCTTTACCTAACTCTGGATTTGAGGCTTTGTTGATCACATGTAATAAATGAGGTGTATTGGAGAAACAAACTTTCTCAGCTCTAAAGCTTAAAGTGGAAGAGTCCTATTGATGTCTACCAAACCTTTTCTTTGCCATGATCCCACAGGAGAATGACGGGTAAGTAGTAGCATCAAAATTTGAACGCATCTTGCTCAGCACCAGCTTTTTGAGTAAGCTTTAATTTGCCTCTCTGCTTCTAAGGAGCAGACCAGACTGTGTCCGTAAGGCCTCCATTTAATACTCTACCAAACACTTACAATAGTCACGTTCTCAGAGACATGCAAACAGGTTCAGTAAGATACTGATCTTGACCACGGTCTTATGCTACAGGGACAGAGCCAGGATCTGAACTCAGGGGCTCTCGATCATCAAGAGAGCTAGGATATGAACTTGGTTTTACTCTGGACAGCAGGACAGCTCCAAGGCTAATGAAGTCCCTCACTAGCTCACCAGCTGGGTTTGCTCTGTTTTAGACTTCAGCTCTGCCCTACCATGGTTTGGGGAAAGGGACCACCCTAACAGGGATCCTGAGGGGCTCTCAAGCAGAACACTTGGCATTGTGGTTAAGTGTCTCCCATCAAAAAACTTCCCTCATGAGAAAAAGTACTATCTTCAATGAATTCACTGAAACTCCTTAGTTTCAACTTCAGAGAACTACAAACTTCCATGACAATGGAATGGGATGGGTCTATACACGAGTCCACAAGATTTTCAACATGGACATGGAGATCTAAACAGATGGTTTCTTTGCAGGGTGATAGAATATCTTAGGGCTACACAGGTGTGATGGCTGAGCAATTTTTATAAGTGTGCTCAGGACCACTGACTTGTTTGTTCTATTAAAGCAGAAAAAAGTTTAAGTTTAGGTACTATTAATTTTAATCTCAATTTTAATGGAAGTTCTGGAAATAACCCTGGGTACCTTAGATACACAGGGTTTTGCCATCTTCTATGATGAGCTCTAGATGAAAAAAGAAAGGTACATGTACTGAGTCAACTCTTGGATCTGGAGATGATGAAGTCTCGGGAGGTGTTTGTTAGGTGAAACGAGTCCTGTGCAGACTGAGCTTCCAGGAACTCAACAGAGTGCATGTTCAGCACCAGCGTGAGTCAGGCACATGTGAGCATCCATTTCCACGAGTGTGCAAACGCAGCTGCATTTACAGTGGGCAGTGACAGGGAGGAGCTTCAAAAATTGCATCTTTACAGTTTTACTCTTTCCTTTTGGGATACTGAGGGTTGAGTCTAAGGCTTCATCCATGCTAGGCAAACATTCTACAACTGCACTGTGGTTTTGGCTCTTCATACCCACCCCCCTCTTTGGAGACAGGATCTCATTTTGTTGACCAGGTAGACCTTGAACTTGTGATCCATCTGCCTCATACCTCTGAGTAGCTGGGATTTCAAGCTTGTGCCATTAGGATTGGACTTTCTTAGACATAGTAACTTGCTACACCTTCCAAATATATACTAAAAAAAAAAAAAAAACCAAACAAACAAACAAACAAACAAACCAATAACAATAGAAATGATAGTGCCCATTACTAAGTAATGACAGGAGTTACTTATTGAGAGATGAATGGGAGGGAAGCACTCAATAGGTGCTTCTCATGATTCACCTCATTTAATGTTCACAACAGCCCAGAAGAAAGGAATTCTTTGATATTTTTTTTTCAGGTAAGGAAGCTGAGGATCAAGGTTAAGCACTTGCCCAAGGTCACATATTAGTAATGACAGAAACAAGGGTCAAATTTGGTCCATGTAGTGGATGCCTGTGATTTGGCAGGAGAAGGAAAGCATAATTGATGTTCTGAATTGCCAAAGAACAATCTTAGAAACTGTAACAAACCTTTTTAAAGGACATGAATTACTTCAGCAGGTACTAGTATGTTTCTCCTACCTGGCTGAAATAAAGCTATCGATGCATGAGTCTGAGAACAGCCTGGGCTACAGAGTGGGTTCCAGGACAGATAGGGCTACATAGTAAGACCATGTATCAAAAAAGCTAGATCCAGATTTGATCCCTGGCATCCACATGGTGCCTAACAACCATCTGTAACTCTGCTCCCATCGCCTTCGCCTCTTAAAGACACTGCATGTGCAGACATACATGTCGGCAAAAGAGTCACATGCACGGGAATGAACCCATATGTTAAATTATAGATGATTTGGTGGATTGCTTTCTCTCTTCACATCACACCTCGAACACCCCCTACAGTGTACAGTTTTCCCTACAAACTTATTGTGCAGCTGTCTAGCCCCTGCATCTGGGATGCCATAGGTAACTCTTCACATTGGGCAGAGGGATGCTTTCCAGCTCCTGTGTATGTTTATAATGTTGAGGCCATCTTTTCTGTCCACCTACTTTCTCTCAACCTAAACCTCTCAGCCCTTAAAGCTTTGAACTCAAGATGTGTTCTGCATTTCATGTTCTTATCTAGAGCCATGACTGAGCGAGAACATCTCCTAGGGGAGTTTCCAGAGTATGCACACAGCCCAGAGCAAAGCAAGAACCAGACTCTCCGATGAGGATGGGGGTGGGGTGGGGGGGTAGGATACATGCTTTTGATGACTCTGTCTCCACAAACAGTTGCCAGTACTGAGGCTTACAATTGCCCCTTCTCCTAGATTGATGATACACATGAGCTAGCTTGATGGAAGAGAAGGCCTACAGTAAGTGTACAGCCAGCAAAACCCTGAGGCATCTTCTAGCTTCTCACAGGAAGCTCCATCCACTTGTCTTGACCTTAGCCACACCCACAGGTTTCCTGCACTGTTATTAACCTAGCATTGTTTGGATTCGATTGGCTATTTCTTGAATCAGTTTATTTAAGAAGGAGGAGGAGGAGGAGGAGGAGGAGGAGGAGGAGGAGGAGAAGAAGAAGAAGAAGGTATCCTATTGTGATAATTTAAGAGACATCGTCTTGTGGACAGAGAGAACAAGTTTAAGAATGAAAGCCAGGGAAACCGAGTGGATACTGTTGCCTCCTTATCCAGACTCAGGCTTTTGTTCAACAGAGAGCTGAGCACGCGTCACTGAAGTATTAAATGTCTACCAGCCCCAATAGCAGGGTTTCTGTCCTCAACTAAATCAGAAAGAGTGGAGAGGAACCGAAACTGACTTTATCGCCGCAGGATTCAATGGCATCTAATACCTAATGCTCAGGTACCACACAGGGCTGCTTGGTGCCTGTCCCTGGTGAAAGCCACTCATGGGCCTGACCTTCTCCACTTACATGGGAATAAAAGAGTCTGAAAGGTTAAAGGATAAGACTTTGCTATATCTAAGCCTAAGCAGCAAAGCTGAGCCAAGATCGCAAGCCTCCTCCTATACTCCAATCTTATTTAAGAGCTCATGGGTTTGTTCCTCAGTGTTGGGCAGTGGCATATGCAGAGACAGAGAAACAGAGGTTTATTTTGATCATTGTTTATTAGATCTTGGAGTGTACCGTGACAGTAGAACCTGGCCTGTGGGTCATTTTCTTGATTGCTGCTTGATGTGCGCGTGAGAGCCACTGTGGGAGGTGTCACTGGGCAGGTAGGCCTGGGATGTGTAAGAAAGTGTAGCTGCAGGGGAGCTTGGGAAGCAAGCCAGTCCACACAGCCTTCCTCCAAGGTTTCCGCTTTAAGCTCTGCGTTTGAATTCCAGCCTTGACGTTTGACAATGATGGGCTGTGACCCTTAAGGCAGCTTTCTTCTTCAAGTTGTTTTTGGACACAAGTTGCTTTTGTCACAGCAACAGAAAGCAAGCTAGGACAGAGGGCGCAATTTTAACAGCGTCACTTAGGCTGTGGGTACAACTGTGGGAGAACCCTTGCTTAGCGTATGTGAAGCTCCAGGTTTAGTTTCCAGCAGTTTCAAAAAAGCAAAGCAAACCATTCGCTAGCTTAGCTATCATTAGCAACAACCAGCCTAGCCACATTAATCAGTTACTGGTTAGCAACTAGCTGATATTTATTGGGCACTTACAGTACACTTGGCACTGTGCTAAACACCTTTGCAGACACCGGCTCATGCAATCCTCACATGAATTCTATAAAGGATCATTACCATCTGCAGTACACAGAACTGGGAACCAAGACTGGCACTGAGGTTAAGCTGTTTTTTTTTTTTTGTTTTTGTTTTTGTTTTTTTCAGATCATGCAGGTAAAAAAGCCTTGAGGCCTCGATACCAATGCAGACAGCTGGCTACAAGACAAAAACGGATCAACTCTTGGGAGGCATATTTAATCAGAGTGAAAAATAGAAGTTCGTTGAGGTTTTAGTTTAGTTTTATTTTGCTTGAATTATATCCCTACGAAGGCTGGGGAGTGTAAAAACCCTACCAGTTTAACTAACAGTTTATCCATTCATCTGTACGATGGGCGTGATTCTGTTCCCCAAACACCACTGCGCGTTGGACTCACCTAGGTGGCTTGTTAGGACAGAGACTGAGGAGACCAGGCCCTGGTTCTCACTCAGCAGGTCTAGGGTGGAGTCTGAGAACGAGCATTCCCAGACAGTGCCCAGGTGGGGAAGCTGCTTGCTTGAGACCACGTGTTGAGAAACAGCAGGTTATGAACTCATGCACTGTGGAGGTAGATGAGCCCCATCCCGATTTTGCTTGGCCCACCTGATTTTTGGGTGACTTTCATCCAGTCTCAGAGTCTGATTTCATTTTTAAAGGAGAAAAATGCCATCAGCAGATTACATTGACGAGGCTATGTATATAACCTGTCAAATACCTACTGTATAGTATGCATTCAAAACATGGCTTCCAATAATACCAATTAGTGATCCACAGAGAAAATGTATGCTCTCTGACGTAGGCTACTTTCTTTGAAGGGAGTGCATTGGCCCTTTGGGGCCCATTTCATCCCACATAATCCCCCCCAAAACTGTATATAAAATCCAAGATAACCTTTAACTTATGATCTTCCTGTCTTTAGCTCCAAGTGCTTTCCGGTATGAATTACCACGCCCATCTGAAGCAGTGTAGGATACTGAACCTGGGGCTTTGGGCATGTTAGGCAGACATTCTGCCAACTGAGTCACACCCGCAGCCCATGTCTAAGCAAAAAGATGTTAGAAAGTAGTGGCTGGCGAAAAAGAAAGGCAGGAGTGAGGAGGAGCCTGTTGGAGCAAAAGCCAGTGGACTGGAAAGGGCTGCTCTTCCCAGCACTCAGCGTTGCCGTGGGAGCATTGCCTACTGGGAAGGGACTTACGGGTGAAACCGAGGTGCTTGATGGAATCTGATTTGTTTGAAGCTCACTACAGAACAATCATTATAAAATAACAGTGTAATTGCATGGGGTTTTAAAAGTACTTTGTTGTTGAATGGAATAAGTGGGGAGTATTAAGCAACCCCTTTGGTCTTTCTTTGCCTAATTTGCAAAGTGGTGTGTGTGTGTGTGTGTGTGTGTGTGTGTGTGTGTGTGTGTGTGTGTGTGTGAGAGAGAGAGAGAGAGAGAGAGAGAGAGAGAGAGAGAGAGAGAGAGAATGTTGGCACATGACTCACAAGCATATGTGTGTGGTGATGTTATTTTTAAAAGAAGCCACAGAAACAAAAATCTTTTGTGAGACTCTCTTCCCGAAAAAGTAGAATGTATATTTTTTAAAAAGGTTGCAATTTAGTATTGGAATTGGGACAAAATATAGCTGAATGGCACTGTAGTAGAGGTACCTGGGCACACCATAGAGTTCTCAAAGAGTGTGTAGAATATTTAAAAGTAGACTCAGGTGTGCCTGGATGGAGCTAAATCGAGGGATGTATTCTAAGGCTATTTGAGGTGCTGTAACTGAAGGATAGTGGTCACATTTGAAGAGAAGCCTTTGTCTTCTCTGAGCCTTCTTGAACTAGGTGGCAATAGTACAGCCTCCATGGTGTGTGTGCAGCAACACTGTGGGCTGAGAGATACAGAGCTTCTGGTATCCAGAATGGATTTAACAAGCGTGCGTTCCTTTCACTCCCCCACTTCTTTCTCTTGCCACCCTTAAGGCCCTTAAACTTCCATAGCTAAATTGCACGCTTTACAGAGAGGAGAGTCTTTGAGTACCCTTTCCTCATGTCACCCAAGCCTCAAGACCCTGAATTGTCCCTGTGTTCCTCTACACACACACACACACACACACACACACACACACACACACACACACA
>OU015752.1:112327414-112347898 GCA_907169655.1 Acomys percivali | reverse complement strand
AAAAAATACATAGGAACGAATTCAAAACAACTCCTGTAAGCCATGGTAATAATGGAATTGACAATGAAGGCGCCTCCCTCTGCGCTGCATCTGTGGCCTTTGTCTGCCCTGTATGACTCACTCCAAGGCTTACCAACCACCTGAGCAGCTGAGAACCAGGAAGAAAGACAAGCCTCACACCCACAGATAGGCGTTCTGCTCCTCCTCCTGCTCACAAGGGCACCCACAGCAGCCCCAGCCCCAGAATAAGGTGCCGTCTCCTCGCTCTCTAGGAGACAACTGGGTCAGCCCACTGCTCTTTCCTCTGAGTTGGGAACAAAACGCTGGGAGAAAATGAGATCAGTAATCAAAAACTTGTGTTCCAGGGCTGGTACTGGTAACATCACTCCTTTAGTGAGTTAAAATTCCACCACATAGTTGCTTACTAGCCTGGGCCATGCTTAAAATTTCCAAGCCTCTTTTCCCTAGGTTGGCTGTAAGAAGACAGAGTTTAACGCTAGCCATACAGTCGGAGTTTAGACGTTAGACATCGATGTTCTATCTAAGTCTCGGCCTCATGTTCCCTAAAGAGGCTTTCTTGATTGTTTAAGGCACTTCCTTTCTCTGTGCCTCAGGGTCCCCAGCAATGTGGGTCAAGACAAGTATCTGTCTGTTCCCTCTAGATCCGTGGTAGACGGTTTGAGGGTGAGACTTTCCATGTGACATTTCGTACATGTGAATGTGTACCTATGAGAAGGGACAGAGGAACAGAGGGAGGGATATTTTAAGGTTTCCTTAATGGAACAGAATTTCAACATTTGAATTCTGATCCACTATCGTCTCTTTGTTCTGTATGGGTTTTAAAAGCTTATCTTTGCCTTTTAACTCTTTTACTATTAGTAAAAGTTTTCTCCCTCCTAATAATATACCAAAAAAATGTTAAGTCCTTATTTTTTATATTTAAATTTTTTGATGTTTCCTATAAGATAAGTTGGGACAGGGTAGAACAAATCCTGACTCCATTTATCTGAGACGCTAAGATGTTAGAAAGGGAGGTAGGCTCGTGGCCTCCCAAGAGGGGCAATCAGTAGGCCATCCAAAGCTCTTGGTCTGAGCACTTGACTAAGAACAACAATTCTAATCCTGCTCACTCAAGAATCCACAGGGCTCATTGTGAAACAGTTCTTGGAGGGATCCTATCCTACTTGTCTCTTGGAGATATTCTGCAATTCTTAGTTTGAGAACACAATTTCCCCCTCCAATTGGGAGGTTCAAAACTCCCTCCAAACTGGGCTCAAGGCCCAGGCCCTCCGGCATGCAAGGCAAGCACTCTACCACTGCGAGATAGATAGCCCCATCCAGCTGGGGAGTTCCTACATACTCTTTACCTCCACTGCAGACGCACCTGAGCATGGGAAAGGCTCCAAGGCATGTGGCAATGCAGACACATGTCTAGGCAGCCTCGTTTGGCACTCTTCAAACTTATGTGGGCATAGTTTGCCACAGGTTCTTCTCCCTCATGAAGGAAGAGAACTAGTACTCCTTTGCACATACAACACACACACACACACACACACACACACGCACACACATGCACAACATGGAAAAAGCATGCTTTTCAGAAAGTTCCTGGAGCCAAGATGGGGCTGAGGGCAAGGCAATACATGTGTTCTAGTCAGATAAGGCTAGGCTCAATGATAGTTCCACCAGAAATGTCTCCTTACAGATGCCACTTAGCCTGTAAGAGAAGATCTGTAGGCTCCTGAAGTATTGTGTGTGTCACATGAGATGAGCTGAGACACACACACCAAGGCATCTGCCACACGGGATTTACTTTAAAAACATCACTCTCCCTCTTCCCTCCTCATTGTAAAATCATAAGCAGAGATGTTTGAAAACACACCAGTCAGTTGCTTTTCTTCTTGCAAAACTAAAACCAAACCATTTATATAAAAAGCCATCTTAGAGGGAAAAGAGTTACTCTTTTCGTCTTCATAAATAAAGTCATTTGGGATGGGGATGAAGAAGAGGGCATAACTGTCTTGGTGTGTGTAGGTGTGTGTGTGTGTGTGTGTGTGTGTGAGAGAGAGAGAGAGAGAGAGAGAGAGAGAGAGAGAGGGAAGGAGGGAGAACCAAGTATTTCATATAGCTATCTAAAATTTAATAACATGGAATCCGCCTGTGTCAAATATTACTTTATTTAACAGAATGTGATATCGCTTGATAGAGTCATAAAGTGCAGTCCTATCAAAATACAGCTGTTATTAACATTACTAACAGCTATTTTATCCTGGAGAATGTTATTGAAACCATAATGATGGACACTTTTGAAGTAAGTTGTCCCTAGCTAATTTCCAGAGGCCCCCCCAGAGACTTCATATCACAATTCTGACTGAGGTTTCATACAGGGTAGAGTGAGGATTTTTTAAAATGCTTAAAAGAGAGTCATCTTGGGGTCACTGATAATTAAATAGAAGCTGGAGGAATAGAATAAGAAAAATGTCTAATCTGTGACTCTGAAATAAAGAAACAGATAACATTGGGGCAGCAGCAGCGAGACCATCGCAATCTATCGCAGGATTCTTTTCAGCCCAAATGTCTATTTCAACTGGCCACTAAAAGTCTATGGCGAACTTTAATTACGAGGCACAGTAGATAAGAATCCAGCTCCTTGCCTCTCGTTGTTAGGGGTGGTTTGAAGCTGCCAATCATTACCTCCTTCAAAGAGGCCCAAGATGCAGAGGCTGGACAGTGAGGGAAGGGCTCTACCCGCTCTGTACACGCCCACAGAGCTGACAGACTCAAGTTAAAATGCTCTAGAGAACTGCAAAGTGCACTGAACCGGCCTCCTGCTATAGCTACCGGCAATCTCCCTGTGACGCCAAGACCCAGGGACCGCGAGGCCCCTCCTCTTCCTACTTGTGGGCCTTCTGAGGCTCATCTTCTCAACTCCCTTCACCTTCACACTCTCAGGGGTGATTTGACCTGGCACCCTGTTAGCCAGCACGTGATGTGAGCCTCCCGTGTCCATATAGCATAGAGGGCAGCAAGATGTGCAGGCCCTTCCGGCCCTTCCAACAGAGACGGCACACCCACCCTTCCTGCTGGGCACTCTCACACAAGCTATAGCAGCCTCTCTGGAAACTGGAGACAAGATCCCTTTAAGAGGAGGCCACTGGCCCAAGACAGGACACCTGACACTGTCATTCTCCCAATGAGAAAGCTGAGAGCTTACAGTCAATGTTTGTCTGCTTCCTTCGTTTCCTATAAAAACAACTCCCTCCGCCCTGGAAGAGAAACTCGCTGCAGAGGCCAGCTGAGAAAGAAAAATGTTAAATAATTCAGAAGCGCTAACAGCAAGTCTGATGTCGGTATAAAAATAGTTACAAAACACCATACTCTTCGTGTTTTTATTTCAACAACCTCAGCTCCCTGGCAGAAACAGGAGGAGTGAGGGTCTGGCCTGGCCTAGTTAGGCCTGAGGTGGGGCTAGGGCTTGATTTGAGATCCGTCTAGGCTTCATTTGACCTTTCTAATGACTAATTTTTGTGCAATAGCAGGGCAGGCATTTGCTTGTCACAGCTATATTTTAAAACTGCCTTCTGATAGGCTGGCTTATTTTTAAATCCAAAGTATTCTCAGCTGGGCTGCTGGAAGCACGGGGAAGCTCTCTCTCTACATCTGGTCTTCTGGTACGCCCTCCAAAGATTCCAGGCCCAATCCCAAAGTGCAAATTCAAAAGCAAAGACTAGAAAGGCCACTCTAGACCCAGTCCCTCAAGGAGTCTAATGGCACTGGTCCATGTCATTCAGAAGGATAGTGCTGTCCCTGAAACCACAGAGTCTAGGAGTGGACAAGTCAGTTCCAACTAGACAGACACTAAGTGTCTGGTCCCTGTCAAGTCCTCCACCTACACATTACCCCCTAGAACTTTCCAACAACCCCCACAGCAGATGCTGTGAGGAAACTGAGGTTTGGAGAAATGAAGAGACCTCCCCCCCACCGAGTTCCATCTAGTAGGTGGGGCTTGAGCTGTGATAGTCTGACTCCCAGCTCACCACCCTTCACCCCCTAGACCCCCCCCACCTCTCCACACACACACATACACCATCCAGGAGAGCCAGGTGTGTGGTTTGAAAGGGTCTCCATAAATTATTCAGGCACATTCTGTCTGTCTCACCTGAGCCCGATCTGAAAGCTTACTCGGGACCTCTTTTTCTTGCAAAGGAACTGTGCAGAAAGAAATTTCCAATCTATACTTAACAAGATGGGGAAACGGCAACTATTCATGGCCTGCACCAGGACCCAGGGCAAAGTCCATGTCCGTCTGGAGCAGAAGGCTCAGGGGCATTAGATGGGAGGCCAGAACCAGACCCACCTCTTTGGAAAGCTGAGAGACTGCTGGGCCTATTTCACAGCAGAGAAGAAAGGGTGATGAGCAAGTGAGAGTAGGCTTGTGGGAGTAGATCGAGGAGAGAGAGACAGTAGCCCTGACCACAGCGGGTCACGTCCTTACGGAAAACATGCTCTCATCCTCCCAGTCTGACCACAAGCACTTCTTCCTTTTGGAAGCCTCCCCTGCCTCTGCCAGGCACCGTGGGAATGACAGCTCTTTTCCCAAACGCGTCTGCCCTCAGCCAGGCTCTCCGTCAGAAGCCTGACTGGTATTCTCTCCTTTAGTCCTTAATCTGGACTGGTTACCACACAGGGAAGAGAAAATACTAAACCCGAGAGTTTTGGTGACTGGCTAAAGGTCATGTAAGTCAGCACAGTGGTTCTCACCCTGAGACATTCCTGTATTCACTTCCTAGATGACATTTAACAATGTCTTGGGAAAATGTTGCCTGTCACAAGCGGTAGAGAAAGTACCAGAATCCAGTGATGTGGAGACACCACCAATCATTCTATAATGCACGAGACAGGCTAGTGTAACTGAGAATTGCTCAGCCAATAGTGCCAAAGTTAAGAAAACCTCAGGCAGAGATGGCTGGGTCAGAACTGAAAACAGAGGTCAGCCTGACTCCAGCTTGGGTGTTTTGAAATACTCTCTCGGATCCTGAGAATCCTGAATTCTGAGCAGACACTCCTCTCACCTTGCATTACATGTAGTTCATGACTGAGCTCACTCAGCAAGCTCTTTCTACTTAACTTATCGTATTCTCTGATGGTGCCCAGGATCCCACTGAGGAGGAACCGTACCAAAAGAAACCAGTCGTTTTCTCACTCTGGATCTTGGAAGAAAGCATGGAGCAGAATTTTCTAACCTCTGTGAGAAGTGTAGCCTCAGGAGTCTGGCCCTCCTCCCTCTCCTTCAGGGCTCACTCCAATCACAGGAGTCCAATACTTAGTTGAACAAACCTCTCACAGCTAAACTGAAGACAGCTCTCCATCCAGCCTAGACTCCCTTGGCATCAGAAGACCCAGGGGAATAACTGTTGATGAGCCCATGAGAAATTGGTCCCTAAGTCCTGGCTACATGCTGGTGAGACCTGAAGTAATGAAGTCATAACCAAACAGGCCTTCACTCAAACTTGGTTCCATTGTTTAGCACACAGTGGAGCATAATAAGTGCTGCTGGCAGCATTGCCAGTGCTGTGCTCAGCACATGCAAGGCTATCTGCATTGGCAGAGTCTGCTGCAAGGGACCTGGCTTTCACTCCCTGCCTCTGGAATGCACTTTGGGACACCTGCTGGCCTGCCTCTGGAGCCCATTTCTGACCAAGTGAACTTAATTTCATAATGATTAGGGGATGGAAAACTGAGAAGGGTGACAACAACAGATCAGCAAGTGACAACCATGAAAGTTACCATGGCAGTGCTTTAAACTTGAACAATTCCAAGAATGTTCTGGAAATTGTAGGTAGGCCTGAAAGTGTGTATGTGTATGCGCACATGCATGTGTGTGAGGCGCAACTAAGTATTGAACTCCTGTGACAGGAGTGAGCCCTGGAGGAGAGGGAGGAGGGCCAGACTCCTGAGGGCGCGCGCACACACACACACACACACTTGCGCGCATATGCCTGTTTGATGCTATGAGGCTGTCATCCAAACTCAAGACTCTTATTGTCTATAGATATAGAGAGGGGGAGGGAGGGAGGGAAGGAGAGGGAGGGAAGGAGAGGGAGGGGGGTGTCCTTTAAAGGGGCATTCCAAGAGCTCAAATTAATTTTGGAAACAAGGTTTGCTTCAGCAATGAAGGTAGGTTTCTACTCAAAGCTTTGCCTGAAAATTCAGCGACCTCTGGAGATGGGACATATCTTGCTCCTGCCATTGGGCAAGTCTTCCACCGCCTCCATTTTCCACCAGCTGAGTAGAAAGGTTCACTGGAGGAATATTTGCATGGGCCTGGTGGATTATGGACCCAGTTCTCTGACTCACTGTCGGTGAAGACTCTGGGCAAGATGCCTGATATCTCTGAACCACTTTTAGAAAGAAGAAATAAGAAGACCTTGCAGTCAGAAGTAGGGTAGTTGCTACAGGCATTTCATCGTCTCCACAGGCCCCATGGACCTACTACTAAATTGATGTCCAGTGAGGTGGCTCAATGGGAAAAGGCACAGTCTGCTAAGTCTCATGGCCTGAGTTTTCTCACTGGGACCCACATGGTATAGAGAACTGACTCACAAAGACTGTCCTCTGATCTCCATCTACGCATGCACCTGCCCACCAATATACATGCGCACATAATGAGTAAGTGAGAATGTAACTTTTTACAAAGACCTCACTGGATTCATTGGGGGGATTAAATGAGACCACGCAGGCTAGATGCCTTGCACAATTCAGCAAAAACACCAAATGGAGGTGACCTTGCCAGACTCACTAGTCAAGGCACTGGGGTTGCCTCTGTGAACCAAATACAAAGATCTTCGCCTCCATGGAGATTAATAGCACTCACAAGAGAATGGACAATGGCCAGGTCGGATACAAAAACACCTGGCCAAACTGATCAGCAAGCCTGATCTTCCAGCTTTCCTGACTTTGCCCCCGCTTAAAAACAGAGAAAGGAAACTCTGCTTGCTAAACCAGTCTTGAAGGATGCTGACTTTCAGTTCTCCCCCCGGCAGTGTCCAATCAGAGAAACCGGAAGCCTTCTCTTCTCTCACTGTGAGGCTGACTACTCCCCTGCCTGCCTTGGAGGCACTGACAAAGGCAAGTGATGGTGGCTGACTCCGTTGTTATAACAAGCTTTGAATAAAGTCTCTGCCTGTGCCTATTTGGGTAGTCTTTATTCATTCTCTGCCAAGAAGTGTAATAAATAAGTAAATTACATAGCATGCTCTGCCCTTGACCCACCTCCTCCTTTCAGATTATTCTCAACATAGTAGCTAGGGTGATCTTGTTAAGAGTACTGGAGCATAACATTTAACACGGTGGAAGGAAGAAAATATATAGTTGGGGTAGGGACATGTGGAGCAGTAGAGCAGTCGTGAGTGCAAGGTTCTCACTGCAACAGGATTGTCAGAGTGAGGCTTGGGAACAAGGTGATCTGGAGCAGAGACCAGGAGTTGGGCAGTTACCCATGGGAACATTAAGGGGGCCGGGGGGAGGGGGGAAGCATCTCAGGCAAAGCAACAGCCCCAAAGCAAGAGTGGGCCTGATGGCCTACAAAGCAAGTGAGAGAGTCCTGGGGCAGGAGTCAGGTGGGAAAGCCTGAGAAGGGGGCATTGCAGTCTCTGAGAGTACTCTAGTCATTGCTCTGAGGCAAGTGAGGCTCCCTTACGGAGTCTGAGGAGAAGTTGGACAAGATCAGAGTTATATTTTAATACAGGATTTAAATATAGATTTAATAATAGTATCATTCTAGATGCTTTGATGACAAGAAACTACAAGGGAGCAAGGACAGACAGGGAATCCAGGGCACTATCCAGATGTCAGAAGATGAGCAGAGACCAAGATGGTAGCAGGAAAGATGATGAAAATATGTCTCTTTCTGGGTCTATTTTGAAGATGAACCATCTTAAGATATCCAGACAGTTCTGCATTCAGACATGAAAATTTAAAACAAAACCAAAAAAACAGGCACTAAAGGCAACTCCAATGTTTGGTACCTATGAAACATAGGATGTAGGTCTCATCGGCCAAGATAGGCCAAAGGCTACAAACAGAACACTATTTGATGATAAAAGGATATTTTTGAGACACATAGAGTTCAAGATAGTTATAAGATAATTCAAGAAAAATATCCAAGAGGTAGTTAGACATGTGAGGCTAGAGTTTGGGAGGACTCTACCAGCATCTTTCTCCTTTTTTCATGCTCATTTACACAGAAATTCATGAAAGAATATGTGTCTATGTTTTCCTGGATCACTTGCTGGCCACCTCACCTAGCATGTTTCACGGTTTTGTTTGTTTGTTTGTTTTATTTTGGTTGGTTGATTGGGTAGTTTTTCAAGACAGGGTTTCTCTGTGTAGCCTTGGCTGTCCTGGACTCACTTTGTAGACCAGGCTGGCCTCAAACTCACAGCGATCCATTTGCCTCCACCTCCCTGAGTGCTAGGATCAAAGGCAGGCATGTGCTTCCATGCCCGGCTGTATGACACAGTTTTAATCACACATCCTGAAGTAGAGTGTAGTGAAGTTGTCTGCTCTGAGATCTCCAGAGATTCTCTGGTATCCATGGCAAGTCTGCACAGCTCCCAACCCAGCATAGGAATGATGAAAACACCAGCATCAAACTCCTCCCAGACTAGGGGGACCTATGTTTGTTTCTTGCTCCTGTGGTCCTACGAGCAGCATGTATCAAATGCTCTAAGGTGCTGCATCATCTTTGACCTAGAAATTTCAAGTCAAGAAAATAGGTAAAAGAAATAAACAGAAAAGCCCATAGCTGTGTGAAGCTCAGCCTTATTTCCAGTAGAAAACTGGAAACAATAGTAGGGAATTGGATAAATAATGGTGCATCCTTATGATGGAAAACTACATATTTAAATAGCATGTTGGGGGAGAGAGAGAGAGAGAGAGAGAGAGAGAGAGAGAGAGAGAGAGAGAGAGAGAGAGATGACAGGGAAATTAAAGTCAGAAAATAACGTATATAATTCGCTCCATGTAGCAGGGGAGGGCAGAAAGCAGAGGAAAGTTACCACAACAGGTAAGGGGCCATAGAAATGACTCATATCCATCTGTACCCCCAGGCTGAAGCCTTCTTCTGGTCCTCATGCATGTTGTGCACATAGATACATGCAAGCAAAATATTCAAGCACATAAAATAAAAATAATTCTTAAACATTTTTTTAAAGAATTGCACATAAAATTAAAATACCTGAGAGAAGACCAAAATGTCGGAAGGAAGTGTGTTTGCATAGCCACAGCGTTGCCATTATTTCCACTATCTGGATTATCTTAGGCTTTCAGAAAGTGCTGATGTTAATGTGCATTGTCGACATCATAAGGAAAAACACATGAGTAAAACTATGGTTTTAAAAATAATTTTGGTAGTGCAGAAAATCGAACCCCATTGCCTCATGCATGTTAGGCAAATGCTCTCGCTCAACTGTATTTCCCTCCTCCAAACATGAAAAAAAAAAAAAAAAAACCTATGAAATCTTTAAAGTAATACTTTAATAATAAAATTGCTACCTCCTCCACAATATGTCACGGAGTTTACTATATTTAAGGGTTGTTAAGGAAGCCTGAGGAACACAGTGCGCTAGCTACAAGTGCTTGGTCTGTGGCATGGCAGTGACGCTGACTGGCACACGGCAGCAGCTGCCACTACGAAGACCACAGCCATCCTGACAGCCGGATGCGTACAGCTGATAGACTTCATTTGCTCTATGACAGTCCACATCTGGTGCTCATGGACTTGGGGAGATGAGAAAGAGAAAGGAGAAACAGAGAGAGAGATCGAGGTTTCAGAGCAATGCTCAGCAAGGAAGGGATGGCCATCCTCAGTGTTGGAATCTCCGCGGAGCTTGTCGGACGCGCAGACTCTTCGGGTCAACTCTCCAGTGGACTGAATAAGAATCTGTGTCTGTGTGTGTATAGCAAAGGGTCATTTGTGTGGCGCCTGTGAATATGTACACGTACATAGGTACATGCTTCTCCATGTATGCATTCAGAGGCCAGAGGTTGACACTGGAAGTCTGTTTCTGTCTTGCAGCACCTTGGTTTTTAAGAGTCTACCATTGAACCTGAGGCTCACCATTTTGGCTAGCCTGGCTGGTCAGGGAGTTCCTGGGATCCTCCTGCCTCTGTCTCTTCCAGATCTAGTGCTATAGGAGCAGGCCAACGTGCTCAGCCTTAAGGTGGGTGCTAGGGAACCACACTTTGGTTGTTCTACTTATGTGACAAGCACTTGGCCACTGACTCATCTCTGCAACCCCAGGACCTGTGTCTTAACAAGCCTTGAGCTAGTCCCCACGTGCACTAAGGTATTTCTTGTTTGTTATATTGTTTTGCTTGTTTCCTGGGACAGACCTTCCTATGTTGTCCACACTGGCCTTGAAAGTGTGATCCTCCTGCCTCAGAATCCCAAGTTGCTGGGACTAGAGACATGCACAATTGCATCTAACTTTAAAGAAAAGGTCTCTGTATAGTACAACTCAGTTTCCCACTTCGAGGTAGGTTTAAGATGATCTCAAGAAGAATGCGTTCAAAGGAATGAAGCATTTCTTTATTTTTTTATTATTAGTAGTAAGAGTATGTGCATTATTTATGTGTGCGTGCATGACTTGGGGGGAGACGAATGTGCAATAGCACATGTGTTGAAGTCAGGGGACAACTTTGTAAAATGTGTTATCTCCTTCGTCCTTTACACACACACTCCAAGATCACACTCAGGCTTTCGCAGCAAGCACCTTTGCAGGCTAATTCCTCTTGCCTTCCAAGGACTACTAAACAAATTGTAGTCATCTACAAGAAAATCTCCAAGCCCTGCAAACTGCAGACCCTTCCGCGATGTCAAGTCTCTGGCACAACTTTGGAAGGTCATTGCTCCGTGATGTACATTTGACAGGCTGAAAGAGATGAGTTAGCCTCTCTTCTACCTGGGGAATTCAGGCTTGGGGCAATTGTGCAGGAGTTGCCTAATAGAGAGAGGCCCAAAAAGAGATCAGAAGTAGCCCAAAGGCCCATCCTGAGAGCTCCAGGCAGGGCCAGGACTTTTCCATCATCAGAATGCGGCTGTTTGAGGGAACAGATCCAGCTAGGGAGAAAGCTGACTCCCCCCTCTGAGATGCCCCAGTTTGCCAGAGGCAGGGTGGGGGAGGGCGGAGCAAGAAGCCCTGATTACCATATTCTAGTCCCATGGCTTCAGTGAATTAGGTCACTCACCTCATACATAAATTACTCAATATGGGATCCTTTCTGCTTCTTTGGAAATGGGAAGAAACTAACATTTTATGAAGCTCCAACTGTTCTTTTCCCAGCCTTGGCTGTACTTTGTAATGGTGGCAGTAGCTTTGCTGGCTCCCCCATCTCTCTGTCTCTGTCTCTGTCCCTGTCTCTGTCTCTGTCTCTGTCTCTCTCTCTCTCTGTGTCTCTCTGTCTCTCTGTGTCTCTCTGTCTCTCTCTCTCACACACACATACCACACCACACACACACACACACACACACACACACACTAAAGCACTCTTGGGGAAAGGGGCTGGTCTTTGGTAAGAACATCTTAGGTGAGTCTGCTGCAGAGATGGGCTTAGAAATACCTGCCAGGCTCTGTAATGAAAGTAGCAACAAAAGCTAGCATTGAATAGTCACTCAGAGAAGCAGGGAAGTTTGCAGACGCAGATGTAGCATCTACAAAAGAGACTATTGATACTGAAACAAGGTCTGCTCACCTTACCCCATAGATGCCCAGCTTTCTGCATCTATAGGTACCTTCATTATCAAAGAGCAAGGATGCCAAGGTTCTCCTGGAACCAGGCATGTACAACTTTGCAACCAGTGTCTTCAAACCTCTTAAGTCTCTGTTCCTCCCCAGTCACAGCTGTGTCCTGTCAAGCCTCAGAAGCAGCTCAGAGGACCCAGAGCTGAACAGATGGAGGAATGAGGAGAAATATGCCAAAGTCAGAAGCCACCATTGGCACAAAGGATGCTGACCAAAAGATACTAGGCAAGTACCACACCACACACAAACCCTTTGGAGATAGAGGCTTTGATTTCACATTTTACTACCACCCTCTGAAAAGAGGGTGGACATTCAGAGGAATGCATGCAGTGACTAGGTGACAAGACAGAAATCATCCCTCCCTGTGTTGATAATTTGCCTGTCACAAAACCATAGCGCAGGGAAGAACCATCAGCAATGAAAGAAAAAGGAACTCATTCCTTAGCTGTACCTCAATAAATTCCTTTTCTTTTCTTTTTGTTTCTATTTGGTGCAGAGGATTGAACCCAGAACCCTGCAATGCCAAGCAAATGTTCCACTACCAAGCTAAAAGTCAATACATCACTTTTAAGGTTCTGGGAATTACCATGTTGACTCAGCAGTAACAAGGACTCCTAAGCTCGTCATAAATGATATCTCCCAATAACCATGCTAACGACGCTGCCAACTTCTCAATATTATTCCCATTTGATGAACAGGGAAACAAAGGCATGAAGACATTAAGTAGCTTGTCAAGGTCCCACAGAGAAAAGGCATTAAAGCTGGAAGGGGTAGGTGTTGCCAAATTGGTGCCTCTTTCAGGGGCCAAGGGAGAAAGCTTGGGAGGAGACTGTCCAGGGTTGCAGTAAGTGCCCTGATCTACAGTCCTGGCTATTTCCTGGAATGTGACTCTGCACTGAGCCTCACAGCCACTGCCACTACTTTTGAATTAGGGGCCCTTTGGATTTTAATCAGTCAGTCCTGCAAACAAGGCATTCCAGCTTTATTTATTCCTTGAGAGAGAGAGAGAGGAGCAGCAAACGGTAGGAAGTGGCAAGGGGCTTACACAGCATTTCAGTGCTATGTGCCTGCAGGAAAGCTCAGAAACACAATGGACCAGGTTTCCTAGTTTGCACCAGAGACAGATGGGGACCACAGTCAGCCACATCTGTACCAGGCTCAGCTCCTCCAGTCACAGGCTTGTCAGGCAAGGATCACAGAACCACAAAACATCATCTACCTTCCTCTGGAGAGGGAGGAGCCTACAGGGCACATCAGTGCACACACCAGACCCTAATGCCATCTGCATCTTTACTTGCTTGGGCTGGATCTTTACTAAGGTGAGCGCTGAATCCACTTCCATGAGATGTGAGGTTGATTAACTGCCCTCTCTATTATTTATAGATGAGGACAGTGCAGTACAAAAGGTTTGCTCAAGGTTTCCATGCCAGGAAGGTGAAGACTCAGGGTCTGAACACTGGGTCTTCTCTGAACACAGCTCCAAAGTCGATGCTCTTCTCATGATCCTATCCTGCTCATCCAAGTCACCTCTGTCTTTCTCTTTGTCTTTATTGCTTTATATTCCCTTCTTCTTCCCATCTTCCTTCTTACCAGCCTGCCCCCCTCCTTTGTGTATTTGTGTGTGTATACATGTATATTCATGTATATGTATGCACATGTGTGTGAATGCCAGAAGCTAGTGTTGGGTAAATTCCTTAATTGCTATCTACCTTATTCTTTTGAGACAGAGTCTCTCTCTGGACCTGGAGCTTGCCAATTTGACTAGACTGACTGGCCAGTGAACTTCAGGGATCCCTCTGTTTCTACCACCCCAGCACTGGGATAGCAGGCAAATGTTACACTCAGCTCTGTACATGCCTGCTGGGGTCCCGGGATGAATTCCCAGCACTATGGAGGTGGAGACAGGAGGATCCCAGGAGCTTGCTCCTCAGCCAGTCTAACTGAACTGATGAGTTCAAAGTTGAGTGAAAGTTCTTGTCTCAAAAAATAGGGTAGAGAGCAGGTTAAGAAGATAGCCACTGTCACTATCTGGTTTCCACAAACATACACACACAAGCATATAAACAAAAACTTTAAAAATATATACATAAATAAATCGGGATTCAGTAATACAGTATTTAGTGGGGTTTTGTTTGCTTGTTTTTGATACAGATATCACTATACAGCACAGGGTGGCCTCACACTTATGATCCTCCTGCCTCAGCCTATCAATTCCTGGTATTATAGTCATGGATGAATCACCACTGTACTCCATATTGAATGTTGCTTTTGAAAACACAGTTTGTGACACAGAAAAATGTCATAATATAAAATGGTGTTTAGGCTCTTCAGCCACATGCTTGGTGGAATTATATGGAATAAACTCAATGCTTTTATTTTTGTTTTAATAAGTCTATACTTTTGCTACAATTAAAACGTGTTTTTTTAAAAAAATACTGTCTTCCCTGGGCATGGTGGTACACACCTGTAATCCTCCTAGCACTTAGGAGTCTGAGGTAGGCAGGCTACAAGATTAACACTAGCCTGAACTGCAGAGCAAGTCCTCAGCCAGCCTCAGCTATACAGCAATCCTGATTCAAAATACATAAATAAAAATAAAGAGAAGAAAGAAAGGAAGGACAGATGGAAAAAAAAAAAGAAAAAGAAAAAGGAACAAAAACAACATTTAACCTTTGCATACTATCCCGCTGTAGGCCTACATGATACTCTGTCCAGTCCAGTCCTTACTCTTTCCCAACTAATAAATAACACTGCAGTGAACATTTTTATTCTTAAAACTTCTCTGCCTGTCTCTGAATATTGTCTTTGGCTAGATTCCTAGAATTGGAATACTGGACTGAAGGGAATAAGTGTTTCTAAGACTACTGACAGTTACTGCCAAATTGCTTTCCTAAAAGAGTATATTAATTTGCATTTCCACCAGCAGGGAAGGAGGATACCTGTCTCCATCATCCAATCCAGGATCCAGCATTGTCTTAAAATAATCTTGGCTAATAAGAAAAGTGATAAATAATAGCACGAGTCTTCAGTGAGGCACAGGAAGCTAATCTTAGAACGCATGTGTGGCACAGCCATGACTTGAGTTCATCATTTGGTGTCTTAAGTAGGCCCCCTAACCAATACCCCAAAGTGCTGGGCCCACGGATTGGGCTACTCAGTGTTCCTCATATGACAGCCAGCTTGGAGACTGACTTCCATGATAGCAAGGACTTTTGTGTTATTCCTTGGTTACCCTCATCATCTGACCTAGTGCTACCTCTGAGAACTTTCCACAACAGTGGAAACATTCTATAACTGCCTTATCTAGTAGGGGAGCTACTCTCCACATGTGGCTTTCGAATATCCTCCTTATATTGAATTTTTGTTAAATTTAACTTCAAATGTGACTAGTGACTGCTGAGTTACAATGTGTGGCTCTATGCTACCTATTGCACTGCAATACGTACTACTGAGTGAAGAACTCAGTCTCCTAACTCCACCTGCCACTTCCATATTTCCATCAGGGCAAGAGCTGGCCTTTTACCCCCTCAGCTCCCTGTGTCCATTTATTCTCTCAAATGGAGGGCTAATGCTACTTATCAGTCATGTGGGGTGATGTAGGGATCAGCTAATTAATGTTTGCAAAGAGCTGCATTACTAACTGGTTCTCAGAATAATTGCACCTTAATAAAACGTTTAAACAACCAGTTCTCGTCCAGAGGCCAGAGAAGGGCTGGGTTTATTTAGTAAAATGCTGGTTTCCCTGACTCATCCTGAACTGGGTCCTCTCACTGTGGACCTTATCAAAACAAACCCCTTTCATTGGGACGGTGCTACCAATAAGCAGATATGGAAATGGGCCTTCACTGCAGAGTTGATATCACAGGAGTTTGATGAGTAAATTAATAATACAAACAAGATTGGGGAGGGTGGATATTTAACCAACTTGAACAAATTGCTTTTAAGCTCTTAAGCACTTTAATTGCTTACATGATAATGATGCAAATTTGTAAATGTCTTGATCTACTCCCAAAGTTGGCCCAGAAGAAAAAAAAAAAAACAAACAAACAAAACAAAAGAAGAAACTCTTCTAAAAACAAGCACTTTGTTAAGTGCTGAATTTTGATTATGTGTTCTTCTAGAAAGTTTTAAGGTTGCCATTCTATGGAACGGAGGGGTTGGGAGCTAGAGAGACCTACTATCAAATGTTACTCCCAGGCATGAGATCTTGGGCAAACAGCTCCTCCCTCCCAAGCTTCCTCATTGGGGACAGACTCCAGTGGCACTTCAAAGGTGTTCCTTTGGTTCTTGTCCCTTTCTTTCACTCTTTCACGTAGGAGGGTTCACTATACCCTTCTAGCTGTGTCTGTGGAAAATGAGGGTGCTAGGGCTCAGCACCCAAAAGAAGAGACTGGTGTACTCTATACTGCAAGCCCCCAAATCTAGGACAGCTAGAAGCTCTTGGTGTCAGGACTCACTACTGTCATGATCTAAAAGAGCATCAGAGAAGAAAGGTGCTGAAGTGCACACCTTAGGAGGGACTATGAACAGAAAGGCCCAAATCCAGAAACAGACTGGCTAGAAATGTAGGTTCTTGAGTCTACCAGTCCACTGAACCACAATGTGTCTTTTAACAGGATTCTCATGTAGGTGTAGACACATATTCAACTCTGAGCAACACTGGTTTCCAACAGCTCAAATCTATTCTCCTCTCCCAAGGCAAATTCAGAAGGAGGGAAATTGACTCCAGGAATTAGTGAGGTTTAGGCAAAGCTCCAATCCTGTTTGTCTTTCAAAAGGTTTGAAAACCGAACTTGCAAAAACCAACAGTTATGTCACAGCAAGAAATAATTTTTTTTTTTTTTTTTTAGAGAAAAAAAAAATAACCTTTTTTTCTGGGCTTGGGGGTGGTGGTGTTTCTTTGTTGTTTTGAGACAAGATCTCTTTAGGCTAGCCTTAAACTCACTAGGTAGCTCAGACCAGCCTTGAACTCTTGGATTCCAAGTGCTGGGATTGCAGGGGTATTTCCCCCAGCCCAGCTAAAACTCCCTTTTTCTTGAAGCTTGACTTCCAGAGGATGTTCATGTTAATTGAGTACACTTGATGCCCTCTGATGCTCCAGCTCGCATACCACAGAGCCAGCACAGGACAAATGGGGAAAGGAGTGGACAGTGGCCACTACTTTACAGAGTGCTTCACTTGTGGCTTGTTTTTCAAACTAGAAAAAAGCTGGGATTTGATGTTCAGACAAGACACATGACTGACACATTCTCTCACTTTCCCTGAGTGACACCAGAGAGTAATAGGAATCAAAGACAGCCTCTGAACCTTATCTGAAGTCAGAGGCAGTGACCAGCAGAGCCACTCTGTGTACAGTGACAAGCTACTATCCAACAACCCTGAAGTGACCTTCTTTTTTTTTTTTTATAGGATCTAAGGGAACTCCTGATTTATCCTGCTGAGAATAGGGACACGTTGGAAGTGGGAGGCTTCCCCTACCAGTTCCACAGGATTCTTTATTACATGACAAGTCATCCAACCATGGGGAATATATCTTTTCTGGGTCACAGAAAGGCAACAGGGGAAGGACCAAGGCTGATGAGTGCACCCCCTGATTGAAGCGGATCCTGTACTGAAAGGACAAGCTACCCAACTAGTTTTGCTTTTGAGACAGCAAGTAGGTACAGTGAGTGACTTATTTCCTGCTGCCCTGGCATGGTGAGGAGAACAAGGAGTGAGGAGGAGGAAGGCTTCACTTTTGGTGCAATGCCATCTAGCAGGTGGGGGACCCTGCTTCTTTGACAACAATCTCCCTCTCCATCTCTTCCTAGGACCCCCTCCCCCTAGGTCAATGGAAGGCCTCTGAGCCACAGGGCGGGAAGAACATGGAAAGTGTGGCTCTCCCCTCTCAGCAAGTGCTGGAAGACACGTTCACTTCTCCAGGGAACTGTTTGTCATTTAACAGGGAGCCAATCCCACCTACAAGGCTGGGGAACATATTTACATATTTCAACTCCACTGCTGGCTGAAGCAGCAGAGAAAGTGATATTCCAAGACAGCCAGGGGAAAAAAAATGTTCTTGGGGGGGTGGGGGGTGGGGGAGGGAGTGGTGGGGGCGGGGGATTTTCCTATCAGTTCTGCAAAACATCTCGAAGTTATGCAAATCCCTTGTGTGAGATTTACTTGTCACCCCTGCCTTCCCCCACCATCTCCGGTTCCCAAGCTTAGAGGGGACTAGAAAGTAAACAGCCAGATTCCAGTTCAAAAAAGATGTAGACAGCACAGTTTACCCCGCTGCTTCTCACATGTGACAGAGCCTTGGTACACTACGTGCCTTTTGACTCTGCAGCCCTACTTTCTAGGAATCTGTCCCAGGAAAATGCTAAAATTCTGCGGAATGTACAAAGCTGACTGTTGTAGTGATGTTACAACAAAACACTAAAAGTAAAACAAGAGATCAAAAAGCCTGGACAGGATAAATAAAAGCATGTTACATTAAACATCTGGATTCTCTACGGCCATTGAAACTGTTGACATGTGTGTGTGTGGGGGTGATGTTACAACAAGACAGATCTATATGCTGTATGACTAAATAAAAACAGGCATTCAAAATATTATAAATATGACCTCACTTTTCCTGTATGCATAGAGTCTCAAGGTGCAACCCCAAACAGCAATTAAACTCATTTTACTTACTCATTTTAAATCTCTTTTGTTTTTGTCTCTACTGTCTGAACTGCTTCAATGACAACATTTTTACCTAGGTAATTTGAGCTGCAACAGTAGAGAAAAAGAATGGCAAAGTAATAAATACATTACCCATACAGTGTATACCATATATATGTGTATAAACATATGCATATACACATTTATATTTACAAGTTTCATTTAATACTTTGCTATGGAAAGTTGTAAGGCCCAGGAAACCATGTTGCTTCTCTGCCTGGGATCTGGGGCAGCTTACTACCAAAGTGGCTTCTACAGCTGTCTGCCATAGGGAAGCAACCATGGAGAGAGCCAGCTCTTAGTTACAATAAACTTGTGTGATAGACCATGTAAAGGAGGCAGCTGAAAATTGGCCCCTTGGATCTAAAATTGGCTTTGATTTACCCTGCTAGGCTTTTAGAATCAAATCTGCAAAAGGGGTGATTTAAATGCCATTGTTCCTTTGTCTCGATGTTTAGATGGATTTGTGTAGGAGAGTGCCTTGGGACTGGAGCACCTGGAAGTTGGGCCTGGGCAGAGCGACTGTCAGGATAGGATGGCAGGCAGCTAAGGACTTGGTCAAGCATGTGCATGGCTGTGTTTACCCAATCTCACTTTGCTTCAACGGCCATTCCAGTTGAAGAGTGTCAATTGGTATCTCACATTGAGTCCTTCCTCTGTGTTGTCCAGCACGATCTTTCCCTTACATTCCTGGTCACCTCTTTTCCCAGAGTTGTAACTTCTGATCTGAAAATATCAGGTTATATAATACGCCAATCTGCACGAGGGTGTAATTCTGTCACAGCAAAAGGGACCCGACGAAGCACAAACTCTAACAAAACTGGAAATGACTTTTCTAAGAAAAGAGAAGATTTTTTTCATTCCAAGCACTTGAAGCTGGTTTTAAATAGGACTTTGGGCTGCAGTGCTGCTGTTTCTTTGCGGGGCTGCTGCTTTATTTCCCTGACTACCCTTACCCAACAAGTGTGCAACACTGGAGAGAGGTGAAAGAATCAGGACAGAATGACCATCTCTGACCTTTGTCGCGGGCTTAATGGATGTCAGTGCTCACTAACAGGACAGTAAAGTAGATGGCATTGTCACATTTTACAAGGGAGGGAAGTGAACCTCCCCAAATAATCTGCCTAAGGCCACACAGCCACAACCCCAAAAGAGTAAGTCGCATCCCAGTCAACGTGCTCCCACAAAATAACAAAAGGCTGAGGGATTATACCAAAAAGAACTAAATTCTATTTAAAAAAAAAAAAAATCCTCTAACCCAAAATACCCACTCTTTGTCTGGAACATCTGCTCACTGCTTAGAATTCCAGATCATTCCTTAGAATTCCAGAGCTGCTGTACTCTCAGGGCTCCTTTTTAAACTGAGCCTTGGTTGCGGACCCCCACCCCCACCCCCACCCTGGGTCAAGTATGGAGTCTTTTCTTCCACAGGGTGGTTTCATGGTTTAACGCCCAAACCCTACTTCTATCCAGAGACAACTTGATTAAAAGCAGAAGTGGCAACCCAAGAACCGGAGAAATCTCTAGAGAATGGAATCTCTCCATCCCAGACACCTTCTCCACCCCAGGACATAGTAATTGCACAAACGACCCTGCCTCCTGCTCCCACTCACTTCAATACCCATACCTGGATGAGAAAAAGCTGCTAAACCATAGGCTCAGCTAGGAGACATCCACCACTCTAAACAGCCACAAGAGCCACTGCTGACAAGTCTTTGCTGGGAGTAGACATGCAGCATAGACTGACCCAGTCCGACTAGGAGAAAGGGTTTCCTTGCCATCCTCACCAAGAAAACGTACAGTAGTTTTACAGCGCCTAGAAATAGGGAAACGCTGCTTTCAGACGCTGCTTTCAGACCACGGTCTGGCCTGGTCAGAAACCTTTTTGCACTCCTCTCCAACACACACACACACACACAGAGAGAGACAGAGAGAGAGAGAGAGAGAGAGAGAGAGAGAGAGAGAGAGAGAGAGA
>OU015752.1:112313756-112325970 GCA_907169655.1 Acomys percivali | reverse complement strand
CACACACACACACACACACACACACACACACACACACACACACACACGCACATGCTCCACCGCCTTCTGTCCACTCCTCCAATGCAAATACTGCATTTTTTTAAATCACTAGGAAAATGACTCAGGAGCTCAGAGATCACATTTCAATACACAGCACATTTCCCGAAGCTGGGGGTGCAAGTAGTCACACACTCACACTCGTTCACCCCCCTCCCCCCAGAAAATCCACCCGGCGCCTGCAGCCTCAACTCGTTCTGAGACAAACCGAACGAGAAACAACGCGGCCGGAGAGGATAGGCAGGAGCCAAGCGGGTTGCAGAAGGCGTGCGGCTTGGGGTTCGCGTCCCCGGGTTCCTGGCTCCAACCGCAGCGCGCAAGGGGGCCGCGGCAGCCGGCCCTGGCCCCGAAGGGCAGGATGCAGAGCGGGAGCCCGGCGCCGCCTCGTGGGCTCCTCCAGCGCCCGCCGGGAGTCTAGGGCGGACGTGTCTGCAGAGGGGCTGCGGGCGACTGGGCCGTGGCGGGGAAGAGGAACCGGGCGTCGCTGACGAACCTGGATCGAACTAACCTCCATCCCACCCGCGGTTCAGAGTCTGGGGCCGGATCCCACCTCTCCTCCGCTCTTCCCCAACATTCGCTCACAGGCTCCAGTCCGCGGCGGACTCCCAGGGCTGCGGTGGCCGAGGCTCTGGGCTCCAGGCTCCTTGCCTTGGCGGCAACCTGGACGCCCGACTCTCCTTCTCTTCCTCCCTCCCTCCCTCCTTCCCCAGTGCGGAGCAGGGAAGCGAGCTAGCATCTCCGGGAGACCCCCAACAAGCTGTTTGAGCTTCCCGGACCTGTGAGCGCAGAGAGGGGCGACAGAGCTAGGGAGCCGCCGCCGCGGTCCCCAAGGCGCTTTTTCCGTAGAGCTGATCACGCCGCCTTACCGTGGCTGCAGGCTGCCACCGCCGGGGAAGCGGGAACGATGACAGCGGGGAAGCAAGGCACCGCGCCGCTGGCTCCTCCGCGCCGTGAGTCGGATAGAGGCGCCCAAGAAGGAGCAGGTCCGGGTTCTGAGCTCAGCTCAGGCGAGACCAACAATAGCCCCCGCGGGGAGCGGAGCCCCAGCGAACCTCCAGCCGCGCGCAAACGCCGGGCTCCGGCTCCCGGCCGCTCCCGGCCGGCGGCGTTCCTGCCAGCACTGCTGCCCCACATGTAACAGCTGCAATCCCGAGGCTTCTGGGGGATTGGGGCGGGTGTGTGTGAGTGAGTGAGTGTGTGTGAGTGTGTGAGTGTGTGTGTGTGTGTGTGTGTGTGTGTTTAATAGCTTCCCTCCTCTTCTTCCCCTCCCTGCCTGCTCGCCTGCCTGCCTTTCGTCCTCCACCCTCGCTCTCTTACACACAGGGCGAGCTAGCTAGCAAGACACGCGCACACTCACACACACACGCGCGCGCACACACACGCAGGTTACATGAATGGGAGGCGGGAGCCAATCCTACGAGGCCGGGCGAGCCGTGCTAGGAACAGGGCTGCACCATGGCGCCGGGGGGCGCCACACAGGTGACGCACCCCTTCTCCCGTAGCCACTGTCCCTCCTATCCACTCAAGTTCACCCGTCTCTGTTGTGTGCCCTGTCTTCCCTTATCTGTCCTTCCTTTCTCTGGGCTGCTTTCTCCATCTCCTCATCTCATTTTCTTTCTGAAATTCTCCAAGCTCTTCGTTATCTTTTCGGATTCTTCTTTGCCCTCCTCCCTTCTCGCTTCCTCGCTTCCTCGCAGCCTTTCGAAAACTTTCTCCCCTGTCCCTACTTTTCTCTACTTTCACTTCTCTTGTCTTCTGTTTTTATCCCCCGCCCTCCCTCTGACTTGTGTGTTAGTGTGTTGTGTAGCCCAGGCTCCTCTCTCCCCTCACACCTTGGCCTCTCTTCTTTCCTAAACCTCTGAAATGCTTTCCACACCTCCAACACTTCTTGGGTTGGTTTTGCAGGTTGTAGCTGCAGCTTGGCCAGAGGTAATTAACAGTTCCTTCCCCAAGCATGCTATATGCTTTGAAAAAAGGCCTTCCTTCCACAGACAACTTCCCCCAAACCATAGTAACAGACAGCTACTGAGTCGAGACAGCCACTCTTGAGGGGGGGAAAACCAACAGTGAATATAGTCCAAGAAATTTCTGTCCCTCATCAGTCTGGATCATAGTTGGCAGCACATTACCAAGGCAAGGGCATTTGTCTATGATGGAGTGACAGCTTGAGAGAGACTTTGTGGAGAGACTAAAGGAACCCTACCCCAAGCCTGCTTCAAGCTGGCTGTGGGACTTGACTCCCCTGTGGCAAGCCTCGGTTTTCTCTCCCGTAAAATAGGTTATAGCCACCTCACTTGAGTGAAGAATGAAGAGAAGGTGCTGAGGTGCATAGAAAGTACTCAGCTCTGGTTTTCTTCTGCCTTCCATCTTCCTCCACTAACTTTCTACTAAAGTGCTTCTGGGAGAATAAGTGATGGGTGCTTATTTCACACTGATGTGAAGGGAAAGCAAGGTCATTTAAACAACAACAACAACAACAACACAACAAACCACTGCTATGTGTTCTAGAGACCTTGTGCTGATTACAAAGCCATCGTGGTTTATATATAAACTTGGGGGTACTGGGTACCCCTTACTATATACTCACTTCAGCATGCAAAATAAAATAGGGATGGTGTGGGCACACTGCCTTACAATCAGTCCAACCTATTTTAAAAATCCTCATGGTGAATGAACACTGACCAGTGACAAAGCCTTTGTGACTAACTAAAATGTCAGGCTTTTGGATGGCATTTTTCAACTATCTGTCCTCACTATAGACATCAAATGCTGACTACTGTCCTGAATGGCAGTCACACTCTGTCCTACAGCAAGTACCTGTTGACCATCTAGTTTTTGGCAGGTGTGTAATGGGCTCTGGCTACTTAGGATAAAGCCTTCTGGACTTCAGTGTCCTAGACATGCCTCATAAGTATATAATGAGATAAAGAAGATACACACACACACACACACACACACACACACACACAGAGAGAGAGAGAGAGAGAGAGAGAGAGAGAGAGGTGCCATTTCTTCAGTAGCACTTACAGACTTTATGAAAATTGAGGTCAAAGGTCAGGGTAATAAGGGATGCTTGAGAATGAAAACTTTGGGAATTACCCTCAGACTCTCCACCTTCTTCAAGTGGTAAGAAAACAGACCTTTTTGTTGAAACAAGATCTTCAAATAGTCTCAAAGTAGCTTCGCCCAAGATTCAGATCATTTCCAAGAAGGCAATAATAGATTTAGACCAGAAAGCTCTGTCATACTCCATCTTATCAAAGCATTAAGGTCAACATCATAGGGATAGTGGCAGGCATCATGTGCCCCATGATGTGGTGGATGACATCACTTCCGTGGTACTTCTGCAGGAAACAAGGAACCTGAATCTAATCATTGAGATGTGTCAGACAACTCCAAACTGCAGGCCGTTCCACACAAGCGCTATATACTACTATCCAAGAATAGCAAAGTTGAGTTGGGCCTGGTGGCGCACTCCTTTAATCCCAGCACACAGGAGGCAGAGTCGAGTGGATCACTGCGAGTTCGAGGCCAGCCTGGTCTACAAAGTCCAGGACAGCCAAGGCTACACAGAGAAACCCTGTCTCAGTGGGGGATGGCGGGGTGCGGGTGGGGTGGGGGCGGGGTGGGAGTGGGGGGTGGGAAGAATAGCAAAGTTGTGACAAAGGGCTCCACAGTAGTCTCAAATAAAGGGACAACTTAGTCGTTATCACAGTAAATGTGACGTGTGATCCCGAGTAGAGCATTAGCGGGGAAATTGGCAAAAGTTAAATAAAGTTTATGTCATATAATTGTATGCCCATGTTAATTTCCAGTTTGGGTGGTTATATAAGAGACCTCCCTCCACTTAAATAAATATGCAGCTGAAATATTTAGAAGTTCGGGGTGGGGGGTGGGGGGGAGAAGAAGTGTAAAAGCTGTGATGCTTGGAAGGTGCAGTGTAAGGCTAGTCTGTCCACCCTGGTATAGGGAGCAAGGGGAAGCTCCCTCAGGGGAGCTTTCAGGGTAGGCTAGAGTTGTGAAGGGAGAAGGAACGATGGGGAACGGTACAGGACATGTGAAAATGCACGGGGCACTTACACAAACATAACTGAACTTGTGGGCCACAGGTGGGTCAAGTTTAGAGCAGTAGGCATACTTGGATTTGTATGATGAAGGGGTCTGAAGGAAGCCAAGGATCCAAAGGTTTCAAAGTTCACTTGTGAGGGGTGGGAGAAAGCCGTTGAAGCTCCTTAGCTCTGGAGGGATGCGATCTTGAGTATATTTGAAAGGAGATGGTTTTTGCAGCAGCAGGGAAAACAAAAACAAAAACAAACAAAAACCAGTGGAATGTGTGCAGCCTGGGAAGACAAATGATAGCATCAAGTAAGTCACTTAGGTAAACTAAGCCATTTATGTTGTCGTGAAGAACATAGGGAGCAATCTGAGGAAGATTAGGGGTGTACAGTGAGCCTGTGTGAGTGGCTGACTAGATCGTGTTGTGCTAGAAGTCAAAAGTAACAATCTGTTTTCCAGGTTGGTTATCCTGGTGCATGATGGAACTACTGGTTGCAGTGTAGAGCAAGTTCAGATGTAAGTAGAGGCCTTAGGGTGGAAATGAAGTCTGTTGTCATGTGATTGTCATGTGATTGTCATGTGATAATCCAACTCTGTTGCTAACTGCACATGTTCCTTTGTGGCTATGTTGGGCCACAGAAAACAGATGACGCAGTGAGTATATTATACCAAAGGCTGGGACCTACATCACTTATAGTAATGAAGACAGAGATTAGAAACAGCCTAAAGGGTGAAGTATGAAAATTAACGTGGGAGCAGCCTTTGTTAGACTATTACACATATACTCTCAAAGTATATTTTTGTCTAGTTTTTCATTTCATTAAGATATCATTGTTATGATGTAAACAAAATTTAAAACAGAATTCAAAATTGATACTTATATTTTTGAAATCCTCTAGTGAAGCTATCTGGAGGAACAAAAGGAAAGAAAAGTAAAAATATGTCAAATATTACCTATGATTGCCTGAGGATTCTGGGATTAGGAGTAATAGGCATTTTGGTTTTTTGGGTTTTGGTTTTTTTTGTTTGTTTGTTTTATTTTATATGTTCTCTAAGTTGAATAATAAATGTTCCTTATTTATTAAGAACTGTCATAAAAAACACAAATATGGCTGGAACCCTCCCCATCCACTTTATTCCTTTCCAATGTTCCCTCCTCACTCCCCTGAACAGCTAAGTGCCTTCCAAGTTTTATCATCCAAAGTGAAATACCAAGGCATTTAGCAAATCAGGGGAAATTATCAGCTGGGCTGGAGAGGGGAGAGAGGGTGCTTTTTTGTGGAGGCAGATGTGTTATTAGAGCCGTTGGAGCTGTATATATTAAAGATATTTGCATTGCCCTTATTGATTCTGTAATATGTTACAAGGAAAAGAAAACAGAAGTAGGGTCAAGAAAATGTGAGTCTTTAAAGGGCAAGTTTTAATTAGGGAACATATTTATTTGGGGAAAAACAAAAACAAAAACAAAAAACAAAAGCAAAACTTCTGTTTGGAGAACAGCAGTTCCTGGAGAAGGGTTTCTGGACCTTAAGTATTCCAGGTAAGGGGTCACAGAGGGGCAGCGGCCAATGCTTCCTGCCTGTTGTCTTATCCTTCACCAAATACCAAACTGGTTACATAGGATTTAGACTCCCGCCCACTGATAAGCCCAGGCAGACTTTCACAATTCCAGGGTAAGGTAAGGGCCAGAGCATGTCCCCAGGCTTTGGAAAGCTTGATGTAAGCAGAAAGCTCCCCAGAACAGCTGCCCCCACCCCCTGAGTTTCCACCTCACAGAGATGGAAAGTCCGCAGCCTATTGGCATTTATAGATCCTCAGCAGGAGGGCCGGGATGTTCCCCAACCTGAATAGCAACAACACAGCACCCAGGCAGAGCTCTCTCACCTTTTTCCCAGGGCCTCCACATCGGCTGATTCACTCACTTCCTCACCCACCCTGAGGGGAGCCTGTGACAGAGAAAGGGGCACCACCTCGAATAGTACTGAAAGGCTGGAGAGAACAGGAGAGGCTCCTGGAAGCCCTTTGGTGACACCCGGAGCTTCCTGGATGTGCCGTCAGCGAAGTCAGTGCACTCACTTCTGGCTTGGCAGCAGGAGAGTGAGAAGGGAAGGTCAGTATCCGAAGACCCAGGCCCCTTGCCTTCCCAAGCTCAGCCCTATTTGTGAAAGGAAAGAGGCAAAGCCAGGACTGGTCTCTAGCAGGCTGACTCAGTCAACTTAGGTGGCGAGTCTGGCCACCCTTTGTCTGCCCTGTGAGTTGTCTCTCTGCCTGATGGGACTGAGAAGCTGGTATTTTGGGGATAAACAATGACTTAAATTGTCTGCAAGTAAGAGAACCACTTCTTAGAATCATCACAAATACTCTTTTGGGAAGATGGTTGAATCTTTCCTCTACCCCACTCCTTACTTCAGCAAAACTTCCTCCTCTGAATAAGAAATGGATGATACCATGTTCCCTGGATGGGGAGGCCTGGTGGCACTCAGAGGAAGGATAGCAGGCTACCAAGAAGAGATTTGATACCCTATGAGCATATACAGGGGGAGGAGGTCCCCCTCAGTCACAGACATAGGGGAGAGGAGTGGGGGGAAAGTGGGAGGGAGGGAGGAATGGGAGGATACAAGGGATGGGCTAACAATTGAGATGTAATATGAATAAATTAATAAAATATTTTTCAAAAAGAAAGAAATGGATGATAATACCAAGAGCTAGCATGGCCTAAACACTTTGCTGCTGAGAACCAGCAAAGAGTGTTGCCTCATTTCAGTTGTAGCTCCATGCCATGTGATCAACCGGGTCGCTATTTCCTCTCCAAAGGTGAGAAAAGTGAGACAGAGGGAAGTTAAGCAAGGCCTAGTGACAGAGCTCAGCAGGTAAAGGGGCTTGCTGCCAAATCTGTCAACCTGACTTTGATCCCTAGATTCCACATAGAAGGAGCAAACTGACTCTCATAGATCGTCATTTGTTGTTGGGGGATGGTCTGATGTATTTTGATGCTAATTACTGCTTGTTGTTTCTGTGACCCACCTTTTGATTAATAAAAAGCCATCCCACCTGCTCAGGGCAAAGGAGATAGGTGGGGCTTGGGGAAAGAGAGAAAGAGGAATTCTGGGAAGAAGAAGAGAGACCACCATGATGAAGAAGGAGAAAGACCTGAGGAGAAGAAGGCCGCCATGGGTTAGATGGAGGAGAAGCACATAGCTGTTGTGGATGAGGAATTCCGCCCAGACGAAGAACATTAGTAAGTATTTGGGATTATGGATGGGAGGTAGCTTGATAGAAGTTATTAGGAATAGATGGCATGATCTTGGGGCAACACCTGCCTCACTGTGGGAAGTTGTTTAGAGGATTAATGTCTGCCCTGCTCCAGGTTAACTAAGCCTATTTTAAAAGATAACAAGTGTCTGTGTCTTAATTGATCCCTAGCCTGGGCATACTGATAATACTAATAATACAGATAATTTTAAAACAATTATGTGTGATGCTAATAGTATTGCCAACTTGATACAAGCTTATAGTCATATAAGAGGAGGGTACCTCAATTGAGAAAATGTCTCCATGAGATCTGGTTGTAGGTAAGCTGTAAAGCATTTTCTTAATTAGTGTTTGATGGCAGAGGGCCCAGCCCTTTGTGGGAGGTGCCACCCTTGGGCTGGTGGTCCTGGGTTCTGTAAGATAGAAGGCTGCACAACCCATGGAGGGAAGCCAGTAAGCAGTTCTTCCCCACGGCCTGTGCATCAGCTCCTGCCTCTAGGTTCCTGCCTTGGGTTCCTGTCCTGACTTCCTTCAGTGATAAACAGTGACATGGAAGTCTAAGCCCAATAAACCCTTTTCTCCCTAAGTTGCTTTTAGGCACAATGTTTCATCACAGGGATAGTAACTCATCCTTTGATGTCCACACTCATGTCCTGGCATATCATTGCACATGCATGTAGATACACACACAGGCAATAAATACATGCAATTTGAAAATAAAACAGAGAAGTTAAGTAAATTGCTGAAGGTCACTATTCTAACAAATGCCAAAACTAGTTTCCAGTTTGGCTAGATTGTACCTGCCCACCACACTGCATTGTTTAGGTGAATGAACTATTGATAGTAGCAGTGTAGTGAGCTTATGGTCCAGCTTACGGTTTAATTAAGCTTATTGAAAGTAGGTAAATGCACTGCTTTTCATTGTGATATACTGTTGCTTAGCTTACAAGTTGAAGCTGCAAGTGCATGTTTATGTGTGTGTTTCGTCTTCAAGGTGTAAGGTATTCCACGGGTGGACTGACCACAGCGTGTCTTAGCTACCATTGTGTTTCCTAGCACTCAGCACAATGCCTGGCACTAAGTAAATGTTAAATAAATACATGTGAGATGAATAAATGCACGAGAGCTCCTGTTGTTCCGGAGCACCATAACCCCTATGAGCCTCTGTACATGTACACTGGCAAAAGCTGGGGATTTTCCATTAATTCACTGCATTTCCATGCCGACACTATACTATCTGCCCTTGAGGGCATGCAGTTCGGGCAGTGGGGCTGAGATTCAGGTGAGCGCGTAATGATTCTGATGTCAGATTGTGTCCTTCGTCTGACATTTTGCTCCCAGAAAGCAGGGAAAACACTGGTCAGAAAATAGCAGCATCTGTCCTGGTCAAAGGTGACTAGCTGGTGAAATTTTGTAGTGGAAGCGTTCTCTCTGAGTAGCTACCTTCCCCACCCCCGTCCCCACTGTCACACAGTGGAGCTCCATCAGCTGACCTTGCCTACATAATGTTTTCTTTTTCAGAGTGGTTCCCAGGGCTCTCCTCAAAGGAATCCTAATGCTTTCCCATTTTTCCAGCCTGCTTGATCCCATGTGACAGTCTTCAAAAAGGATGCTGCTCAGCTACGGCATCCATCCTGCCACTCTCCCTCTCACCTCATCTTGCCACAGGCTTAACTGGCTTCCTTGCCACCCACACAGGTTTGTCTTTTATACTCAAGGTAGGTCAGGAGCAAGGGCTGATATTCTGCAAAGCTAAAACCAGCCCCACCCTGGGCTTCGAGAATTCTGTGGCCTTTATGAGAACTATGTCTTGCTCCAGGGTGTGTGGCAGAGATAACCAAGAAGGGAACAAACAGAAAATACAAAAGCTTCCAGAATGCCTTTCACTCAAGTTTCAGAGTGTTTATGATGAGTCACTATGCCATGCAGGCCAGGCACTTTACAAGTATTCACACATTAGGTCTTTACAGATTCTGGTGCTACTTCCAAGTTATTATCATCTGATATTTGCCAGCCTTAACAGCATATATATGAAATAATATATTATATATCAAATATGTAATATATTATATATAAGTGTATATTATATACCGAATGTATACTATAATAATATATTATGTAATATTTATAGATATGCAATAATGCTTTCCAAATACTTTTCTTCTGTACAGTACATCTGGACACACACACACACACATATACATAAATATACATATAGCCTTATTTTTCATAGTTATGCTATGTCAGCATATCCATATGTGATACTTTGTGAAGTTGACCATAGGGATCACAGTAATTGTGATAATATTCACTTAAATAAATGTCATGTAAATAACATAAGGTAAAACACACAGCATTTGCTCAAAATGTTAAATAGGTAAATTATATCATCACTCTCTTATCTTTAGATTGTTAAGGAAAGCAAGGTGGGATTTTGGGACACCTCAGACAAGTCAAATGTTCCAATTACTTGTTGAAGTAACTAAGGAGAACTGCTTTCTTTAAGGTTTTAAATATTTATTCATTATTTATTTATGTGTGTGTGCATATGTACCATGTTGTACAGGCAGAGGTCAGAGGACAACTTGTGGGACTCTGATAACTTTCTCTTCCCACTTTATCAATTCTGAGAATTGAACTCAGGACCCCAACTTGTCAGCAGGCACCATCACTGATACTACAAATTTCCAGACTTTATATAAAACTGAAAATTTAACAGTTCTAGGAAAAATCATAGGTTACAATTTATCCAATTGGGAGGGGGTGAATAAAGGTTACAAATGTGATAGCAAATCGAAGAAATCATAAAGAATGGTGTAAAATTAAAACTATGTGTATACTTGCAATCTAAGTCAAAAGTCAGAAGAACATATTTGAAGCATACGTGAAAATGTAAGTTAGTATCTTTAATATATAATGAGGTTATATAGACAAAGAGGAAAAGATGAGTCAGTAGTTAAAAACATGATGCTCTTGAAGAGGACTGGGGGTTCAAGTCCAACAATCCATACAGAGTGCCTCCCAACTGCCTGTAACTCCAGCTCCAGGGGACCCTGCGACCTCTTTTGGCCTCCCCAGGCACCTCCATGCATGTGAACATACCCACACAGACATACAGGCATACACATAATTTGATTAAATAAATAAAAAAAAGAAAAGAAAAAATGAAAAGGCACTTCAATAGAAAAGTAGGCAAAGAACACTATATGTATATATATATATATATATATATATATATATATATATATATATATCTCACTAATTACTAAGAAATTGTATTTCTGTTTTATTTTGGGTTTGCTCACCAGATGAGAAAACATAAGAAAAAAGTACCAAGAAAACTGTCAGATTCCTTACTTATTCTTTATATAAGAATATGCACACAACATTCCTAGAAGAGAATTTAAACATATGTATGAAAGGTCTCAGCTGTGAGTCATTTTCCACATAGACTCTATGTTTGTTAGTGTGCATTGAATGTTGTTAAAGAAAATAATCACAGGACCTGGAGAACTGTGTAGGAAGCCACTAGTGTTATAAGCAGTCCAGGCCAGTTGGAAATACCTAAATATTAACCTATTAATTTTTGATCAAATGTCTTATGGCATACAGTCATGTGGCAGACTGTTACATAGCCACTACAGATCATAATGTAGAACAATATTTAATGAATTTGTGAAAGACTTGAGATAAGTGTTCTTGTGAATTTTCTTTAAAGCATTATATAGAATTCCAAGCAAAGGAAAAGCGGGCAAATTGACTACGCCCATCACTTTAGCTACAGTAATATTATCTCACATCCAGTCTCAGTTGATTGACTCTCATTTACTCTCTCTCATATTGTTTGAATGAAAATTCTAGAAATTATTTTCTTTTGCCCATGAATATTTCAGTAGCCATCACATTAATATATGATCTATTTTTAAAATACCTTACAATAATAGGTTTTATATTAAAACCAACAGGAATTTGCCAGTAGTAACAAACTATCCAGTTGCTATTAAAATTACTCAGCTTCACAAGTCCGTTTTCCCAGTCTGTTTGTTTATGTCATCATCCAAGTAAATGGCACATGTTGCAAATGATGTAAGTCTCCTATGTTCCTTTTGATCCACAGGCTTCCTGGCATCTCTTTCTCTTCTCTGGTAAACTGGTTGTTACTGATTTATCCTAGAACGTGTCCTATAACCTAGTTACTGATTATACAATTCTGGGGATGTCTTAGTATATATTTTTTTCTTTCCTGTAAACTTGCAGTTCATCGTGAAACTTGGTCCAGTTCAGAGTTAATTTTTTGGCAGGACTGCTTTATCGATGGTAAAGTGTGCTTCCATCTGTCTTTGTGATGTTAGCAGCCTTTGGTGTTCATGGACCAGATTCATCACTCCTCCGGAGGTTGTAAAGAGGTGCTCGTCTATCATGCCTTCTTCACTTTCTAGCAGAATACTTCTATAAAGAGAAATGCCCTCTCATGAACTCCGTGGTTATCTTAAAATGGTAGGATACATTTTTTTTTTTCATATTTTTCTTTTCACTTGCAGGTTTTCAAAACACTACTTGGCTCCTTACATCTCCCAAAAGTAAACAAGGTGCATGTGTGTGTATGTGTGTGTGCATGTGTGGGGTGTCTGTGTATGTGTGTGTGTGTGTGTGTGTGTGTGTGTGTGTGTGAGAGAGAGAGAGAGAGAGAGAGAGAGAGAGAAGAGGTAAAAAGTTACCAGTAATAATTCTTGATGGTGAAATTAAGCATAAATTTTAGGTTCTTTTTCTTTGCTTTTTATTATTTAAAAAATATTCAATGTCCACAATGAGCCCATTTTATATTTTTGGCATGAGAAAAAAAATTACC
>OU015752.1:112295386-112313746 GCA_907169655.1 Acomys percivali | reverse complement strand
TCCTCCTCTTCCTCCTTCTTCTTCCAAAGTGGTTCATGAGCGTAGTTTTTAAAACTCAAATATTGTTAATGAATTTGGTGCAAAATGGAATTCCCTTGCCCTCTATTCACCACCTAATCCCAGTTGACACTCTCTCTCCCTGAGGGAAACGCCATCTGTTTTAGCTGTGTCTTACAATTTCCATTTCCACATTTCTAAGTAACATGCCTACTTTGCGATTTCTTGATTGTTTTCAGTGGTTGAAAGTACTTTCAAAAGTTGAGGGATAGTCTTTTCCTAGCCTGTCCATGTGCTTATATAATTCTTCTGTTAAATGTTAGAGTTTTATTTCTATGACTTTGTTACAATTATTCTCAATCAAGCCGTATCATATGGTATAGTGTACATATAGCTTTCTTGTATTAAGTTTTGCTTTCTCTCCTGTTGGGTCTTTTTTTTTTTTTTTTCATGGTTCCTCAATATTTTGGAGAGCCATTCACTTTTTATCAACCTATAAACTCCTGATATATCCCATCCATAACATAATCTACCTGTTTCCCGTCTTTCTTTCTTTCCTCATAGAATTTCATTTTCCACTGTCCCCACTGTACCGTTGTGGGCTGGCTGTGATCTGGGCCTGCAGCTGGGCCCTGTTCTAGGATCTCCTTTACTTTATTCCTGGGAATTCTGCTGGATCTCTACTCAGTGATTGTTTGTTTGGCTTCTGGGATCTCATAACCTCCTCTTTTTTTTACTCTTCATGCAAGAGTACATGGAAACCTACATATGGAAAGCCTGCTTTGTCTGGTCCTATTGACCAAAATCATTTATTCTACCATTCTCATGACGTTGATGGCCTCTTCTTGCCTTCTATGTGCTATTAAGGCATCCAATGCTATTTATTTCTTTATCCTGATTCTGTCTTGTGACACTGTGACTCTTTTACCTTTATGCCTTTCTGGAAGTTTTTAAGAACACTTTATTTTCCCATATTAAAATATAATATTGTGAGCCAGATGTGGTAGTGGTCCACACCTTTAATCCCAGTACTTGGAAGGCAGAGGTAGGTAGGTCTCTGTGAGTTCAAGGCCAGCTTGGTCTACAAAGAGAGTTTTAGGATAGTGGGGGTGGCTACACACAGAAACCCTGTCTTGAAACAAACAAACAAACAAACATAATGATAATATTGGTTGTATTTACTGTTCTCCTTTGCCTGTGTGAGCTCATGCATGCCTGCATGCCTGCGTGCGTGCGTGCGTGCGTGCGTGCGTGCGTGTATACTGTGACGGGGTATAGGCCAGCGCATAACCTGCTGGAGTTGGCTCTCTCCATCTGCCATATGGGTCCCAGGGACTGAGCTAGGGTAGCCAGGCTTGGAGCCATCTCTCCAGTCCCTATTTCCTAGAATTCCATTTTAGAGGTCATAGGATGCTTGCTATGGGTCTTATTTCATCCACTGTGCTAGGCTGTTGCTTTTTTTTTTTTTTTTAACTCTGGAGAATCTAAAACTCACTTTTATTATTTCATTAATTTTTTTTTCTTCTTTGTTTCTAGAATCACCACATTCAGATACTAGGACTTACAGACTGTTTCTCACTTTAAAATCCTCTCTTTCTTATTTTCCATATTCTTGTCTTTCTGTTCTACTTTTGGGAGATTTTTTGTCAGTTTTGCCTACTAACCCTTCTGTTGACATTTTCACGTCTGCTGTTATGTTTTTTAATTGTCAGGAGCCTGTTTTGGTCGCTTGAATGCTTCTCTTTAAATAGCCTCCTTATTTTATGCATGCAGCAGCTCCAAGGGTGCTAACAATTTACTTTATGAGCTGTTCTATTGATGCTGCTCTCATCATTGTCTCCTTGTTCTTTGAGTTTTATCCATTCTTTGACAATTTCATCCACATACATATCATGTGATGACCAAATTCCATCCTAATTCTATCTTACCCACCCCCACTCACTCTGGAACTCTCTCCTTCTCAACATGTCCCTTCTTACTTTTGTGGGTTTTATTTCTTTAAATAATATACTGAACTGAGTTTAATTAAAGTTGCTTGCATATGCATGGGTATAGGATAAAGAGTTTCTTTGTACTAAATTGGAGGTTAGTAAGAAAAAAGTTTTAAATATAGATTTATGGAGAGAGAGAGAACAAAAGTAACCTTTGGGACTTTCTTAAAAGTTGTTTTGTTTTTTCGAGTTTACCTGTTCACATTAATGACTATGCCCATATTTTCTCACATAATCAACAACAGCAACAACAATATAGTTGGACAGTCCCAGGCATAGAGTAACCCTCGCCACTGGTGGGCTTGGCTATAGGATGCTCTGGCCAGGCAATTTTCTTAGTGATTCCACAGGAGGCTTCTCAGTTTCTTTAGAAAATAGTATTTTAGCCTCTCCCAAGTGAGGAGGAAATCTAAAGTTTTTCTAGAGACCCAGCATCGGAGGGGGGTGGGGAGTAGAGAGCTGATGTGGCCATTTGAGTCAGATTGTATTTGCTTCTGTTCCTTTTTGCAGCACATTGTATCTTCTGGTATTAGACCGATTTCCCAGGAATCCAAGTGTCTCATGCACTCACGTGTTGAGCAGGCAGGAGAGTGGGACAGAAGAGTTGAGCTGGGCACAGTCAACCAGTCTGTCCATTGTCAACTCTTCTCAGAGCAGCTCTGTTAGAAGTGCCTCAAGCGTCCCTTTTCCAGGGAAAAAGGGAAAAAGGAGCTCTGTGGTGAGGTGACAGTCAGAAACCCACAGGCTTCCCCTACAGAGAGCTTAGCAGCCACACCCACATGTCTGCTAAGTGCGCTCACCAGCTGTAGTTTCAAAATGCTATTGTCTGCTTGGCTCTTTCTTGCCCCTTATGGTTGTGTGTCTTTTTAATATCTCCTTCTCATGTTAGCAGTGCTGGTAGTTATTTGAGAAGACACAGGAATTGAAGGTGTGGTTAACACCCATGAGCAGCAGGAAACCAACGCAGCCATATCACTCAGCTACCCCTGGGATCTTGCGCCCCTTCTCTGAGTAGCCCTGTGACTCTATCATGGACTGTCCCAGGCTGTGGGTGAGTTGCGGGGATCCTTAGTGTCCTTAGTATTGCAGTGCAGATAACCACATCTTATAGTTGTGAGAACAACCAGGGTGATGACTCATATGTAATCTTAGCTCCTACTCCTGTGAAGACTATCTATAAATGCCAGTCACATATATTTGCAATGTCACAATTTCTGACTATATGGGTGGCAAAGCTTATTGGACTGTTGATAAAGATGACGAAGCCTCCATGGAATGAGAGGATCCACCCTTATGTTTTAATGAATAGTCATGGATTATAAAAGGTAATATGATGATGATGGTGGCTATGATGATAGTTGATATTTAGCAGGAGCTTATCATGTGTCACCAGGCTTCTAATGGTATCTCAACTGAGCCTGGAGGCATCTCTGTACATGTATGTCTTTACTGTTTTGTTCCAGAAAGGAACATGCTGAGGTGTGAAGAGTTAAGTCTTTAGGTCAATATTGAACAACAAAGACATGGCAGGTCACAAGGTTAGCGTGTCTAGTTCACTCCAGAGTGAGGTACTCCTACAACCAAGACCAGAGCTTCTTAAACGTTAATGCTGTCACAAATCACAGAGGTGCCTTGAAAGTAAGTCAACTAGAACCAACTTCCGGTGGATAAAGCAGATGATGTCTGTGAAGTCAGCAGATATATGCAACTCTGTATCTATGAATGAGTCTCAGCCTATGCTTTCTGAGCCTGGCTTTTTCACCTGGGTTCTCAAGGACCACACTCAGGTCTCTGTGCTTGTGTGGAAAGTGTTTTATTGACTGAGCCATCTCCCCAGCCTCCATTTATTATTTTGTATATATCTGAGGGAAAGGAAATCAGTACTGCAAAAGACTTCTACACTCCTGTGTTTACTGCCTCACTATTCGCGAGGGAATTACAGCCATTTTTGTTAAGGGGTGTGTGCCCTCTGCATTCACTCATTCCTCCTGGGCCCGTATTAGTGATTTTTTTCCCCCACTCAAGTCCTGGAAGTATTTGTGCTTCTGATCCCTGGCTAGCAGTCACACAGATGAGCTGCATGAGTGTCAGGTAAGTGCTTACCCTTTCTAAGACCCAGGACCCAATTATTCAGTGGGGATCATAAATGCTCACGTTATTGCACAGGCTGCATTAATGTGCGAGCATAGTGTTCAGCAGCCTTCTGGGGAAAAGGGGAAGTATCTTAGTCTTGCCAATCACATATAATTTCTTCCTTCTCTTCCTCTCCCCCCCAACCCCCCCCCCACTTCTGAGTTTCATGTGGCCTCATTCATGCTCCCTAAGTAGCCAAGGATAGCCCTGAACTTCTGCTCTTCCTCCTTCACCCTCCCTTTCTAGGGATCGAGCTCAGGGCTTCAAGCGTGTGGGCTGATCACTCTGCCAGCTGAAGTACTTTCCCAAAGCTACACAGTCCTCTTCTATTTATTACCATTCATTTAAAGGTAAACTTAAGCATGTATCCATCCTTGGCTCTCAGGCTGTATTACGACAGGCAGCAGGCAGATTTGCCTCTGGCCAAACGTTCCTTCCCCCCCCCCCCCCCCCCCCCCCACCCCGCGCATCACAACATCAAGCCTAACCCTCTCTCCCCGTTAGACATGGGTGAGTGCCACAGTGCCCATCCAAGCTCACATTGCCATTTTGATCCTCCCCAGATGGTAAGGCTGAGGAGGTGTGTGTGTGTGTGTGTGTGTGTGTGTGTGTGTGTGTGTGTGTGCAATGTCTTGTCTGTGGAGACAAGTCCTTCTGAGTGAAAACCTGTATGGTGTATCAAGAGCTCCAAGGCAGCATGACAAATGTGGGGCAACCTTGTCACCGCCGCGAAATCAAAGTCATTGTTTAAGCCATTTGCTAAATGGCATCTCCATTCCTGTTCCCCCCACCCCCATGGGGGAATTGGAAGGTCCTCTGAAATCTGATGAGAGGGGCTTTGTGCTCACAGCTTCCCTCCTTTGTTTTTGTTGTCTGATTCCCCCCCTTCCCCACCCCCAACAGCTTGTGTTGCATTATTTATTATTTAACTTGAATGCTGGGGATGTAGCTCCAGATGAAAAGCACTTGACAAAATAAAATTGCAATTGTGTTATGTGACTCTCATGCACGCAGCTTGGAATAATTAACGGAAGAGAGACATGATATTTTCCTACTCAAAGACTATGATGGCTGTATCTAAAGAGATGTCAGTTATTTTCTGTGTTGTCCACAGAACCCAAGGAACAGACATATTTACATAAAAGAGCCAAAGAGCATACCAATGGTTGTCCAAAAGACGCATGTATTTTATTTTCTCTTGTTATTTACCAAGAAAGGGAGCATAGTTACATATGAGGGGCATAAACTGAGTTTTTAGAATATTTTAACTTAAGTTGTCCAGGCACACAGTAGGTGTGCCATGTTTGTGGGGATTCACCTCTCTTACTTTCTGTTCTTGAACACTGCTTAGATGCTATGGTGACTCATGTTCCTTGTGTACTTGACAAAACCTAGAACAATCTGGGAAAAGGCGAGCCTGTGGGGGATTATCTTGAATATGGTAATTGATGGAGATAATCCCCCACTTTAATTGTGGGCGGAGCTTGTGTAGGGAAAGCCTGGGCTGTACAGAATGAGGAAAGCTAGCTGAGCATATAGTCCTTGCTCTCTCTGTGAACACAGTGTGGCCAACTATTTCCAGCTCCAGCTGCCTTGACTTCTTTGACATAGTGGACTCTGCCCTGAACAGTGAGGGAAAGTAAGTCCTTCCTCCCTTAGCTTGCTTTTGCCAAGATATCTTAGCACAGCCTGAGGAAAAGTAAGCTAGACAGATAACTACTAGGGCTAAATCCTATGCTATGTGCTAGAATGAAGGGATGGATAAATGAGGGGTCCAGAAATCTAACAATTTGTGAAGCAGAGAAGAAGGCAGACGAATGAAACACATCATTTCAGCAAATAAATTACAAAGTGGTACAATTACAGCAACTTGGGTGTTATTTTAAATGCGTTTTATACGATGAATCCTTTTAGTCCTCTCAGGCAGTCCTAGGAGTTTTGTACTAGTAGAGATCTCCACAGATGGAGAAACTGAGGCAAGGCACAGAACAGACTCCTAATTAAAGGGCTTATACTGCATTGTGTCTATTGTGTTTGAGGGGTTCAATCTGCAGACACGTGAGCAGGACATGTCACATGGAGAAAGGGAGTCGGCCTTATCTATACCAAGATGAATCTGTACGAGACCCAGAGAAGGGCACTTTAAAAACATCATTTTATTTATAGGGTGTGTCGTATGCACATGTTCGTGGGTCCACGTGGAGGTCAGAGACGACTTACAGGAGTCTTTTCTCTCCTTCTATCAAATGTGTCCCAAGACTTGACCTTGGATTGTCAGGCTAGGTGGCAGGCAGCTTTAATACTCAGCCATCTTGCCAGGCCAAGAAGAATGGATTAAGTCTCACGTCTACACTTGCCCCCTTTCAAGCAAGGCAGCATTACAAATAGTTGTTTACTATTTGTGGTTCTGGAGACTTCAGCGTGTCAGTCTTGTTGACTACCACATGTCAGATGTCCAGCATGTGGACATAAGAATATATTTTGAATAGAATGAAGAAATCTGGTCAAGGGGGAAGAGCGGATAGTGATTAAGCTGATATTGGCTGCCGTGGACAAAGGTTAAGGCTCAGCCCCATTTTATACCCATATTAGCATTTTAAAGACTCTCATTTCACACTGCTTTCTCACAGATATGCCCATGGTATTCTTAAAAGGCTTTAAAAGCACAGAATTGTCAAAACTCCCATTACTGTATGTTTCAGTAACATTCTGCACGTAGATCCGCAGCAATTACTCTGTGCACGGAATCCTAAGTTGAATTCTGTGCTTTACCCAAGATAGCCATTAATTAGATGAAATGATGTTACTGTTGCGTGCAGCGTGTTTTAAAGTGCAACGCCATGTGTGACAAGAAGTGAACTTTCTTCTTTTCTTTTGCAGAAGAAAACCATGCCAACAGCGAATGCAGAAGCTCTCGGGCGGTCAGGCCTTTCTGGTGAAGCAGGCAGGCTTGTCCAGAAAAGGGAAATGTTTTGGCGTTGCTAGTCAGATGAACTGAGATATATGTCTAAAGCTGGGGATAAGATGAGGGGGAAAAAAAGTTATGTACTAAGAACTTTGGGATAGAGCTAGGGACAGTTTGGAGATTGGAATAGTATTATTGCTATTATTATTATTGGTTTATATCTTGCCTATGCTAAACAAACACTCCATCCTCATCCTTTTTCCTTGTTTTTTGTTTGTTTGGTTTTTGGAGCTAGATTCCTGCTTGCTAAGTTGCCTAGGCTGGACTTATGTAGCCCATTGCAATCCTCCTGCCTCAGCTTCCTGAGTAGCTGGAATTTTGTATACATATAGTCATGGAAGGTTTAAGATGTCTTCGCAGACATTCAGTTGAAACTATTATTCATCTGGAAGATCTGGAAGGTTCTTCTAGCTCTTACGTATATTGAAAGGAAGGGGGCTGGGCATGGTAATTTTTGTCCTTACCAATAAATCTGTTTGGTTAGGAAATTATAGTAAATACTATTCAGATGTTTGGTATAAGTGTGTGGTTTCCTCCTGGAGTTATTTCTCAATGTGAGGCCACTGATGGCTTTTTGCCTACAATCTTGCAGAAAGTGTATACACTTATAATACCCTTCAATAGCAGGCAGGAGAGCCCTGACATCTTCATGCAGTGTCCCCTGGGCCTCCAGTGAAGGCCAGGCTCACTGAGAAGGTGGCAAGCTGCAGAGTGCCTTTGGATAGCAGCTGAGCCTTAGGTCGGGAAGTGGGTTTACACTGGAGAACACAAAATGGCAAGCTTTGTGTCAGCTTCACCTGAGCTCTGCTTTTGGCCATATGCCTTTGCCCCTGTATGTCTCTTAGCAAATCACAAAGCTTGCTGAGAACCACATTTCCTGCCCTCTCTGACTTCATTTCCAAACAAGAGTGGAGAAGACATGGTGAACTCAATGACATGTTCCTTTAGAGATACAACCAAACAAGTAATACCTTGCCTAACTCTGCATTGGACAGAGACTTCCATTTGGAAGGAGACCATCACCGGGCTCTGCCTGAGGCCTGAGGCAGTGGGAAACATGAGACTCTTTTCCTTGCTGTTTTTTTTTTCTTTCATTATTCCACAAATATTTATGATATATTTACAATGTGCCAACCACTATGACAATTCCTGAGGACACCCTGGAGATCAAATATAGACATGATTCTTTTGCAGTGGTTTGTGGTTTGCTAGATCCTTCCATACACATCATCTAAGTTTGAGGAAATCAGCATTATTGGAGACCCCACAGTACAGATAACAAATCCAAAGCTAAGAACCAGTAACTCTCGGGAAGGCATGCCAGGAGTTAGCTTCAGGCCGTACTCAAGGAGCTTAGTTCCTGAGGCCTTCCCAGTGCTGCACCAACATCGTCAACCTCAGTTTAGTGCTGGGGACAAGACGTTTTTCTTACTCAGTTGCATGTACATCTTGCAGTACAGGCACATCCGTTATGATCTTTGTATTTCATCGATGCTACTGAAACCGGGAGAGATTTGGCAGCCCACTCAAGAACACCTAACCATGTAGGCCAGAGTAGAGGCTGGATTGCAGGGTTGGCAGGTGATAGCATCCTTCCTCATTGCCTCAACATTTCCCAACTTGGGAACTTCGAGCATTTCCGGTCTTACATTATTTCCCTAACCTATGTAAATTATAATTACATTCCAGTTAATAGGCTATTCTATAGCAAAACGTCAACAGGCAGTGAGCAAAGTCTTGCAGGCTTGGAGCGTTATTTATGGACCACTCTGAGCATCGCTATTACTCCTTCTCCATGTGGCACGGCTGAGGGTTTACTCACATATGCAAGCTGGTTCCTCAGCTCCATGTTTTTTTCTTTATTTCCCCTCAGCAAGAATGGGGAAAGCAGCTTTGAGCATATGGAAGCATTTCTACACTGCTAGGTTTTTCTGGGTGAGGGTGGGGTGGGAGGGTGGGAGCCTAATTTACAGCTATGTGTGTCAGAAGAAGCTATGTGTCGGACTGATGCTGATTAGACCAGGTTCCCGCATGGCAAATGTTGTCTCCAGAAAAGCGTGTTTTAAGAAATTCTACTTTGCCCCCAGCACAGCATTTGTGAAATATGTACTTCTCAATCTGTCCAGCATTTGCCAAGACACAAACTCTGAGCAACCCTGGGCCTTTATGCTTCACTGCGGTTGGCTCTGCCATGTGCCCGCTAGGCCAGCACAGGTGCGGCCTTGAAGGCTTCCCTCAAGTGCCTGTGGCCACATTAAATTGTATATTTATTGTATGAGGTGCCTGTGGACATGCTCATGTTGTGGGGTAGTACACACATGTATGTACATAAGTATGGAGGCCAGAGACCTACATCCAATTTTTTTTATTCTATTACTCTCCACCTTTATTTTCTGAGAGAGGGTCTCTTCCCCAAACCTGGAGCTCACTGCTTCAGCCAGACTTACCCACCAGCTAGCTCCAGGGCCCCTTCTGTCTCTGACTCCCCCCACTCCCCACTTCCAAGCTGGAGTTATGGACAGCCACCTTCATGCCTGGCTTTTATATGGGAACTACAGATCCAAACCCAAGTCTTTATGGTTGTGTGTCAGGCACCATACCCACTGCTCCATCCCCCCAACCTTCTGTTTTGGTTGTTGTTGGTTTTTGTTTGTTTGTTTGTTTTGATTTTCTGTTTTTTTTTTTTTGTTTTGTTTTTTTTGTTTTAACAGGGTCTCGTGTAACTTAGGGCTGGCCTTGAACTTGCTATGTAGCTGAGGAGCTTTTCCTGCCTCTCCCTCCCAGTGTTGTGATTACAGTGGGCAAAACCACATCCTGTTTATGTGGTGCTAAGGGTTGGATGCAGAGCTTTATGCGCGCTAAGCAAACACTGTAAAAAATGAGCTATACCCCCTGCCCACACTAAAGATTATTTTAAGTAAATTAAGTGACCAAGTGTGTAAGCATGATCTGTGTTAATGGCCCATTTAAATTTAGTATGCCTAACATAACCATTTCATGAGCAAACCCATACATAATACATTATTCTAGCCTCTAGCGAAGGAAAGTCTGCTCAACTGCCAAGGGCATGGCAGACAATACGACACAGACTTCTGGTGTCCTAAGAGGTATCTGTCTCTGTACACACCGCACTTCCCCTCATGTGGGTTTCTTCTCTTTAAGGCACTAGTCATCCAGCTCAGATAAAAACAGGTCAGGTGAGCCGGGCCTCACCTGCCATCTAGTGATGTTTACAGACAGAAAGAAACCAGGGCCATCTGCAAGATGTGGAAGGACTCAGGGCAGTTCTGTGCCAGACGGGCCCATGCACACTGACGATTCTATCCTCACTTTATTGCTTTAATGGTGCTTGAAGAGCAAGCATGGGGGGAGGCTCTCTTCTCCTGTTCCTCAAAAATTTACAAAGGGTCCTCAACCCCTCCTTTTTCTTCCTCCTACTGTTCCTAGCTGTATGTCACTAGGACCTGGTATTACCTCTGTTTTGTATGTTAAAACAACAACAACAACAAAACCAAAACTAAACCAAACCACAAAAACAAAAAAACAAACAAAACAAAACAAAACAAAACAAAACTGAAGGGAAAAGGGAGGAGAGAGGGAAGAAAAAGGAGGAAGAAGGACGGAAGAGGAAAAGGAGGAAGGAGGGAGAGGAGGAGAGGTTTCTTAGGCCTCAGAGTGAGAGAAGAAAGTGCGCAGGCATCTGGGGACTCTTCCTGGAGTTAGAGATTGCAACTGTGAATGAGCACTTGCTCCCACTACCCCCATCTGTGATACCCTGGGGACCCTGCACCATCACAGCTCTGTACGTCTAGACAAGGGCCCAAGGATCGTTTGTTGTTTTTTTTAAGTTTTACCCTCTTTCACATGTAGCACAAAAGTCAGATTCATAAATAGCCAAGGGTTCTAACACCATCACTTAAAGCATTCAGAAGGAGGCAGGAGGGTTAAGTGACCTTTCCACCTGACACTGCCATTGGAGAGCTCACATTTGTACACCTTATCCTGATGCAGTTGAACTGGAAGGGCTGAGTTGGTGGCTTTGGCACTCCTGCCTCCCTACTGCCCCATCCCACAAGCCACCTCTCCTGCCAAGGGGACTGACTAGCACAGCACCTGGTGCTTAGTAAGTTTTAAGTAAAAAGGTACAGCTTTGCTTTCCCACTACTTTAGTCTTACTTAATGTCTCCTTTATACACAACATGACAAAGACTAATAAACAGCAGTCTAAAAAAACTATTGATTATGCATGCCTTCCCTAATAAAGTAACTCTTTATAGTGAAATAGCAAGCAGGTATTAGCTCACATGGCAATCAATACTCAGGTAAGATGCAAATCAGGGAACTACAGAGCCAGCTCCAGGAAGCTCTGAAGCATTCCCAGTGGGAAGGGCACTGGGTACTGTGTGTGAAGATGTGCTTGATTTCCCAAGACATTGGGGGTTCTTAGAATTTTACTTTTTAAAATAAGGCAGGTCATTAAATGTGCAGTAAGATATGGTTACATTATTACACTATAGTTAGGTGGGTTTTTTTTGTGTGTGTTTTGTGTTTTGGGGTGTGTGTGTGTGTGTGTGTGTGTGTGTGTGTGTGTGTGTGTTTGCATGTGTGGTGTGGATGGGGCATGTGGTGTGTGCATATGTATAGCAAGTGCTTACAGCCATGCAAGCATATGTGAAAGCCGGAAGAGGACAGCGGTGTCTCCCTCCAGTGTTTTCCACCTTATGTCTGAGACAGGGCTTCTCAATGAGCCAGCATGTGCTATCTCGGCTATGTGGCTGCTCACTAAGCTCCTGGGATCTGCTGGGGTGACAGGCCCAGACATACTCAACCATGCCCAGCTTTGAGAAAATCTGGGGTCTGGGGATTTGAACTCAGGTCCTCTTGCTTCCATAACAAGTGCTATTATTGCTCAGTGAGCACCTCTCTAGGGCATCAATTTGAAGAAAATAAATCTTTCTTTTTTTCTTAAACAGATCAAAATGGAAACTTCTGGTTTTTACAGAGAAAAGAAATTAAAGTTCTATAGTTTGTGGCACAAGGAAAGTGTGCAGGGGAGTGGGAGACAAGACATACAGTCATCTGCTTGAATCCCAAAAGCAAGTCATTTCTAGAGACTTCATGTTGTGCGTGGTGCGTTGTACTTGCTACATCAGCGGTTCTCAACCCCTTCGGCAAACCATTATCTTCTTATAATCTACATTACATCTCATAACAGTGACAACATTACAGTTATGAAGTAGCAACGAAAATAATTTTATCGTTGGGCGTCACCACAACATGAGGAGCCGTATTAAAGGGTAGTAGCATTAGCTGGGTTGAGAACCACTGAGCTATAAGACCTATGCAAGCTGGCTTCTATTACATACCCATTTTACAGGTAAGGGAACTGAGGCTCAAGGAGACATAGCCAGAAATTATCAGTGTGGTCAGCTTCTGGTTGTGGCCTACCTTGGTTTCCTGCTTAGTTCCTGAACCCCACCCCCCACCCCATGAATAGAATTTACTGTGCCCAGTGATCAGAGCTGAAAACCACCACCTTAGAATGACGAGGAAATGGACTTTATCAGATGTGACCCAAAGCAAAGATCTAATTCAAAATCATTTAGCTTCCTCTCTGCCACCTGAGGCCACAACTGTATTTCTCCAGCAGCCAGGGTTCACAGGAGGAAGACTCACAGGCCTAGTCAGACCAGCTGACTTTTCAGGATCAGCATTTACACCAGTCACTAACACTTGCTATACAAACACCCATGCCTGTCTGCCGGTCCTAGCTGGCTCTCTCACCCTGTGTCTGTGTCTCCTGGCCCCTGAGCACTCACTCTAGGAAGCCTGTGCTCTGTGAGCCTTATGATGCAAGAGGCAGAAAGAGCCTCTTGCTGAAATTAATCGGTCTCATCTTTGGGTCACAGCTCACACTCTTTATTTTTACATTAAAAAAGACAAGAACTTTAAAAACGTTGACAGTGGGCATCTCATTTCTGAATGCAGGAGGCGTACTTCTAAGGATCACAAAGGGAAGAAATCACAGTGTGAGAGATCAGTGGTGGGACCACAGAAAACAAATCTCTATCCACCCGAAAATTCATTTAAAAAAATGAAAGGCAAGTAGCAAGAAGGAAATATTTTAATAGAAGCGACAAAGGCTTAGTATCTTTAATAGGAGTGAATCTTTCATGAATTGAAAAAAGAAATCAGCAGTAAAATGGTCAAGGGCTATGAACAGAAAATTAAAAGAGTATAGACAATCTGCAATAAACATGAAAAAGAGTTTCATCTCAGGAATAATCAAAGAAATGTAAATTAAAATAATATGAAAGCCCTAATGTTCGCATACTCTGTGTCAAAGGTGAAAAAGATAGATTCTAGTGTTTGTAAGCATGTGGGGTGCAGTTTTTTGTTTCCCGGTTTGATGCATACAGACTTGCCTCTCTCTCATGACAGTTCAGCCTTGTGTTTTCTTTACTCTAAAAGGTTTTAAAGTGCTGATGTTCTCTGACCCATTATTTCCAATTTCTAGACTAAGAAAACAATAAAAATAGAAGTATGAATTATGTTATCACAGCATTGTTTACATTAGCAAAACTTGGTTTCAGAGGATGCTAAATCCCCAGCGACAGAATTAGTTGAATAAATTACAACACAGGTTGTTGTAATAAATTGCCACACAGGTACAAAAAATTATAACGAACGATTGGAGTGACATTAGAAAGTATCTGGCACATCTAATAAATCCGTAAGCAGACACAGACACATGGGCATAATATAACCTAAATTGCTTGAAAAAAAAAATTCCAGTAAACATTGCATATACCAAAGGGGAGGAAACTCAGGAGTGTGCCGCGGTGATTCCTGGTGGAGGAAATATGGTTATTATGACAACATGAAAATGTGGCAGGCTGTGTTGGAGAACTTTCTGAAGAAGTGAGCCAACAATGGGTGCAAACTGTATCGGGCCTAGGTTAACCAAGAGCTGAATCTATCCAAGCCGATTGGAGCATCCCTGACTACTGTCAGCACCACCTTGGAAGCCATCAGATGCTGAATGCACACGTGTGCTGCCGGTGATTGAACCTAGGGCCTCATATAAGCTGTAAGTGTGAGGCAAGCTCTCTACCATTGCTCTTGTTTTTGTCATGTTTTGCCATGACATTGTGACACGTGCTTAGAAGTAGGCTACCACACACAGGAGACATCTGCTATCAGAAAGATGAAAGATGATGTGACCTTGGTGACTATGTGACTCAATAGGTAGAAACACATTTTCCTGGAAGAGCACCCTCACTTAATGTAATAATTCTAAAAATACGGAAACTTGTTTAAATGTAATATGCACACATATCAACAAAAATTGTGAAAATATGGAAAAACAGAGAGGAGAAAGAAAACGTTAGTTTTACCATGCAAAGATAGTCACAGTTGACATTTTATTATAATTCTACCTGTAAGAATAGTGTGTTTTTGCCAGGCATGGTGGCGCACACCTTTAATCTCAACACTTGGGAGGCAGAGGCAGGTGGATCCCTGTGAGTTCAAGGCCAGCCTGATCTACAAAGTGAGTCCAGGACAGCCAGGGCTACACAGAAAAACCCTGTCTTGAAAAACCAAAAGGGGGAAAAAAAAAAAAAAGAATGATGTGTTTTAATTGGTTTGTTGCTCTTTGGATTTTGTCATAATTGCTATGTCTCTTTCCTAAAGAAATAACTTTTATTTTAACCCACTGATTCTCCCCTCCACCACCACCACTACCACAGGAGACAAGATAATCTTAATTTAAAGGAAATGCAATTTAAAATGTGTGTGTGCGCGTTCTCATGTAAATGAAGGAGATGATGGATAGATAGATAGATAGATAGATAGATAGATGATAGATAGATAGATAACTTGTAGTTATTCATGTTCATGTGGAGGAATGGCTCCATTTTGGCAAGGTATAAAGCCACAGAACAAAAATGGCAAGAAAATACAGCTGTGTGTACATTGGAAAATATGTAGCACAATGGTATTTTCATTCTGAACTTTGGTCTGTATAGTGTATAAGACTTAGGAACTTTCTCTTTGATGCCCAGGCTCAACTATACATTAACAAATCCCCACCCTCAGTCTCCAGGGCAGGGCAAAGGATACAGGAATCTCACAATACTCCTTCCGGCCCATAGAAATGTGAATGAAGCTGCATGTGTCTGATTGCTTGTTTATTTACTTACTTATTTTTAGGTAGGGTCCTACTAAAGGTGCAGTCCTGATGACATAGCTCACGATGGCCTTGAACTCACAGAGATCCACTTACTTCTGCTGCTCTAGTGCTGGTATTAAAGGGATATGCCACTTTGTACCCCTGGATCATGTCTCTATTTTTAAGGACACATGTTTTACCTTTCATGCTAGAAAATACCGTGTAAGAGTTCTTTGGGTCTATGACTACAATTGGCCACAGTCACGGCCAGTAACGTCTTCTCAACCAAATACATTTCTCTCTCAAATTTCAATGCTCTACAGCAAGGAAATCCTGTTACTAGCACAAGCTGCAACATTTGGGCTGTGTTTGCCACACAGCTGAACATCTGAGAATCTTCTAATACTTGAGTAAAATACAGATCCTATTTCTAGCCATCTCCACCTCATTGCTTTAGAAAATAATGAGCTATGCCTACAAGTAAATGAAAGAGACACATAAAGAAAAGCTTGCTGGGAAAAAGCAGTGCCCATGTATCAAGGAAGTCATGTTAAAAACAGATGTGTGCTTGGGCAGCTTCTTTGATCTTTCTGTTTTCAAATCATGACTTTCAAGTAACAACTATTAATGTAATAACTGATACCATTATCTGGTGCACATGTCACGTTAATTCTCCAATAGTTCTTGCGCCTAAACCTGACTCACAGATTATGAAACTGGTGCGTGATGGAAGAGATCATCTGAACCCCAGGGCTGTGTTTTGCTTTGCTATGCAGATCCATGGAATGCGGTCCTCGGACTCCACTTAGGTACTCACGAGATCATTGGGTCTTTGAAAAAGAATCACTTGAAATTCGTTATTTAGTTCACAACAGTTACCCTGAATATGAACAGCAGGACACACTGTTAAACACTCTGTTTTCTTCACCTTCTTGTATAATGGCAGCGGGCAGTAACTAGTGTGTATCTGCCACGGGAGGTACCGAGCTCAATATATATAGCATGCATTCCTGCATTTAATTACTTGCACAATTGTATCAAAGGGAAAAACAAGAACCAAACCAAACCAAACCAAGCAAGCAAGCAAGCAAGCAAAAGCCTAGTTTTCAAATGAAGAAACTGAAACCAAGGTGTAATAAAGATGAACAGCCTGCCTAACATACAGCAAGTAAGAGACATAAGGAAAAATATGAAGAGATGGAGAGACGGCTCTGAGTAGAGGCGCTTGCTGCTAAGTCTCATAACCTGAAGTTCGATCTCCTAGGCCTACATGGTGGGAGGGGAGATCCAGGTCCTAATAAGTTGTTCTCAGACCTCCACAAGAGTGCCATAGTGAGGCACCCCTACCTCACTAAATGCATACATGTAAGAAAAATAAAACCTACAGTTCACCCGTTCAGCTGTCTGACCACACCAATCAGGGTGGCCTTTCCACTGTAACATTGCAGAAGGCACAGGTGAGGGCAGCACAGGAAGGTTCTATGGGCGGCCAGGGAGAGCTCAAAACAGCTGCTACGCAAGTTTGACAACAGGAGTTGGGTTTCCTGTATCTTTCATATGGGTGGAAGGAGGGACCCAAAGCTACAAAAATTGTCTTCAGGTGTCCACATGTGTGCAGTGGCTCACAAGTGGACACACACATGCATAAGGGGGCAGGGTGAATAATAAAAATAACGTTATAGAAGAAGTTTCTTTGGCCGGGCATGGTAGAATAAATATACCTGGCATCTTTGGTCTCCAGAAACTGAGTCAGGAGGATCACAACAAACTCAAGGTTGGTCTGGATGGTACAGTGAGATTGAGGCCAGCTTAAGCTATGCAGTAAAAATCTGTTTTCAAACAACAAACTAAGAGGCTTCTAAATCGCAAAGTATATGCACAGAGGAACAGCATGCCCAGAGAGGTCCCACATGGGTTAGGGACAGAGGTATGGCCCTCAATGAAAGCTCTTGAAAATATTTGGTACAAGATTTGCAGTCACAGGTAGGGCTCTTGCTGGTAGCTTATTAGATTTCAAACTGCGACTTGATAAAAGCTTTGTCCAGTTTGCTTGACATCATCCCTCGTCGAAGACCCTCAGTCATAAAGCAATGTCCAGTACTTTCCTAAGGGGCAAAAGGCTTGCCCCGCACTGCTGCTTTATTCTGTGTGTTGCCTTCCGCCACGTGCTTCCCCTGGGATCACCCTATCTGTGACAGAAGGTTAATGTTATGGGGGATCCCTGAATTTCATCAGAGAAGAAGAACTAGGAAGAGACCCAAGCTTCAAGACGCACTGCATGGAGCTAAGTGCAGCTACTTAGATGGAGCGATAGCCACCACATTTAACCCCAGCCAAGCTCTCATCACTCTGTCACTTCATGTCACTCAGCATGCACCAGGAAGATGGAGCGAGGCTGTAAACAGAGGTTTGACCTTTCCATCCAGTCCCCTAGCTGCATTTTGGGACTTCGCCACCCCCCCTTGGAGTTTGCTAGAATTGGCGAGAGAACAGTCCTTGACTCAAACAACTGAGAAATATACTTAACACCACATTGATTTTCCATATAATTTTATAAGCACAAACATTCTCTTTCATTTCCTGACAAACAGCTATATTCCCCAAAGTGTCCAATAAAAAAATCAGTAATTTGCACATCACTATCACTCTCAGAGTCTACTGTTTGGAGTTAGTCATCAAGGCCAAAGTCCTGCCGCTTCCACCCCTGCCCCAAACAAAGGATGGCTGGTGGCCTGCTTTATAGACTTCCTGCTGCCCAGGAAGCACACTTACTCTGCAAGCAGAGAGACAAGCCACCACCATCTGCACAGCTCTGGTCCCCAACTCTGCCACCATGGGCTCTATTCAGGTGTGCTCCCCCTAGCCATAAAGGAGAGTAACTCCTTCCTGCATGTGTCAAACTAAAATGACTGGCAAATGCCTGAGGCTAAGTGGGCACCGGGTTCTCAGCGGCAGGGCAGGCATTACTCCAAAGTTGCATCATAGAACAAGGATTGAAGACTGGAAGCCGGCAGTTTTCCGTCCTAGGAATCTACACGCCATGCTCTCTTGCCCAGGGCCAGGAACACATAGGGTCCTCCTCCTCCTCCTCCTCCTCCTCC
>OU015752.1:112275995-112287003 GCA_907169655.1 Acomys percivali | reverse complement strand
AAAGAAAGAAAGAAAGAAAGAAAGAAAGAAAGAAAGAAAGAAAGAAAGCACCAGGACTGATCTAAAATGCCCTTTGCCAGCAAGGTGGGCAGAAGTATTATCTCATTTAACATGGATTACATATTTCTTTTCTCTGGCCCACCCCTTCCTTTTCCATGCTAATTGACTTTAGTTGCAGTTATTTTAATTAGTTTCCTCTCTCTCCTGTAACAAATCAGCACCCATTTTAAAATGCCAGACAATAGGCATTTATCATCTTATAGTTTCAGAGCATGTAAATCCAAAATAGGCCTAGTTTGGCCAGAATCGAGTTTTCAGCAAGGGCTATACTATGTAGGAAATGCTCAGGTGAATTTGTTTCCTTGTGCTTTCCCAGCTTGTCGAGGAGGTGTTTTACACTTCTTGGCCATAGCTACCTTCATCCTCATGGTCTCGACATTAGGACCCAGATGTCTTTGGGTTCCCTTTCCTGCTTAGCATATGGCTTAAGTTAAGTTCACACACAGTGAGATACCAGGATATTAAGACTATGTGCAATATCAAAGCTCTTAGAGACACATATACTTCCTTGGGATAGAGGATTAGGGATATTAGGATATCCTTAGGCTATTAGGCTATTAGGAATATTAGGGATACTTTGCCGGAGTCCTAGCACAGTGTTTATAACTGTGGGTACTCAATAGATACTAGAAAATTTGCATGAAAGAATTAATGTGTAAACAAACATACTCCTTCTCACTTGACTTGTTGGGATTTCCATGTTTCAATAGATTCCAAAATGACAGAGAGTGTTCTACATGCCATTTGGCTTTGGCTAACACTCTGCTTTATAAACCCATTCTTTTCTCTAGGCCACTTAGATTTTGCTTTGTTTAATTTCTTCAGTGTGTGATGTGATAGAGGTTGCTTGGTGTTATAATTGAACACTGACCCAAACTACCTTGGAGGAGGCAAAGGTTTATTTGGCTTGTGTCTCTGACTCATACTCCATCTTGGACGGAGATCAGTGTAGAAACGTAAGCAGAAACATGGAAGCTTTTATTGGAGCAGAGATCATGGAGGAATGCTGTTTACTGGTTTCCTCAGCTAGCTTTTCACACAGGCCAGCCCTTCCTGCTTCTGGATAGTCCAGCCCACAGTAGGGTAAGCCCTCCCTCACCCGTTAGCAATTTTTTAAAAAAGCTCCAGAGATTTGGGCATGAACCAATGTGATGTGAGAAATTCTTCAGTCGAGGTTCCCTCCTTCTCGAGTGACTCTGTCAAGTTGTAGCTGGCTATGACAGACATCTGTCAAAGTCCCATCCTGTCTGTCTGTGTTTCTCCTAAAACTTTTCTGGAATGGGCACCCAGCACTCTCAATTCAGAAGTGAGGTGGCTGCAGACCGATAGAGCTGGGCTTGATGAGAGGAGGTTGTGTTTTGTTGTTGTTGTTGTTGTTGTTTTGTTTTGTTTTGTTTTGTTTTTTGTTGTTTTTTTTAACAGATCCTAGCCTTTGCATTGGCAAGGATGAGGAAAGTTTGGAAGAGGCCATCAGTGAACTTTGACCTTCAGTCTTCCTCAAAGGAGCTGGTGATGCCCTCCTTCCTTCCTCCACTGAGATTTCCTAAGAACATAGACAGAACTCTGTTGATCACCATGGACTGTGGAACCCATATATTCAACTGACATTAGACTTCAGAGTTTTGTGTGCAGTTCAGCCAACTGAGCCGGTTTTAGAGTTTTGTGTGCTGGGACAGGATAGATAGAGCCACATAGAGTAGGTTGAATAAAGGTGGAATTTTTCTAAGCATCCTGCTAAGACATAGAAACACTTTTCACTATGCTCTTAGAGCCCCAAAATGTAGCCTCATTCCCCTCTAAGCTCCTGAGGGTCCCCTGCCTGCCTCTCTCTACAATGGTGCCAGACCTCTTGAAATGAGAGGGTTTTAGTTTTTTGTTTGTTTGTTTGTTTGGTTTGTTTTTTCTGGTACTTTTCCTCAGTGTCTGTAGCTTAGGGACCTGTCTTCTCCAGTGAGGGGTCTTTCATTTGTGGTCTTTGCTTTCACTCTGTCTAAAAAGCTCCATTGTATATGAGCATCAAGCAGCTGAGTAGGAAGGGCACAACCCTATGGGTCGAGATACTGGCTTTCCCGGCTGGACCTTGGTGGCTCTGAGAATGTCTGGCAACATGTGGGCATCGCTAGCTTTCCAAACACCGTTGTCTGAGAACCAGACTGAAAACCTTCTATCCTTTCAAACACAATGGAAGATCAAAGTGCCCAAGTACCTGAAGAAGAACAAAAGTGAGTGTGCTGTCTCTTCTGGATCACTCTCTCTGAAGCATGGGAGTTATGGGGATGGTATGCCTCTGGTTGGAGAAGTGAGAAATTCACACTGGTGAGAGATGAGCCTAGACAGAAGGTATTCAGTCTGGCCCTTGAAATGAATAAAGCTCAGCCAGGCTGTGATTAGGACACGGTCACAGGACTAGAAAGGCAGAGAAAGAGGTTAATTCCAAGTCTGACTTTTCTTCATACCTTAGTTTGTACTTTCATAGGATAGAAAGAAATTTCCAGAAGAAGGAAACTGGGCCATCCAGGAGTGAGTGAGTGAGTGAGTGAGTGAGTGAGTGAGTGAGAGGTTAAGTCCAGATCTGCCTTTCCCTCATAACTTGGGTTGTACTGTCACAGGATTAAAAGAAATTTCCAGAAGAAGGAATCTGGGCCTTCTATAGGAGTGAGTGCGTGAATGAGTGAACCGGTCATCAGGGACAGCACTTTCCCCAAGGCTGTCTAGGAATTGGCAAGGTTTCCAGGCCTGTGCTCCCTTCCTTCTGTATGCCAAGGTAGAGCTTTGTGGCTCCTCATAGAAGGTGGGACGTTCTCTGCCTCCATGGAGTAGCTGGTGCTAATGCTGTATGACTCATTCACATCCCCTTCTCACCATCCAGCCTGTGTAAGTTGTCTAACAACAGTGGACACTTGACTGGGCAAATCTTGTGAGCCACCCTGCAGTCACACAGCTGTCACTCTGCCCTTTCTTTCTCTTCCATCCTTTACATTTGCATTAGGTTTCATGGTAAGCCATCAATGTTGCCACCCAGGAGGAAGCAGGCTAGGAGAGTGCAAAGAGTGGGAACTCTCCATCTGATGACCATGCTCAACACAACTGACTACATAGTCCACCAGCCAGCACGTCTGTAGCACTTATCTGGGATGTGTGTAGGGCCACACAGACTGAAGTGTGCCTCTTCCAAACTCATCTGTTGAGGTCCTATTCTGAAGTGTGATGTAATTTGGAAGTGGGGGCTTGAGGTGGCAATTAGTATCAGATCAAGCCATGAGACTGGGACCCCCTAAGATATGATGATAAGTGGCCTTATAAGAGATAGGAAGAAAGAGATACAGTGCCCCATCTCTGCCATGTGGAAGAGAAAAAGAAGACAATAACTTGTAAGTCAGGGAGAGAGACCCTACCAGAAACCAACTAGATTAACACCTTGACCTTGGACTTCCAGCTTTCAGACTGGTAATGAGTGTGCTTATTAGTTAAATCACCAGGCGATGTTACTTTAATATACAATGACCTAAGAGGACTAGTACACCGCAGAAACCCATTTCATCTTCTACCAGAGGCATGGCATAGGTACAGTTTTCCTTCTGCAGAGCTATGTGCTAGGAATGTTAGGACTAACCTGTTGGCTTCCAGGAAACCATCCAATCTATTTCAGATCACGCTAGGATGGCCTTGAAGTGCCTGGTGCTCAGAATTAGGGCTCTATCCCTACATGTGTGCTCGCTTCTCTTGCTTCACTTTAGAGCTGTGCTCCAGTGCCCTACTGGGAACATACTTCCTGAAACTGCCTCTTGGCTTTGAGTTCTGACTCCATCTCTTTCTTAGTCTAGTTTTTTTTTTTTTTTTTTTTTTTTTTTTTTTTTTTTTTTTTTTTTTTTCTTTTTTTTTTTTTTTTTTTTTTTTTTTTTTTTTTTTTTTTTTTTTTTTGCAATGGAGACCATGATGACACAACATTTCATAGAGCTGATGTGGTGACCTGATTAAAGTGAGATATGAAAAGGGCCAGCTGTGCCAATATGTGGCTGCACCTTGATGGTGGAGGGGAACTCACTGTACCAAAGGCACACTTATCTACTTACTGTAAAGTGCCTGTAAATCCTCCCCAGGTTTGGCCTGTGCTTTCTTGTTCATAGTGATGGTGGCACAAGTTAACTGAGAGTGACTCCTGGCCTACCAGTGTCTAATCTTTTTTCAGTGAACTTGGGAATAGTCACAATAACAATGATTCTAAACAGCATTTATTGAGTGCCTAGTGTGTGCATATACACTATGCTAAATGCATCATCCCACTCCTTACCCACAACTTACAAGGTTAGAACTAATTTACACCCATTTTCAAGAAGAAAGAAATTGAAGGTTAAAGAAGTTAAGGAATTTGTTCAAAACTCCAAGTCCAATATCTGGTAGAGACACAATTAATATCCCACATCTACTTATTTCAGGGCCTAGTCACAGATTTCAAACTACCCCTAACAGAGGCCAGACTGAGGATTTAACTGATGCCCAAATGCCCAAGTACAGCAACTGTAAACTGGAGATCTCTTATCCCACCCAGAACCAGGGTGGCCATTTATCACCTTTGGTTCATATAGTCATGGTGGGCGAGGGGAAACAGACAGAGAATCATAATTTTTGGTTTACTATGAAATAAAATAAGATATTATCCCAACATTGAACAAATAGCCCATGATCTGACTCCTAAATGGGGTGAGGGAACAATTCAGCTGCAGTTGAAGGCTGTTTTTCTATCCCTTTTGTCCCATTCAGATTAGTGGTGCTGCTGCTCACTACCCAGAAAGCTTTGCTTCCATTCTCATAGTCTGTGCAGACTGTTATGGCATGGCTTGGTGCTTTGTGTTTAGTTAATTGCTTGCCCCCCTCCACCCCCATGATTCTTACTGTTCTCCGAGTGAACCCTCACGTAAACCAAGTGATGCTGTGTAACTTTGCCTTCAGAATTATTCCTGATGGGCTAAATAAAGTTGCCTACCCACCTGGGTTGGGCAGAAGTGAGGTAGGTGATGGTAAGATTTGGAGGACAGAGGATCATGGGAGGGGATGAGAGGAAAGAGAGACAGAAGGGAGAATGGAGAGTCATCATGGGTTAGTGTAAAGAAGAACCATGTAGCCAGGAGGAGCTTGCTCTGAGGATCAGTGATGGAGAGAAACAACCCAGGTAGAAAGCATATGCAAGTATTTATGGGAATTATGGATGGGAAGTAGCCCAGATAGGAATAATCCCAAGTGGCATGGGATGTGGGTCTGGGAGGTAAAAAATAGCGTAGGGGGTTAGTTTCTGCTCAGTTCCAGTATATTAGCATCTTAAAAAATCTAACGGGAGTCTGTGTCTTTTATTGATATGATAGCAAATTAAATAATAACCACTGTAATAATTATGTGTAATTAATAGTAAATACTAATAACCATTTTCTGCAACAGCAGACAATGATGCTGAGAGTCTGAACTATCACCGTCAGTGGGGACTGATGGAGAGAGGGTCTCACGCTAGAGGCCAAGGGTATGTCTGGGAGAGGAGAAGAAAGGGTTTCTACAAAGACACACAGAGAGGAGGAGCCAGGAAGCCTTGGGCAGTAGGAGCACCATGCAGCCGCTGGAACTGGCTTTCTCCCCATGGAACCTTTCCCCAAGTGAACCAGGAGTGCCACCTCACCCTTGCTCTGAAATCCCCAGGCCAACTCCATTTCACAAACCTCCCAGGGGAGGATCAGCCACAGGCAAAGGTCTGGTTTCCAGTACTTTCCAAACCCTGCCTGCTGAGCCATTTAACCTCATGTCCCCTTGCAGGATGAGTCAGACAGTTGACAACATTCATTATTAAAATCATCCTTGTGACACAAAAGGAACTGAGGTCTCTTCATGTGCACAGTTAGGACAATGCATCGGGGAGCTTACCCATTGTGACTGCAGTTACCCTCCCAGAGTGTTCATTTTTCTCAGGTAAGGACTGGGTATTAGAGAGGTTGGGGAGCCTGCCATGTATGTCACTAGGTCCCATCTGGATTTCTGAACTAGTCCTCTGACTTGGATACAGTCAGTGTTGCTTTTGATATTCTGCTTTGATTGGAGCAGCAAATATTCACCTCTCAAACAGAGGCTAGTGACACAGTAGCCATGTCCCAACAATACAGCCAACAGAGCAAGCAACATCAGCACCCAATCAGAGACTGATCAACAGCCATGTGAATAGCACATCCCCCATAGCCCGTATCCACTCAGAAGATGCTCAGGTAGCTGGTGAAGCCCAAGTAAGTGGAGAGCCACACCTCACACCAGCTCACAAACCTCTACCCCAGGTCTCAGAGCCATTTACTTCAAGGTTACATGGATACACAGATCAATTATTGCATCAGGTGATCTCTGCTTTCTCTTTCCTTTCTCTTCATTTCTGTTTCCTCTCCTCTATCCCCCCTTTCCTTTGTCCTACTCCGTCTTTCTCTCCCTTCCCTTCCTCCTTGTTCTTTTACTTTCTTTTTTTGATCATTTCCCCATACACGGTCTCTTACAACCCAAGCTAGCCTCTAACTTGATATGTTGTTGAAGATGGCTTTGAACTCTTGGCCCTTCTGTCCCTGCCTCCCAAGTGCCGGCACCTCAGGATTGTGCCACCATTCTTGGGATACTTTCTTAATTTGTGTTATTTATCATTTTCCCCAGTATTATTTTTCATGTAGATTTTTAAAGATATCAATACAAGAGCTTTCTCCCCCTCCCCCACCATTTATACTTTATTCTTGCATCAATGTTCTTAGGCACTTGGCAGAGAAAGTTTTACTTTTGTTTTGTTTTTTCGAGACAGGGTTTCTCTTGAAGTCCTGGCTACCCTGGACTCACTTTGTAAACCTTGCTGGCCTCGAACTCACAAAGATCTGCCTGCCTCTGCCTCCCAAGAGCTGGGGTTAAAGGTGTGTGCCACCACATCCAGCAGAAAGTTTTTGTTTTGTTTTGAATTAAAAATGTACATGAATGTCTCTGATATTCACATTTCATGATGCCATCAACATTCAATATTACTGAAACAATAAAAATAGACCATTTAAAATTGCTCCTTTAAAATTGCCTCAAGAAAAGGAAGATGTTGGTAGGTGGCAGATATGTGTCTTTAAGAAGTGGTTTCATGTCTATGAACATCATGGAGTTCTTTTAAAATGTATTGATTTCTTTGTGTGTATACATGCTCTGAAACTTGCAAAATAGCCCAAGGATAGCTTGCAGAAATCAGTTTTCTTTTCCCATTGTATAGGTCCTGGGAATTGAACTCAGGTTGTTCAGATTGGTATCAAGCACCTTCACTTGTTGAGCTGTTTTGCTGGTCCTCATGATGGGGTGTGTGTGTGTTTTAAATGATGTTTGGCTGGCACCACGCTTGAAAGCCTGAAGGTGCCACAAACATTTCATATTTAACTCCATACTGTCCCTGCCTTAGAGCAGTGCGAGCATGTTTATGGAAACTAAAAGACTTACTGAAGGTCATTTAGCAAGGTGTCTTGAAGAAAATTCTGGCCAAAAGAGTGTGATTGGGCTACATGAAATCTGAGTGCCATGGCCCAGTCCAGAGCTGAACAGCTGTCTGGAGGGATAGCCAGAGTGGGTATCCCTCCAGAGTTCTTGTTTTGCTAGAGTGAGGATCAGGAGTTATATCAGAAGCCCCAAATGTAGGCATGGTCACACACGCCTATAACCTCAGCACTGAGGGGAGCAGAGGGCAGAGGACAATTGTGCTTCCCTGCGGGCAGCCTCCTTCAATTCTAGTGAGAGACCCTGCCTCAAAGGGATAAAGCAGCAGAGAACGATGGAACAGGACAGCCAGTGTCTTCCTCTGGCTTTGGAACATGCATACAGATGCGCGCGTGTGTGCGCACACACACACACACACACACACACACACACACACACACACACACACCTCTGAAAACCTTGCAAATGAGACAGAAATCTTCTTCTATGTCCTCTTTTGCACAAGCTTCCTTAGAAAAAAAGTTTGTATCTCTGCAAAGGAGCCCCAAGTCCCCTCAGCAGTTTGTGCACAAACAACAGCCTCTTCATGGTGCACTACCTGCCAACCTTCTCTGGTTAGCAAAGGGAAGGCAGGTTCCCAGCTGCTACTCTTCCTAGCATTGGGAGCTTGAGCAAGTGACTGCTTCTCCCTTCAACCTAGACTCTGAAGAGTCTAGCTGCAAAACCAGCCCTTGCATAAAGTAATTTTAACAAATAACAGCGATTATTATTTGTCCCATGAAGAAAAGAACAAAATAGGTTCAGGACACTGTCCCACATATGGTGTGGCTGCAAGAGCCACAAGAGGAAAAAAAAATTTTTTTAAATCATTTCAGGATGCCTGTGGCAATATGGAGTCAGACCTCTTTGAGTGACAAGGGTTTCAATTCCCTCTTGGCTCCCTGTTAATTGATGAATCTGGGATCATTGTTACTTCATCCTTCAAAGACCAGACTTTTCATTCCTAGGAAGGAGGTCAGTGGTACCTAATAGAAGTGTAGTGGTTTAAGGGGAAAGCTGTTCCCAGAGCTGTTCATTTTCTAAAGACACACAGTGACATCTCTCACCTGACGTGTTCTATTGGAAGCTGCCAGCCTCCCCACTCCCCTCCCCCATCACCTCCCCCCAGAACAGGCTATGTCTCTTCTCTCCTTGAATCTGGGTGGGCTTGTAGGATGTCCATAGCGGGATGAAGGGAGTCTGCACCACAGGAAGAGCGTCCGGGACTTTACCTCCAGCCAATAGTTGGTATGGGATGAACCGAAATGTGAGTGAAGAAGCTCCTAGATATTTCCATACACTGCTTTTGGGGGCTGAGGACCCAGACGCCCAGGAGCAGAAACCAGTAATTTTCGCTGCTCTTCCGAAACTCCTGACCTACAAATTGTTTTAAGCTAGAAAACAAATCACAGCAATATATCATGTAGCAGGATTTAAAAAAAAAAAAAAAAACCACGAATACAGTAAATAGCAGACAGAAGTAGCTGCCGAATTAGTGATTAGAAGTTCCTATAATAAATATCCACTACAGCGGGAGGCCGAGCTGCTTATAGAGACTCCACCCCTGAGGTTTTGCCCCGCCTTCCGCCCTCTCAGTCAATGGAAATTCAGCCATTCCCTGGTGAGCTGCCCTCCTGCTCCTCTGGTAGCTCTAGGGCAGAAGAGAAACAAGAGGGTGTGGAAGCTTGCTTAAGTAGCTCTTGAGTCACAGCTGCGGTGGTGGGTCAGCTTTCTACCCACTGTGGGGTTGGGGATGGGGTTGGGGCTGGGGCCTGGAGATGCTTTAGTAGGAGTGGCCGCCTCGCCTGTCTGAGGGCAACCCCTTAATCTCCTTTCTCGGTTGCCTTTACTTACTGGCCCAACAGAGGTCAGCATACTGGACACAATTCTTTGCTGCGGGTAAGCCAAGCCCTTGAGGCTTAGAATTGCTTTAAGCCTGATTAACTCCGGAGGAGACAGAAACATTTACATTTGGGGACAGGAGAATAAGATATTTAATCGCCTCTAAAAAAACAAATGCCTTCCTTGTTATTCAAAGCCAGGCAGCACTCCCCCAACTCTTTCTCGGTCCCACCCCCACCCCCATCACCCCCCCCCCCCCCCCCCCCCCCGCGCCAAGTCGTTGAGGCTGTTTGCTCTATCTTCTTTGTTCTCAAACTATTCTCCCCCTCCCTTTTTCCTTTTCACTCCTCTTTATTGGTCATCATTCTTGCCCTTTCTTTAATTTTTTTTTCTTTTAGATTTATCTTTGTGTATGAGTGTGTATGTGCCTGGTGACCCCAAAGGTCAAAAGAGAGTGTTGGATCTCCTGAAAGCAGTGACTGGGATGATTGTGAACCGCCATGAGGATGTCAGGACCTGAACCTTGGTCCTCTGCAAGTGCAACAAGCGGTCTTAACCCCCTAGCCGTCTCGTCTCTCCAGCCTGCTTCTTGCCCTCTCTTATCCAAACTCCTTATTCCTCTGGATCCCTCTTCTGTGTCTCTGCTGTCCCTCTCTGGTTATCTTCCAGCGTTGAGATCTTTCACTTTTCTGTTCCTTTGTTCTTGCATGGTGAATTGCACACCTGTCTTTGAAGCAGACATCAGTGTGGTCCTCAAAAATGTTCTAACCAAGGGGCTTGAATTCTGGAACCCTTGCTGGTGACTTGGCTTATTTCTGAGCAGCAGCAGCAGTGAAGGAGGTATCCAGAGATGTGGTTCAAATCCAATGAGCCAAAATACTCCTTGACAGTGGGAGGGCTAGAGGAAGCCTCTCTGGGTTTGGGGTTCTATCACGGATGTCCCCCACTCTATCTTTTGGCGATGACCTCAGGGCAATGAGCAAAGGTACCCAAGTCTCTCTCTGAAGGCTTGGCAAACAGCTCTGGACTTGGGGTAAAGATCTCATCTCCCATCAGCTGTTAGCCAGTCACTTTATCTCTGAGCCCGTTCTTCACCCATAAAATGGAGAGCGGCCATCATCTTGCCTTTCTCAGGGGCTATTATGAGGCGCGTACAAGCTAATGAATGGGAAAGCATTTTGGCAAAGTATAAAGTGCTGTACAAATTTAAATCCTTTTTATTATTGTTGTTATCATGATCATAATTTTTATGTTACGCTAATGCTCATCTTACAACTCATCAGTATTAAGAAGAAGCTCTGAGTGGAATGCAATCTTGCTTCTCCCTCATGTGTGAATTTAGGACATCCTTGGGAATAAATGGCTATTTCAAGGGGCTTTATCAAGTCCCCTGCTTCTTCCCCATTCTGCTCAGTTTAGCTTGCAGAAGAGCTGGGAAAGCTGAGTTCATTCTGCAGGCTTGGTCTAGAAGCTTCCCAGGGTGTATTGCCTCCTTTATCCATTCTTGCTCCCTGCATTTTTGCCTCAGCGACACAGACTAGCTTCTCCAAGCGTCATTCTAGCTCACCCAGGACACAGGTGACCAGCCCCCCCCCCC
>OU015752.1:112242405-112275985 GCA_907169655.1 Acomys percivali | reverse complement strand
TTACCCTGGCCACATCCTGATGTTCCCTGTTTCTTACGAAGTGCCTTTACCTGTTCCTGCATCTCCCTCTCAGAATCTCAGGATAGCCTCTCAAATCCACTTTTCTCTACCTCCCATGATGACTCCAAGAATATCTGTCAGTGTACTTCACAGATAAGAAAACAGAGGTCTGGGGAGTGAAACACTTTCCCTGAGGTTTGAGGCTCTTGGAGTGGTAGAATCAGCCAGAGATCAACCAAAGTGGAAGCTCACATAGGCACCAGGGCACCTTCCTCCATGTGTTCGCCCACAGACTCTGGGCCTCTGTTCTTGTGAACCTCAGCATGGAATGTGGCAGAAAAATCCATGAAAAGATCCTTGCCACAGACAAAGGCCATCAAGACATAGAGCTCAAAAAACCACATAAGAACTAGGTGTTATTTTGCCTGAAGAGGTGATGGTGGTATTAGTAGTGTGTGTGTGCATGTGTGCAGGGGGCTGTTGTGAAGCAACACTGTCAAGGTTTTTCTATAAGTCAGAAACTCTAAAAGGAAAATACAAGTGATTTGTGCTGTTGCTTTCACAATCCTGTCTATGGCAGAAGCTGCTAGTCCATCTTGACAAATGAACCCAGTAGCTTCAGAATCATTTGCCACTACACACACACACACACACACACACACACATGCACACCACAGGGGGTGTGTTTCTATATTTTAGCTTGTTTGTTTGTATGTTGCATGGAGGCTGGCAGGCTTGAAGAAATTTTTGGCTCTCCAGGGAGTCTCAGACAAAAACTCTTGGTTTCTTGAAGACAAAATCGGTTGAGAGAAGGGACTGCCATATGCAAATCTCTAAGGCATGAGAGCGCCTCAGTCAGGTTCTGCCATGCCAAGCCATCCTCTGGTCTCTCCTTCTTTGAAGAACTGGAACTCACTGAATTCTCCATGTGTGATGGGTCTGTGACACCAAAAGCGAATACTACATCATGTCACCACTCATGTCACACCTCCAAGCGAGGTGGTTTCTTATAGAGAAGAACCTGGGGTCAGAAATACCCCTTTTCCTGGCAAGGTCACACAGCCCGGGGAGCTCCGAGGAATCAGCATGGTGCTCGAGTGTGTCTCACCCCAGAATCTACTGCTTACTCTCTTTTCTTCTCCTAAATCATTATAAACCGTTTAAACGTTGAAAAAGGTTGAAGATGCATGTGACTGTGCTGTCGCCACTCTCCAGTAAGGACATGACGCAGAGCCTGCTTTATTTTTGCAGAATGCCACCGTGCCCTTCCCAACACATAAATAAAAAGGATTTAATAAAGCAGTTGAGCAATGTTCAACATTTCTCAATGAAGCAGGCTCTTAGTGGAGTTTTTAAAAAGAATTTTCTTTATAAATTGAAATCGTGTCTTCAGATATTTCAGCTTTTGCAGCGAGGAGAGTCTGTAGCTCCCAGACTGGCTTGTCTGAGGAGTAATTTAATGCCACTGGCATAGATCTCGATTTCTCTTTTTACCTTTAATCAATTTTAACAAGCCAGATGGTCATTGCAAATGGCTCCTCTAGCATCTCCCTTTTCTGCCTCCACTGTGCTGGGGGGATTTATTGGAATGTGGTTCCTGGAACAGTCTCATCATTTCCCATTCTGGGTTTTCCCTGCCGCTGCTGCCGCCATTCAGGGCACTCCCCAACATCCACAACTGCACCTTCTCTGGCTCCTCAGGTGGAGAGAGCCCTGCTTCTGTGCCTACCCTGTCCCTCAGGCCATGACGGCCCAGAAACATGCATGCCTTGCATTAGTTATTCATGCCATAATTTCTCATTAGGCAGCCTTGCTCATCTATAATCTATGTACCAGGAGTGAGCATAGCTGGGGAGGCCCTGCTTTCCTGGCAATTTTCTTCTTCATGATCTTTAATACTTACGGTATTGGAGCTAAGGTTTTGTTTTGTTCTCTGAATTCAACTTCACAGAGATGACCACAGGGAAACAGAGAAATGGAGCAACGTGCACTAAAGTTTTCCTGTCAGTTGTAAGGTTTAGGGGACATTTTGAGGGCCAATCCTCTTTACTAGAATGCAGTACATTTTTATATTATTTTAAAAGTGGGAATTGGTTGCAGGTTTTGCTAAAACTCTTAAGTCAGCAATTCCTTTATTCTATATATATTTATTGATCACTTACTATGTGTTAGGATTTATGCTGGCTTCCAGAGAGACAGCAGTGAATGAGATAAAGAAGATCCTTGTCTCATAGGGCTTAGCATGGAGAAGGGAGATTAAAAAAAGAAAGAAAGAAAGAAAGAAAGAAAGAAAGAAAGAAAGAAAGAAAGATGTGGTAGGTGAATAATGGCTCTCACCAAAGATCTCCTCATCCTTATCCCTGGAACCTCTGAAAGCTCCCTGACACTTTACAGATGTGATTAAGTTGTGGCTTTGAAATGGAGAATTAACCTGGATTACCCAGGTGAGCCCAATGCAATCAAAAGAGTCTTTGGAAAAGGGGGACAGGGGGATCTCAGTCACAAAGAAGGAAGGGCCTTGGAACTAGAGGTCAAACTGCTGTGACTGACAGCTCCAAAATGGGAGAGGCCAGATGGTCAGAGGAGGAAAGCCTCCTCGAGGAAGTGGACTTCTCTGTGGAGTCTCTGCTAGGAATGCAGCCCTGCTCACCCACTTCAGACTTGTCACTTGGGCATCTCTCGGCAGAGTACATCTCGGTTGCCCGAAGACAGTTGATGGTAATTTACAACAGCTTCAATCGAAGCTGAATACATACAGTAATTACAGGTTATGACCCAGGCTATGAATAAAGGTGAGATCACACCAAGATAACAACCTGAGAAGGCTACTCCGAGAGAAACGATAAGACAACCATCCCCAAGAAGGACATTCCAGGCAGAGGGAATGGCAGGTCTTAAGGCCCAGAACACGAGGAACAGACAGCCACTGTGGCCGCCCTTCAGCAAGAGCGCTGGGTACTGTCGAGTGAGGTTGGACAGTTACACTGGACTCACATCACAGTGTCTAAAGACCACAGCGAGGGGGCGGGATTTGACTAAAAAGAAACAAAGAGGGGGACTGGAGAGATGGCTCAGTGGTTAAGAGCACTGACTGCTCTTCCAGAGGTCCTGAGTTCAATTCCCAGCAACCACGTGGTAGCTCACAACCATCCATAACGTGATCTGGTGCCCTCTTCTGGCCGGCAGGTGTACATGCAGAGTATACATAATAAATAAATATTAAAAAAAAAAAAAAAAGCAAAGAGAAGCTGCTGGAGAATTTTTAAGTGGGAGGAGGTATTTTGTCACTGCGTTGGTCAAACTTGCCAGTGTGAGAAAGAGTCTTCCTTGGGGCACACAGAAAACCTCACGACAGTCAAGACCAACATGTCTTTCACACGGGTGCACCTGTGTCCTGTTACATTCCTAGATGAATCTCAGTCTTCAGTAGGAGGCAGGGGCTTCTCTTTATGCTGGCCCAGCAGTCTAGTTGTTTAGGGGCATGGCCCCTGAGGACACAGTGAGTCGTTAGAGCGGCAGCCTTCAGTAGGATTTATGTCATGACCTGACCCCTGATATGGAGGCACTTAGAAGTACCACATTACTGAACTTGGGATGCTCTTGCCCAGGGGTGGAACATTCCATTTGAGGCACTCTTTGCATCTCTGGCTCATTACTCAGATACAGCTTTAGTGTGTAAGCTATGTGAAGCAAGTGGCCATCTGTACTTTATCTCTATAGTTCCAGGTGAGCATCCTAGGGGTAAGCCCATGTGGAAAGCAGGGTTATAGGGGAGAAGGAATCACCAATAAATTAAATAAGCTAGACCGTTGTGTGCATGCACGTGGACCAGTAATGAGAAGAGCACTGACAAATAAGTATCCAAACATCTGTCTATGGTTTTGTTCTAATTACTGTTTGGAAGATATGGCTTTGTTCTCACGCAGCTGATACTAGAGAGAAATTTGAACATGAGAAACATTTTCCCCCTGAAAAATCCCTATCTGGATGCTTAAAATCAGCAGAGTATGTGGGACTACAAAGAATGCGCGCACACACACACACACACACACACACACACACACACACACATACACACACACACTTGCACACATACACACACATTGTCCATTCACTTCAGTTCCTTGCACATGCTGTCGTGGTTAGAATGTGAAGTGTCCCCACAGGCTTCTGTGTTTGAATACTTGGTGTCTTGCTGGTGGCACTGTTTTGGAAGGTTGTGGAACCTTTAGGAGGTGGAGCCATGCTGAAGGAAGTAGGTCCCTAGGGACAGGCCGTGAGGTTTTATAGTCAAGTCTCACTTCCTGTTTTCTCTCTGTTTTCTAACTGTGGCTACAGTATGATCAATCAGCCTTTCCTTTCTTCCTGTTGCCATAACTTTCCTTCAGGTGATGGAATGTGTCCCCTAAAACTGTAAGACAAAATAAACCTTTCCTTTCTTAAATTGTTTCTTTCAATACATTTTGTTATATTAGTGAGAAAAGTGAAAAATACACATGCTATTAACCCCATCTGTGCACACCTGACATCTCAACAATTTGCCTCATTTCAGATGATGGTTTTACTAGCAGGTCTAAGCTGTAGGGCTTTCTCAAAATAAAATCACATGGTTGTTTACTATTTAGCCATTGAGATAGTTTAAATAATGCTACCTTTTATTATTGGGTGTCTATTTGTATTTTTTTTTTTAACAATTATGTTCCACTGGAGAAGTTTAAGAGTGTTGTGGCTCTACCTCCATTTTCTTCTATTCTGTCCCCCTTCCCCCATGGGTGAATTTGCATAGCGCAGTGATTTTTCAGAACACATATGGGGTAAGATAGCAGAACTGACTGTACTTTCTTCTGTCGGCAACACCAAGAAAACAAGAAAATACACAGTGATTAGTGAGAAATTGAAATCAAACCAATACGAATGAAGGATGATTCATGATGTCCTTCTGGTGTCTAGGACACTCTTATTATTAATCCATTTTGTTCATTCACCCTGTTATTCTCTTACTTACTCTCAGGACATCCCTCCAGTGTCTACTGTATTTTGGGTCACATCACAGGTCTTTTGAGACAGAAAAGCACAAAAGTAGAGTCTCAGAAAAGCATAGGGTTGGAGGTGGGTGTGATGATACACACCTGTAATCCCAGTTCTTGGGAGCTGGAGGCAGGCAGGAGGAACATGAGTTCAAGGCCAGTCTGGACTGTTTAGTGAGACCCTGTTTCACTAAAAATATTTAAGTTGGGAGAAATTATATCCACCTATTTCATCATTGTGGGCTTTGAAGGCTTACTTCCAGTTGGGTACTATGACCCCTTACTATCAATGTATATTTGTATTTAATTCCACCAATGACCCAGGAGTCACTGGAAAGTATCTCTGGTGCGTAAGGGAGACCAGCTACCTAGTCTTCTCAGTTTTCAGATGAGGATTCTGGGATCTGGCCAGCAGTAGTGGCTGGAGCCACCTAACTCCAGCCTGGGCTCTTGAATACTGCCATTGACTTTTTCTGGTGTGGGACACATTGAGTCTTCATCTTTGGAAGAGGATAGAGGGTGGATTACTCCACTGGTGGCAGTCTATCAAAGGACAAAAAAAAACAAAAAACAAACCAAAAAACAAAAAACAAAAACCTATTGGAAGAGCTGTCACTAGGATTCACAGTAGTGGGGAAGCCTGTATTTATTTTTTTAAAATGCCTTGGAGGCCGCTTCATTTCATGAGATCAGAAGAAGATGAACACCTTGCTGAAAGAACACTTGAGTTTTGAAGTCGTGGTGTAGGGTAGAAAAGTGAAGGATAAAGGGAGGAGTTAGGGGGCGACCTGGTGGAACAAGATGGGGAGGTCCTATGGGTCAGATATGCTAGACTCCCAAATGTTGGGGGGGACCCTCCTGTATTTTCTCTTCTACACGGTCTGTTTTGTTGTACTGTAGACTTAATATCAACCAGTTTGCCACATAATCATTGGCATACTTTGGGGAAGATCACACTTGAAAGCCATGTTTCCACCTGGAGTAGACAAGCAGACAGGAGTAGGAAGTGGACCGAGGACATGGACACAAGATGATGGGCAGCTACCTCTGGTTTTCCTTGGTTAGCTATGGGAACCTAGAGCCCACTAAGGTGGGCAATCAGAACATACTGGGTGGTTCTGAGGGCTCATAGAATCTCAGTAGGATTTGGGTATAGATGAGGCATATCTAGGTCCATTGTTATAAAATCCCTCAAAGATTAAGAAGATTCAGATGGCCTTTGGATTAGCGTTGTCAAGAGCAAGGGCTTTCAAGTCAAGAAACCAGGTGTAAGTCCCACTGGGCTTTTTCCCAGGTTTCCATAAACAACTGCTTAGCAGGCCTGTGCCTTACTTCATCTGAGGCCCTGGGAGAAGTACTGAATGCATAGGAACCACCCAGCACGCTGCCTGCCATAGTCTTTAAGTAATCAGTACAGACATCCCCCAACAGTGGAGTAGGAAAGAGATACTCTGGCCTGACAGTGTGGGGAAATCACTGCTGGGAAGCCTGCAGTGAAAAGGCCACACACCTGGCACTAAGGTAGCCGCTCAGCACACATCCAGTGATCATGACCAAGGCTAAACCATGAATACGGACAAGTGCTCTGCTAGATTTGGATCCGAATGCTCTGAAGTCTTCCAGTAAAAGACTTGGTCCCCAACTGTTGGAGCTACTGGGAGGTGGTGGAGGTAACAGAAACTTTAGGTGGCAAGGACCAGAGGCAAGAAGCAGGTGGCTTGGGGTGTAACCTTGAAGGGTATATTGGGAGGCCAGCTCTTCTGTTTCTCTTTACTCCCTGTCTGTATGAGATGAGCTGTTTCTTGTACCAAGTGCTCCCTGCCACGAGGTACGGCTTTGCTCTTAGATCAACTGGCCAAGGGACCATGGACTAAAACTTCTGAATCACTGAGGCAAAATAGAAACCTTTCCTCCTTTTAAGCTGAGTATCTTAGTATCTACTCCTTAGTATGGCCTCTAAGGAGCCATATCTGCTCTTTCCTTTGGGGGCCTATAGGTTCCAGCCCCTCTCACTACCGTGGCCTGACTACCATTGTATAGTGTTCCACTTGTGTGTCTGGAAGGCATGGCCACCGACAACAGGAAGCTTTTACATCCTGCCCGTTGGTACTCCGCCATCTCTGTGTGCCACCTTTGTTCTGGCTCAAGGAAGCTCCAGGTTTGAAAGAAAGCCCTTCTTCATCTTCTCCCTCTTGGCTCCAGCTGCACCCCTCTTAGTGACCTGGTTTCTCTACTCCACTCTTCCATGGCCAACCTCGTGTGGGCGGGGTCCTGGCCACTCACACAGCTGGCCAGGAGACCACTTAGCAAGAGGCTGGAGCAGGGACCTCCTGTGGGCTGGGAAACAGCCTCCGCTGAGATAAGCCACTGCTTTTAATTGTCAACAGCAGTCAGAAGGCACAGATGCTCACTGGGCACAAAGGGCGCAAGTCCTTGCTGGGGAGCTGGGTTGGCTGCAGAGACCTTGTGCTTTATTTTTAGTGCCTGGACACAGAGGTGCCAGAAGAGAATGCCAAGCTGGAAGGCTGCCTGCCCACTGAGGGCTGGGCTCCAAGGGCCTTGTCTGTGACTTTCAACTTCAGCTCTTTGTTTTTCTGCACGCTCTCTCTGTAAGACGAGGTGGCTAGGCTTGGCTGATGGGTGCAGCTCTCCCTCTAAGGAGCCAGAATCAGCTGGCGATTGCCAGGGCCCGGGCTGTTGAAGTAAGTCCTCAACTCAGAGGCAACTCAACGCACCAGGCTTCCTCAGCTCTCATGCCTTTTGTATTTAATGGGCGGAGAATCTGGACCTTGGACGTGTGAACGGTTCTGTTAAAGTCATTTTCCAGAGGAAACCTCCCTCCCTCTCATCTTTGTTGCCGCTTTCTTGAGAACACAAAGTGTGGATGCGAGTCCCTGCCTCCCCTCTTTGTCCTAGTTCTTCAAATTTAGAGGAGTGAATCACCCTGTCTGAGTCCTATTTCCCCTCTGTGGAGTGGGTGTAAGACGATGTCCCTCCAGAATGCCTGGTACCTAAAGGTGAGGAAGTGGAGAAGGCACAAGGAGCTGAAGTGGCTTGCAGGAAGAACTCAGCATTTATGTAGAAGCTGATGATGTTCTTCCCACTGCTGGGCCATTTGCCAGCACTTGACATGCACCCCAGCTATTCCTCCCAAGAACTCAATGAATCATACTAGTTCACTTTCAGACAAAGAAACGAAGCTCCCGAGAGAGACAATCAGGATGCTTAAGGGCATGCAGCTAGGGAAGGGTTGCCGATAGGGCACACACGATGAGTCTTGAACTCCACCCACCCTGGTCAAGGTCTTCATCCCAGATGGCTTTGTATTGCCTACCTGGTATGTCCTCTCCCTCTCACCCCCAGGAGGTGGGCAGAGGGTGTCACGGAGATGGAGTGTATATGTCCGCATGTGAAAGACTGATAGGCTGACAAGGAAGAAGAGAGAAAGAGTTGACAGCTAGGACTGCACTCCACAGATTCCCCTTTGCAAACCTATCCCTGGCTTCTACAGTGTCCCCAAGACAAATTATGAGAGGAGGCCACTCAGAGTCACTCTGGTACATAGGATCACTTGTCCCCCCCCCCCCCCCCCCCCCCCCCCGCTGTTGTTCAGTGGCCCAGGGGCTGGCTGTCCCTTTAGAGGTAGTTCAGCTTGAAAGTTGTGACCCGTATGGTCTCAGGACTCCCTGCTTTGCCTTTCTTTCTGGTGGTCTGTCTTTTAGTTCACTCCCGGGCACACCCTTTCTTTTCAAGTCTGACTCACTCCCATCATCTCCCAAGCAGCACCTATAGCCTGCTGGCTGCCCTCACCGTCCCCGGGAGTGACCTTCTCTCATGTGAGTTTCACAGGGACTGGCCTCCTGTCACTTCTGCTCGGGCTTTCTCCAGACAGGAAGAACAACAACTTGAATATCTACCTCTCATCCAGCCTCATCTGAAGACTTCTCCTGACCCCACTGGGCAACCTGACCGGTCCCAAGTGAGAGGCACCCCCCCAACCCCACCCCCCCTCCCCCGACATCCAGAAAGAGCCTTTAGATTATTAATTGCTGGAGAGCAAACATCCAACTCGGAGATGAGTGCGAAGGGAACACAGAGGCAGGTTCAGCAAGTATTTGCTGTGAGACCTGCCAGTCTCTGAGATGCTAATTTCTGACCTGAAAGCTTCCTAGTTAATCCCAGGCAAAGTAGCCTTGGGCATAGGTGATACGATTGTGACACAAATAGCATATCAGGTACCATTCTGTGTGCTGTGTCTATTTTAACTGGTGCAGTTGCCATGGCCCTTGCAGGCAGGCACGGGGCTCATCCATTTTGTGAATGAAGAAACTGCCCCAGGAGAAGCCAAGCAGCTTTCTAAGTTCACCCACCCAGGCAAGAGAGGAGCTGGGATTCTCGTGGAGATCTTCTGGCTCTGAGGTTGATGCCCAGAGCTGTACTTCTTCGAGCACTTTCTACATCCCTGGTCTTGTGATAAGCACCTTCTGAATACTGCTTCATTTGACCCTCACAACAACCCCTTCACTACAGTGACAACAAAGAGAACCACTGTGGTCAAGGGGTGGCTGAGAGGAGCTTTGAACTCAGGGCTTTGTGGGACTTGTAAATCTCTAGCCTGGCTGTTGCCAACAGAACAAAGAATCTTTGGGTCAAGGAGCATCCCACAATGTGTAAAATATACACGAAGAATGCTTCTTTGACTTGCTGGAAGCATTCGCTGCTGCCAACTTAGATCATCTGCTTCCCCACACTGGAAAACTGCCTAGATTAGCCGCAGCTTCTGGAGCACCATCTCTCTCTCTCTCTCTCTCTCTCTCTCTCTCTCTCTCTCTCTCTCTCTCTCTCTCTTTTGGCTCTGCAACCTAGAACTAAAATAAGATCGTATTTCTTCAGTGTCCAAGATGTAGCCCCTCCAAGGGTCCATTCCCCTATCTGCACTTCAATGGAATGAATGTTTTATAAAAAGAAAACATGACTGGCTACTGTATAGACTCATTCATTCATTCACTCATTCATCCACTCATTCATTCATTCACTCATTCATACAATATTTCTCCCTCATTCTTTCACTCAACAGATGCTTATTGAGCAGATACTGTTGGGTCAGGTGATAGGCTCAGGAAGCAAACAAGCCAGGCCCCAAGGTAGGCCCTCCTAGAACTTACACTATGGCGGAGCAAAGGAGGCACAATGCAGAAAGGGGCCTTCCTTTGATTATTTTTGAAGGTGAAGAGAGATGGGGAGGATTAGAGAGGGAATGGAAGTTATTTTGAAATAAGGTGCTGGAGAAAGCCAGCCAGAGACTGAGCTTTGAGGAAGGCCACAAAGAGGTAAGGGAGGCAGCTTGGAAGCTCACCGATCCAGGTGGGGGGAGCCTAGGGATACCAAGCCTCCAGTGGGAGCCTCCCTCACCTCCCCCCCCAGCTCTGCTCCAGGGGTGTGGGAGGTGCTGGAGGGCGCGTTTATTCATTTGATTGTTTGAGGAAAGTTTCACACTTTGCCCATGTGTTAATGGCAAACGTTTCAATCCCACTCTATAAAAGAGAAACTTAATTATGAACTAAAATATGTGTGACTGAGAGATATATAGCTGGCACTTGGAAAACCTGGGAGTAACATAGGCTCTGGGCAGCCCCTGAGGAAACTGCATTAGCTTTGATTTTGGGCAGCCCCCTACCTTCTAAGTCACTGATACGTCACACAAACATCTCCGATATCCTTCACTTCTGGCTTCCTGCTGTTCTGGGAGGCTCCCCATCTTTTTTTTTTTTTTTTTTTTTTTTTGTGGAATAGTGTTTAAGATACTTACTCAGTCTCTGTACTGTGCTGTCAGGTCAGGCAATGGATGTGGGTGTGCATATGTGTGTGCTCATGGGTATATATACCCTCATGACCAGAGGTCAAGGTTGGGTGTCTTCAGTTATTCTCCACTTTATAGTTTGAGTCACGGTTTCTCACTGAATCTGGTGCCCAGCAATTTAGCTAGAGAGACTGGTCAGCAAGCCCCAGGCGTCCTGCTGCCTCCCCCCTCGAAAGCTTTGGGATTACAAGTGCATAGTGCCATGTCTGGTTTTCACGCGGATGCTGGAGCTCTGGACTCAGGTCCTTATGCTTGCATGGTAGTCTCTCTACCGAGTCATCTCCCCAGCCCCTGGCCCTTGTTTTAAAAAGAAAAAAAAAAAAAACAACAACAACAAAAAAAAAGAAAAAACAAACAAACAAAAAAGCAAGGAGGATCCTGTACTTGATAAAGAATAGCTTTCTCAGATGTTGTCCTACGTCAGTAACCAAATTTACCATTTCTGTGTGAGTTAGGCTTTTCTTCCTTCTCACTGTAACAGCGACATAACATCATGGCTGCTGCCATTTTCTGGAGGACACAGAAGGAAAGGGAAGAGGACTGTAGGTGTCGGATGAATAGCAGACTGTGCTGAGGTCTGAGCATTACACAACAGTACAGCTGAGGCCAAAGCTAAGCTCACCAGAACAAAATTCAGACAAACACAGCCAGGTGTGCTCAGCTGACAGGTGTGTCTACCTTTGCATAAGGGTTACTGCAAACCCGAGAGGGAACAGATGGGAGTGCATGGGGTAAACTGAGGCCATTCTGGGGATTTGGAGCTATGGACACATGCTTCCCACCAGCTCAGGACAAGGAGGTAGAAAAGCTGCTGGCAAGGCCTAGCTGCAGGCCTGAAGCTTGGTGGTTTGAAAGACTTATGCCCAGCACCCCATTGGGGTCCCCAAGTTTTGCAAAGGATCAGAGTGTCAGCCGAACCAGCAGGATATGAAAAAAATATTAAAATGACCATCTAGGACCCCACACAACAAAACAAAAAGAATATAAAGGCAGAAGGGGCAGAAAATTCATCTTATAGGCTTTAGTACCAATATATGTATATATACAAGTGCTGTATTAAAGGCCCTAAACAAAACCATCTTTATTAATATTTCCACAATAGTGATAAGATAGATGGAATGGAATTAGATATGAAAAAATGTAATATTCTGTGAAGGGAGCTCTGGGGAGACAGGGAGTTATGAAGGTCATTTCTCATTAAGAGTGAACTTTTCTGTGATTTTTGCCTCTGACTTTATCCTATGAATCCTCTGCCAGAGTGTGCAATATGCCCTCATTGTTGTATGTGCTGGGGACAGGTTGTGTCACCCAACAGCCCCCTCGGCTAGGCAGTGTCAGGCTATTTTTGGCTCCTCCGAAGAACTAATGGCATTACTGCCCATTTCCCTGTTGCGAGCTGCTCTGCTGCTTACCCACCTTATTAATTCTGTGAGTCGGAGACACCGGGTGCTAGGGAAATAGGGTTTCCTAGAATTGGAACCCAGGAAAAAGCAAAGATTGCTTGAGTTCCTGAGGTGGCAGCTGTCTTGGCGGCAATGCAGACTTTAATGTGCACCTGAATGCTGATGACACAACTCTTAGCTGTACGATGTGCACAGGAATGGCCACCCCGCAGGTGGCATTGCTACCTATGAAGGGCTGTTGTCATGGAGTCTGGATGTGAGCAGTAAAGTATGGCTTTAGTTGGCCCTATGGTCTTTTGATTAAAACTGGGGCGGGTGGTGGAGGTTGGGAGCAGGTCCTCCTAGCTCAGTGGTCTGCTTATTCATAAATAAGTCAAATTTTGTTATGGAGACACATAAAGAACACTGTGTAGAACCGAAGATAGAGATCAGGGTGGGGCATGCACAACCTCACAATGTCAGAGACGGATGCCAAAACACGTAAGTTAGGGGAGTGGTCTGAACAGGCTCTGCCTCACAACCCATGGAGGAATCCAAACCTGGTGACACCTTGATTTTGTATAGTCTCCAGAGAAAAGAGACAATCTATTTCTTTGTCCAAGCTACCTAGTTGGTGACATATCACAATGGCAGCCTTGGGCATCAAATACAGGCAGCATTAGTAAAACTGAAGGCAACATAGATCCAAGGCTCTGGCCTGGCATCAAATCCAAGGTCCAAGGTCATGCACGTTTCTAGAACAAATCAATGAGAATAATATAGAACAGACCCTTCACATGGGATTTCTGTGCAGTACTTGTGTCCTTGGTGTCCTCAGAGACCATAAGAAGGCACTGGATCCCCACTGGATCTAGTATAGCCAGTTGTGAGCTGACATGTCGGTGCTGGGAATCAAACCCCAATTCTCTGGAAGAGGAGTCATTGCTCTTAACCACTGAGACCTCTTTCCAGAGCCAGCAGGTGATCTTAAGACTTATGAACTCATGAACAAGGCATGCATCTCAGAACTTGGCATGGTTAGAAGGTCAGTTAAGTGTTGGCTAATTATGTGGTCATCAGCATTTGCATTTATACAGCTTTTCCTCATGAACCAGGCAGTAGTATAAAGCATTGACATGTATGAAATTCTCACAGCTAATGCTGTTAGCTTAGAGATGCCATTTTTGCATTTGTTCTGTTTCTGCTTGTTTTTAAAGTCACTCTTATATGTCCCAGGCTGGGATCTAAAGGACGACCTGGAAATTCTGATCCTCTGTCTTCTTTTCCTGTGCTGGTTTTACGGACGTGTGACTGGTTCACACAGGCTTGGCTTTGGGATTGAGTCCAGGGTTTCATACATGCTAGGCAAGTCTCTCACCAACCTAGCTACCTCATTACCTAGGGATCTTTTCTAGATTAGGAAACCGAGGCACAGAGAGGCTAAACAGCTTTCTCAGATTCATCACCAGGTGGCAGAATGGGCTGTTTGGCCTACTGTTAGGACTGACTGCAATGATATAGATATGATAGCAGAAGCTCAATCTGAGTAGTTGGGAGTCTCTTGGGGAGGGGCAGGGAACACAGGGTCTGTCCCTGGTGGCCTTATCTCTCTTTCCTATCCTCTGTTCTCCTAGACCCAGGGCAGGAGGGTCCAGGCCTGACTGGAACCAGAGGGCCTTTCTGGGGCAAAGTTCTTCCATGCAGATTTCGTCTGCTCTCTTACTGCATTTTTGAGAGGAAGCCAATCTGGTGCTAAAGAGGGGCAGAGGGGGTGGCGTGAACTGATATCGTCTGTCAGAAGGCGGGCTGCACAGTGTCCCCACCCAAGCGCCATAATTCATCCCAAACCAAGTGTGAGATGCTGACTTGGCGCTTCTTTCCACAGGCCTCAGGCTGGCTACGCTCGCTCTCCTTGCTAAACTCCGCTGGGCTATGCCAAGCCCCAACCCTGGCAGTGATTTATGGTGTCATGGGGTGGTGTCCTCCACCCTGACCACGGCTCTTGCCCACAGGTTTAATTATTTAAACAGATTTTTACATTTTATGAGCGTGCCCTCAGGCCTGGCAGAGGAAAGAGAGCCTTAGGAGGAAAAAAAGTCTTTGCTTGAAACAGTAAATTGAGCCGTGCAAGGACAGGGTGTGGGAAGCTTGCCAAATTCCTGAATGCGAGCATGGTGTTCAAGGCCCTTCGGAATTCACTCCAGGTCATCCGCTTCCCTCCTGGGCAAGGAGCACAGCTCTGCCTCACCATGGAACAAAGGATACCTGGCCATCTTCTCAAGTGCAATTGCTTCTGCTAACCAGCATTCAGTCAGTAATGTCCTGTCCTGTAGAGGTTCTCATGTATACCCCTAGACTAGTTCACTTTCTTATAGCCCAGCACCTACAGCTGTAAAGTTGGGCTGCTGATACAGCAATAACCAACCTCATAACTGCTCCCTTCACACACTTCCCACTCCACAGTGAGAGACTTCTTGACACAGCCCTTGAAAATGTCCCTCGTGAGGATCTAATTGCATGCGACCTTCTCTGCCTTCCAGGGACACCAGTTGCTTACAGGGAATTCTAGTCATTTATCAGAACCTAAATTTCTTGGGCCGTGCTAACAGTGATCTTGACACTTCTTTTCTTAGACTGTGACTTCCTTAAGGATGGGGTTGTGGAAGTCAGCGTCTATTCTAGCAGGAATGGTGCCTACTTCATTTCTAGAAGAGAGTTCTGGATGTTTTCTTTACTTGATGCTTCCTGGTTTTGTTGTGTTGCCTGTTTACTCATTCATGCACTCGCTTACCCCCCCCTCCCTCCCTCCCTCCTTCCCTCCCTCATTCACTCACCCACTCACATATTCAACACACAGTTAATGAGCACCACTCCATATGAGACCCTATGTGGGTCTATACTCATAGAGACAGCAAAGAGTTCCAGCCTTGCTTGCTCATATTATGGCTGTGGAGTCACTCATTCAGTAGAGGGCTGCTCTGAGCTTCTAGCTTCTCAAGCAGTTACAGGTTAGCCCTCAGCCCTGAGGTCCCATGCACACCCAGGCTGGCCTAGAGAGGACCCGTCTAATTCTCAGGCCTTTGGGGACTGTGTTTTCCTTGCTCAGCTAAAAGGATGAGGCTGGAGAAAATGAACCTCACCAGCCTCCATCTTCTCTGCTCTCCGTGTTCATGTAAACTGGGGATAACAAAGTCCAAGGCTATTAAAATAATGATGCAAATAATCCACATTTTTCATCTTAAAAGCACTTCTGCCACGTCCGATTAATCTTCTTGCACCCTTGTGTGTAGGTAAGTGTACATTTGTGCTTAGAAATGAAGGAAACCAAACCGTGAGGTGATTAAACTCTTGGCCTGAGGCTATGGAGAAGGTGCGCTTTTGAGCAGGGACTGCATTCATCAGTTTTCTGTTATTTTGAACAATTGTTTTCAGACTCTAAGGGCCATGTCCCTTGAGCAGTCCTTAGAAATGAAGCTGATTTATTTGTCTTAGTGGTGTGCATGGAGGTGATGAGAAGGAGGAGCTACTCAGATTAGATGCCACACCCATGTCTGACCTCAGACAAGTGGCTTGAGCTCTCTGTAGGCTTTGATTTTTCTCATTTACAAAATGGAGATAATGACTAGGTGGCAAGGTTAGGAGTGGGATAATAAATGAGTTTATATTTATGTACTTCTTTGCAAAGTAAGCAATACATTTTTTTTTCTTAAAAATATATAGAGAAAGCATGAAATGGATGGGGTCAGTTTAGTTCTTAATTATCGTTGTCGCCATCATCATCATCATCATCATCATCACCACCCTCATTACCATCACTAGCATCCTCATCATAATCATCATCACCATGATCATCACCATCACTATCATCATTATCATCATCACCACTACCAAAGATTTATTCAATTTCGTTATTGGTTTTCATTAAGTGACATGGGTGGTACTAGAACAGCCAACAGCACCTTTTCCCTTCAAAGATATATTAAGATATTATCATCAGCAGCAGCATCACCACCACCATCATTGCTCTACTTCATCTTTTGGGAATTGGCATATTCCAGACATAAAGGCACCTTAGTTTCACTAACAATGAGTTAATTTATTAAGTATCAGCTTGTCATCACTTTTAGGTTACATCTTTCAATCATTTTTCTGTCTCCATAAACAATGTCAGGTATGTGTCTGCCTGTTGTTGGGGATACAGAATTGCTTTAAACGTGGCCTTCCCTCTGAGAGCAATGGCCAAGGAGGGAGGAAATAGATCTTTCACGAGTGTCTTGAGTCTAAACCTATAGTCCCTCCCAGGAGCAGATTATTCAGGAGCTTTAACAGCGTGAGCATGAGGAATTACAAGGAATCTAATGCAAACAGTGAACATTCTAGACATGCAAAGGTGGCTCCAGACACGTAGCCTGCATCCTCTCATATAATCTCACAACAAATTTATGAAGCTAGAACAGTTAATCCTGGACTTTGCAGATGAACAAACTGAGGTGCAGAAAGCAAATTTTGCCAGGTCCCTGTCATATTTAATATTGATTATTCACTCGATGAGATCTAGAATGACCAAAGATACAAGTCTCTAAGCATGTCTGTGAGAGCCTTTCTAGGTTAGGGCAGCTGAAGTTAACTCAGCCTGTGCTTCACAACCATGGATGTGATAGGACTAGCCCCCTCAAGATCCCACCACTGTAACTTTGATGCTACAATAGATTGTACCCTGGAACTGTGAGCTAAAGAAAATCTCTTCCCTAAATTGTCTTTGTTAAGGCATTTTTATCACAACAACAGCAACAGCAACAGCAACAACACCTAACTAATGCAGTCTCCAATAAAGGACACAGATGGCCAATAGTAGATTTATCTGATGATAGCTGAAAAGGCAACGAATTAAAGCCAAGCTAACAGTAGTGTGTAAGGTGTGCCACGTGAGTGTTCAGTCCACTGCTGAATTTTCTATGTAGGTTTAGGTCATAGGGCACCACACAGTGTTTATACTGTCCCTTGCTTGCTCTGTTTGAGGCAGGTGGATAGATAGCTTATAGAAGCTAGGTTCTGGTGAAACGGCAACTTCAGGAACTTTTTATAGTAACAGAACAAATCAACTATAAATCAAGGTCCTTTTCATTAAAAAAATTTTTTTATTAATTTATTCTTGTTACATCTCAATGGTTATCCCATCCCTTGTATCCTCCCATTCTTCCCTCCCTCCCATTTTCCCCTTATTCCCCTCCCCTATGACTGCGACTAAGGGGGACTTCCTCCCCCTGTATATGCTCATAGGATATCAAGTCTCTTCTTGTTAACCTGCTATCCTTCCTCTGAGTGCCACCAGGTCTCCCCCTCCAGGGGACATGGTCAAATGTGAGGCACCAGAGTACGTGAGAAAGTCGTATCCCACTCTCCACTCAAGTGTGGAGACTGTTCTGACCATTGGCTAGATCTGGGTAGGGGTTTATAGTTTACCGCCTGTATTGTCCTTGGCTGGTGCCTTAGTTTGAGCGGGACTCCTGGGCCCAAATCTGCCTATCATAATGTTCTACTTATAGGTTTCTAGGACCCTCTGGATCCTTCTACTTTGCTATTCTCCCATGATTCTCTCATCTAGAGTCCCAATAGGATGTCCTCCCCTCTGTCCCAGTTTCCTGGTAAGTGAAGGCTTTCGTGGGACATGCCCCTTGGGCTAGTATGCAGATATAAGTAAGAATATACCATTTGAGTCTTTCTGCTTCTGGGTTAACTCACTCATTATGATCATTTCTAGCTCAAACCATTTATCCACAAATTTTGAGAATTCCTTGTTTTTAATAGCTGAGTAGTATTCCATAGTGTATATGTACCACAATTTCTTCTACTGAGGGACACTTAGGCTGTTTCCATGATCTGGCTATTATGAATAAGGCTGCTATGAACATGGTTGAGCAAATTTTCTTGTTATGTGCTGGTGCATCTTCTGGGTATATTCCAAGGAGTGGAATAGCTGGGTCTTGAGGGAGCCCTATTCCCAGTTTTCTGAGATAGCACCAGATAGATTTCCAAAGTGGCTGTACTAGTTTGCATTCCCACCAGCAATGAAGGAGTGTTCCTCTCTCTCCACATCCTCTCCAGCGTGTGGTGTCGCTTGAATTTTTGATCTTAGCCATTCTGATGGGTGTAAAAAAAATGGAACTCTTCATGAATTTGCGTGTCATCCTTGCGCAGGGGCCATGCTAATCTTCTCTGTATCATTCCAATTTTAGTATATGTGCTGCCGAAGCAAGCACCAAGGTCCTTTTCAAATACATCGGTGGGTACATCAGGTAGGATGAAGAGAACTCCACTATGGGCATAAGATGATATCTGACAGCATTCTTAGCCTTTGATTGGTGGAAAACTGGGGTTTCGTTAAGTTAATACATTCAAACTTTTTTTTTCTTTTTCCTGTTAATCACAAGATGTCAGGTAACACAGAGTGGGTAATGAATAACTATTTATGGGCCTAAAGATAGCACAAGATACATTGTACCCAGCCCTTCACCTGCTACAGTTGCAGAGAGAGGGCCTTGTACCTTATTTGGGCCACACAGAAAAGCTGGCCCTGATGGCATGGCTGCAGATGAGCCAGCCAGAGAGCATGAGAGCAGAAGAGCTGGCTGCCCCTTGCTGGCTTCGGCATTGCATCCAATTGTATGTGTGCAGGAGAGCTTGTAGGCTGACCAGCTCAGACACCTCTCAGGCCAAGGTCCAGGGCCGTGGGTTGGCCTACCAAAACGTCTACTCTATTGATGTACTGCTGCAGTGTGTGGAGGGCCAGTCCTATAGATACAAAACTACAGGACTGCCATGACCTGGGATGGGGCGGGGGGGGACAACAACGTTCAAGAGGAGTCCCAGGTCCCAGCAGCGTTCTAGTATTGATAGTGTAGCAGATCCAGAGGCCTCATACCAGACCAAACACTCACTGCAATGGATATTTGCAAGCAAGGAAGTATGGACAAACGGGTATATTGTGACATACTACAACTTCTACAATGAGTTTTTTTTTTTTTCTTTTCCCCATTGGAGGGGAAGGTTACAAGGGTAAAGGATGGATACCAGGGGAAGGAGGGATGAGTGGGATTGGGGTGCATGATGTAAATTCACAAAGAACCAATAAAAAGTCAAACAAAACAAAACACCCCAAAACATTGTAGTTATGCTCTCAACCTGAAAAATTCTAATATCTCCACATCAATCAATCAATCAATCAATCAGCCTTTACAGTCACACATTCTTTCTAGGAATTCATATTCACAAGCATTTTGATTATTTTACTTAGAACATTGCTTAATAGATTATTCTATCAAAATCCTCACAAAATTTCTAGGTGGTGGTTCTATTTTCCCATTTCAGAGATAAAAGACTGAGGCAGGTCGGAAAGCAGAAACGGTATGTGACCCGTGCTAAGTGGCAGAGTCGCCCAGTGTGATAATCAGCTCTTGGTGGTGGAGGGGTGGGCAGTGCCTTAGGAGGGGTTGTTGATAATCCTGATAGATGATTGTTCTGGAACCCTCCTGACTTATCTCCTTTAGCCCGTGGGATGAGTAGCTGTGAGGCTGGAAAGTTCCTGTAGTTGATGCGCATTTGACACAATTGTCTGCTGTTGGAGAAGGGTGTGCATTTGCACCTCCTGTTCCTCATAGTCCACACGCCTGCTTCTACAGATGTGTCTGTTTCAATAACGATGGTCCAGTAATGGCGCACACTGTGCTGGGATTTCTTTGACTGCAAAATGTGATCGGTCCTCAGAACAGTTTGTCAGGGTCAGAAGGAACTGAAGGACATGGGGACCAGCCACTGCGGGAGGCCGTGGCTTAAGCCGTGTTTGCGTTATCACGTTAGATTCTTTCAAAAGGCCCTTACGGTAGGCTGCATGGCTGATGGGTGAAGGAATGTCTGGGCCATAGAGACACACGGGATTACTAGAGAATAAGAGGAAAGCCGGACCAAAGAGAAACTATAGACCAAAACTTCTAGAGACCACCCACAGGACAGTTATGTCCAATTCCCAGCGTGACTTGCAGTGGGAGTGCCCACGTGACTGAATCTAGCCAATGGAGTGAGGGGGATGAGTGTGAGCTGCCTCCTGGGTTTACTCTCAGAAACCTGTCTCTTGGAATCTTGACTCCTTCAGCCTAGAGGCTCTACAGGGTGTTGGTGCTCCAAGAGGGGCAGCCCTGGGACCTCAGATGAAAACGGAATTTACTTGCCAACTTTGACTGCTTTGTGTTAGGAAAAATAAACTTTCACCATGGTAAGATTACTGAGGATTTGTAGATTAGGGCAGCTCTCAGTCACTAGAGTAGTGTCATTGTGCAATAGATGACCGAGTCACGACTGGTCAAAGTGCAAGGAATAAGTGTCTATGGAGCGGTGAGGCACAAGTGGGACATTTGGATCACGCTCTCTCCCAAGGTCAGAGACTGGAAACGCTGTAAGCACAGAAGTTAGAAAAGACTGGAACAAACGGTCTTCCAGGTATGTAGATGTGTAGATGACCACACAAGCCCCACATGAGAGCAAGGCAGACCACACCCCAGCACAGGAGGAGCTCTCAAGTCCCAATACTAGTGGAGGTTTTGTTGAGAGCTGATGGCTGCCACAGAAGGCAGAGTCCATTTTCTCTTGGGGGATATGCTTCCTCTTAGGTAGACGATGCTCTATGCACACAGTCCCTGAGTAATACAGCCATGCAAATATGGGCAATACAAATTAGACTCAGTAATCTTCAAATAAAATGTACATGAAAGGCAGGAGAGAAGGATAGGATGGAAGCTAGAAAGATTTGGGTAGTGGAAATTGGGGGTAAATATGATCAAAATATATTATATGCGTGATTAAATTTTCAAAAGCTAAAGATGTGTTTGCTGGTTTGTTTGGTTGGCTGGTTTTTCAAGATAGGGTTTCTCTGTGTAGCCTTGGCTGTTCTGGACTTGATTTGTAGACTAGGCAGGCCTCGAACTCACAGAGATCCACCTGCCTCTGCCTCCCTAGTGTTGGGATTACAGGTATGTCCCAGCATGCCCGAATTGAGTAAAGGTGTTTTTGTTGTTGTTGTTTTGTTTTTAAGACTAGAAAGATTTTGGAAATTATCAACTATTCCCACTAGTGTTACTTACTTATTAAGTACTAAAAATGATGTGGCTCTTCATAGTATTTCTTCTAATCATTTTCATATATTTTATACTTTGGAGGATTCTTGGGAAAACTTTGTGGCTTCAATATCACAAATACTTATGTGTTTCTAGAAAAAAATTATCTTCAACTTATGAGTTGAACATCTTTTGCTGTGTCTTTGGTAGTGTCCTGTGGTTGATGATAAGTCACAGCTGGTCAAAGTACAGAGAGTAAGTGTGTCTTTGGAGTGCTCAGCCATAAATGGGACAACTGTGTCACACCCTCATCCAAGGCTCATGGGCCTGTCAGCATAAGTAAGCTCACAGAAGTATTGTTCAGTCATCAAGGATGTTAGGAATGCTATTTGGCTACTAATTTCACCTCAGTCAGTATTTTTTTTTTTTTTTTTTTTTTTTTTTTTTTTAACTCAGATCTGAGGACTGGATTCAGGGCCTTGTGCATACCAGGCAAGTACTTCTCCCCTGAGCCCAAATCCCCAAACTTTCCAGCAGAATTTCTCTCTTTTCTCTTTTAAGATTTATTTTTTTACGTCTAGATAGATGTTTTAAGTTGATAATGACAAGATGTGATGGAGTTTGGTTTACATTCAGAATTTTAGATGCACTAAGATAGGAAAGATGTTTTCTTAAAGGCGGTCAAATACAAATAGCCAAAACCCTAAGAATGTATCATTTCTATAATTCCTGATTGTGTCATGGTTCTTCTTGCTATGGAGAGTTTATTGTATTTATGTGTAATAATATAAATGTATATGTAAAAATAAAAATGTTTAATTAAAAAATTTATTTATTTTTGTTTTATGTGTATGTTTTGCCTACTCAAGTGTGTAGTTCACATAGAGGCCAGAAGAAGGCATATAATCCCCTGGAACTGGAATTAGGGAAGAGAGAAAGGTTGTGAGTCACCACCAGGGTGCTTTGGGTCCTCTGTAAGAGCAGCACATACTCTTAACCTTTCTAGCAGCACCTTATAGCATCTCAGGAGATTCACCTTTCTCCACCCTTACTGAGATGGGGAGAGATAAGACAGGGGCCTCCTTGATTGTGTGTGGTCAAACTTCATCCTGCTTGTCTGTCACCTAAGTCTAATTCTGTACTAGAATCCTGTTTCCAACCCTGAGCACCAGGGTAAAGAGTAAGGGCTTCAAAACAAGGCTTAGATGGGGCCACCAGGGCCTGTTGTTTAGTTAGGTACTTTCAATGATAACACCAGGAGGTGCATGGGGCCACTAGCATGTCAACACAGCATACTTTTTCTTAAAGGTAGAGAAATAAAAACATAAAGCTTTTGTGATTTTTTTATAAACTTTGACATTTTGATGGGGGCATCTGTATAAACGACACCCGAAATTGTTTCCTTTCTATATTATCCCAGCTCTAGGATCCTGTCCCTTCCAAGCCAAGCAAACTTCTACAGTAGAACATTTCTATGTAAGTGAAGGGCCAGGTTGATACCTGACTCTGCTCAAAGTGCATCCAGCCTGCCTGGCTGCCTCAACACCACACTACCAGCCCTGGGTAGCGAGGCCTCTTACTCTAGCTCCCCAGGAGCTGCCCAGGTCTTTTTGTGCTTGGTGTTGGACTTCCTATTTCAAAGGACTACTGGAGGAGGAGTTAAAGCGCTAGGAATTCTTCTTTGGTTTGCAAATAGGAAGAGGCTGGTTTCCACTGGCAGAGCCTTCTGCTCACACTTGCTTCCCAGAGGTGTTCCCTCCGGTGGCGGTTGGGGGGAAGGATACATCTAATCCTTCCTTTGTTTTAGTGTTCCAGTCCCTGAGACTTGCATCCCACACATTTGTTTCCTCCTATTTCAATTAAACTAACTGTTCACATCTCCTTTCTGCTGTTCCCTTTCTTAATGTTTTTATTTTTGTACTTAAGCTCGCAACCAATGCCCTCTTTCTGGTAACGTCTCCCAGACTCTAGAATGAGGCAACATATAAATCAATTCAGGAAGTTACGTAATGCTCAAGAGGCCAGCCTTGTTGAAAATCTAAGTGGGCCAGATTATTTTTTCTTTTGCTTTCTGCTACTCTGCCTTCCATCCCACTCAATCTGTGTCTGTCTGTCTGTCTCTCAATCTCTCTCTCTCTGTCTCTCTCTCTTTCGTGTGTGTGTGTGTGTGTGTGTGTGTGTGTGTGTGTGTGTGTGTCTAGGACAGAGGACAATTTCAGCTCTCCTTGCTCAGGTGCCTCTGGTCACCTTGTTTGTTTGTTTGCTTTGGTTTTTAGAAAAGATCTTTCATTAGCTAGAACTCCCAAGACTAGTCTGAAGGACCACTGAGCCTGTCTGTCCGTGCCTCCTCAGCTCTGAGATTGCAAACCTGTGTCTCCATGCTGGATTTTTCGTATGTGGTTCCTGGGGACCCAACTCAGCTCTTCATGGTTGCAAAATAATCACTTTGTCAACGAGCCTAGAGCCTCAGAGCCTTCTCCTTCCTGTGTCCTCCCTCTATGGTCAGTTTGTGATCCTCAGATTTGCTCAACACCACTGGCTCTTCCCTGACTGTCATCCCTTATGATATTGATAAGTCACCCTGAAACCCCACAGAGGGTTAGAACTGGTGTTTCCCACTGAGCAAGGAGACAGTCACAGCTCCGCTGTTGGCTGTACCAGATGTGGTGAGGAACATGGAGGATGAGGGTCTTAGGAAGGGGCTCCACGGGAGAAACTGATGCCAGCATGTGAAGGTAGAGACAAGAGTGCTAGTGGGAGTGGGAGTGGGAGTGGGAGTGGGAGGGGGCACTGGGAGTGGGAGTGGGAGGGGGCACTGGGAGGGAGTGGGGTGGCCGTGTTAACCTGAGGGTGGTGGTGGAGGGCTTCGTGTGGGAAAGAGCAGAGCCCAGTCAGGTGTGCTGGTGGGACCTGTTCTCTCTACATTTTAGTGAGTAAAAAAACCATGCCTTTGTTCTTTTGCGTTGGGTATAAATATTTTATAATATTGGAGATTTGTGCTTACAACATGGCCACTGAAATCAGCTCAGGGAATTGAGCCACTACTATCAAACATTAAAAAAAAAAAATCACTCTGGATTTGCGAAATTGATTTGCTAGCTCAAATGCCTTTTATATATTTGTGTAAAAGTTCGCACACTCTTCTGTCGCCACCGTGTCCCTGCCTGCCACAGTGGTTTTTGCTTTTTTGGTGGGGGACAGGACAGTGGATTGCAGTTTCAAACAGGTTCATGGTCAGGGTCCTTCCTTTCTTGGATGAATTAGGAGCCTGAAACACTGCTATAGGGCAGTTCTGCCAAGGTCTATCCACCCCAGCAGAATGCAGATACAACCCCTACCTGTGCGGGCCTTGGAAATAATGATACGGAATACAAGAGCACTTGTACCTTTGGCTACATGTGAACTGATGCCTTATTGTACACTGGGACACATCAGTGTCAAAGACTGAAGTCCTGTCTGTGGCTTGATTTGAAAAATTAATTTAAAGTTTCCATACAAGTATGGATTGTATGTTCAATGTATTTCTCTCCATACTCCTCCACCCTTTCCTCCTTCCGTTTCTCCTTCATCTCTCACCAATTCCCTTTGTAACACTAGACCATTTTATTTCTACTTTCATGCCATATATACAAAAATGTGATATTTAAAAAAAAACCCCATCTGAAAGCTAGGGAAATGAGAGAAAGCATATAACATTCGTCTTTTTGAGGCTGGCCTAATACACTTCATATGATTATCTCCTACTAACCTTGTGAATGATGTAATCGCTCTGCTTTACGGCTGAACAAATATCCATTGTGCATATATACTATGTTTTCCTCAGCCATTCTTCCATTGTCTCAAACATAGGATAGATCTGTAAGTTGGCTATTGATGCTGCAATAAACACTATGTACAAGTATCTCTGTGATGTGTTTCCTTGGCAAAGCATCTTTTGGGTAAATATTTGACTCCTTAAGTTTAGGAAACAAAACAAAACAGACCGCATGAAAACTAGAGTCCAGAGAGAGGCAGCTTAATGACCCTTAAGATCACATCTGCACTAAGGGAAACAGCTAACACTGGACCCCAGTTCTTCAGAGGCTGGAGCTGCGGGAAGCCTGCAAGGCATTGGTTTGGGGATGGATTTATTGCACTTCTATCATCTTCTAAGATGATGCTCATGATTAGCATGTTAATGTTGCCTGTACTGTTGCTGTGCATTCACCACCTGCTTCAGTGATTTCTTACTGGGTACCTGCTCCATGCTAGGCGCTATGCTAAGAACTCATATGGTTTGCTAACCATTTCTCCTGCTGTCCCAGGAAGCCAGTACTATTGTTACTGCCATTTGGTACCTGGAGCAATCAGGCTCCCATCGTTGGTTATGTCGTCCAAGGACACATAGCTAGGAAGTGTGGGAACAGAACTGGAATATAAACAAACTCAGGGTGCTGGGACCCTAAAGCCAAGTTCTTCCCCCAATCCTGGCCTTCCTTCTTAGGGAGGGTTCTCTCTCAACTTGTCTGGCCATGGTCCACAATAGGTGGTTTTGGTTCGAGTGTGGGCACAAGGTGCCCCTTTCTGAGATGTGTACTTTTCCTTCTGTACTGTACTTCCTGCTCCTCTGGTCTAGATGCACATATAATTATATATGTTCTGCTTAAAGGCATTTGGTCAATAGTGGTTCACCTATATTATGGCTGGCTTAATTTGTCTGAATGCATTTTATGATATTTGTGCAACAAAACTTCAAGCTGCTTAATAATCTATTATCATTGTGTGGCACACATCTGTAGTCCCAACATTTGAAAGAACAAAGAAGTATTTCAAGTTCAAAGTCAGACTGGGTTATGTAGTGAGGCCTTTCAATGCAAATGAAAGGGCTAACAGTGATGGAACAATGTATTTATTAGTCTGTATCCCCATTAGTAAATGATACTAAGGGAAGAATACAGCACTATAAGACAGAAGGAACATGTGCATAGCACAATTGCTCTCCCAATTCTGCCACATACAATGCCACAGGCTGACTGAGTTCCCTGAGCCTCACCGTTCTCATTTGATAAATATGAATCCCGAGGGTCAAATTTAAATACCAAGAATGTGAGCCACAATGTGACTTCAGGAAGTAAAAACATCCTATAGTATCTTTTGCCATTTCTGGCTGGTCTTGTTTTTGGACAAAATTCAGAGAGAGCCTGCAAAGCCTCAGAGGCTCCTGGAGTCGGGGCCTCGATTGATTTTCTCTCTGCTGTATGTGATGTTAGCTTAGAAGTCTGGGAACACAAGGCTGGAACAGCATTTGCCTGGGGCCATTCTGGGTCATGGGACATGTTCGGTTCCCTCCCTGATACAAGACTCTGACCCTCTTTGCATGTAGTGTTCAAGATGCTCACTCACTCTCTATGAATAATAGGGGAGGAAGAGATTCATCTACAAACCACTTTAAGGAGATGGAATCCCTAGAGGTAGATGGAATTAAACATCTTCCTGTAGACACTGAGCTGAAGAACCAAGGAAGAGTTCTGTAGTGTGGTGACTAAAGCTTTCCCAGAAGAAAGTCACAGTGCGTGTGTGTGCGTGTCTGTGCGTGTGTGCGTGTGCGTGCGTGTGTGTGTGTGTGTGTGTGTGTGTGTGTGTGTGTGTGCATGCATGCACACATGCCTGTACTTGCTTGGTCTATGTTTGAGCTATAACATATTTATATGAATGTCTTTAGTGCTATTAGGGAGCAGGAGGCATATATGGCTTTATTTGGGTTCAGTGGAAATGCACACAGGCATGGTTGCTCTTTACCATGAGTGTGCTGATGGCTCCTGGGGTGGTGCTCAGACCTAGGAGCCCAGATTAGATAGAGTCTAGGGAGCTTCCAAAGTCCCATAAGGCCCCAGGCGTGACTTTGGAGGCTTGCTGACATGACCGTGGGAAGGTACTGGGGATACCTAACTGTCACTTTAGAAGGTGTTTCTACACTCTTCAGGTCAAGCATGGTTGGAAGAATAGACCAATCACAGCATAGAAACCTGATCTGGTTTTAAACTCCTGTCTCCTATGACAGACCTAGTGACTGGTGTGTCTGATGCATCATTGAGTTGCCTACAGAATCGCCTCTGTGTGCATGTAGGAACACTCTTCTCTCACAAAGAGGGGCAAAGGCCATGTGGCTGGCAGCTTCTTGCCTTAGATCAAAGCATTTTCCTCATCAGTCTCCACTGGTAGAGCCATGGACACAAGGTGTCTTGGCATTGATGACACTGGAATCCTGTGCCACTGGGATGCACTCCTCTGAGTAAGAATGGCTTTTTGCTAAAAAAAAGTAAATTACAATGGGTGCATTTTCCATCTGCCACAATAAAGAATAATTTCTCTTCCTTGTGCACAAGAGCTCCAATTATGATTTAATTCAATTCCGATTAACTATGCTTTGATGGCGTTTCCATTACATAAAAAATAAATGTATTAGCCAAGCATAATGTGTTTTGACTATAGTTCTGATGCTAATAAGGAAGCTGTTTGGTGGCTATGATCCCACACTTCATTCGGCAGTTGTAAAGAATGAGAGAGAAAAAAAAAGGGGATAGGGCAGATTGCTAAGAAATCCTAAATACTAGGAGTGTCATGGTTCTCAGGGGCACTAGCAGGGCCTCGCTGCTTTGTTCTCACAGCCTCTAGTTGGGGTGCTTGTGTATGTGGGGTGGTTTCTAGGTGGAGAACTGGATGGTGGGGACTCATGATCCTGGAGCTGACAGCACACCTGCATGGTAAGCTGTGTGAGTCAGTGCGAGCAATGCCTCTTCATTGTCATGGACTCTGAGTCATCACCAGCCTCTGCCTCAGCTCTCTCCTGGCCCCTCACTAAGCCCAGAAGTTATTAATCCCTTCTCGGGCAAGTCCTGTCCTGATGCTTTCCTTCTGTCTGTTATTTCCCTGGTGATCCCTGGCATGGGATTCATGGGAAGAGACTGTGTTGGCTGGAGTCTGTTTGCCCTCACTCTCACCTCGGAACAGGAACATGTTCTCTTCCCTTCCCTGCAGCAGGAGGGCTCTTCTTCAGGCTTGGGCTAATTGCAGGGTAGCACTGGATGAAGGCAGGATACTGTGCTTGTGACCTGTGGCCACCTTCACAGGGAACCCCGCCCCAAGACTGGGGCATCATGCTTTGTTTTGTTTGTTCATTTTAATCTCATTGTGATTTTATAGATGTATTCTTTAATGGCATATAGGTACTGTGGCCACCTGCACCTCCCATCATCCCTTGCTATACTACTGGACCCCTTCAAGCCCCCATCGCGTTTCCTACTTTGGTGTCTTTTGTTTTAAACTTCAGCTGTGGGACCCTCACTTTCTTGCTATTAAATCTTCCAGTCACCTCTTCTCTGATTCTTAGGTTTCTATCTATTGTGTGAGGAATTCTTCTATTTTTTTTAATTAACCATTTAAAAAAGTTTTTATGCATATGGATGCTTCACCTGCACACATGCAAGTGTACCATATGCATGTCTGGTGCCCATGGAAGCTGGAAGAGGGCATTGGATTACCCCAAACTGGAGTTTATACGTGCTTGTGAGCTACCATGTGGTGCTGGGAATCGAAACCAAGTCCTCTAGGAGAGCGGTAAGTGCTCTTAACCACTGAGCCATCGCTCCAGTTCCTGTAAGGAGTTTTCTAAGCACATTTTCTTTGTTTCAAATGCTTCAACTGGTTTCTCTGTGGTGGAAACCAAACTTTGAAGAGGTGAAGTAACTGCCCAGGAGGATGGCCATCAACACTGTGGGAACTTCAGGGCTCACAACTGTGCTTGCTGATTTATTCTGCTTGGTTAGATATTTAATCCAACCATAAATAGATTGTGTTGCACATATGGCTTGATCCACTGTTTAATATATTGTGAAAACTTTATTTTCTCATTTGAATTCAAATATATTTTCATGACTAATACTCAACTAGAAAGGCCTATTCTCATTGATCTATTCAATCTTCTGTTATTGAAAACTTGGATCCTCTTTGCTTCTTCACTCATTTAAATAATTACATGGAACAACTCTAACTATGCCAGCTGCACAATTGGTCCACTCTAATTCTTGACTAAATAATAAGTAGTAGCTAATTAGAAATCTGCTCATCTCCCTTCCCCCCACATTCTCTAGCAATCAGTAAGAGTTTTTATTTCATGTGATAAACTTCACAGAAACATTCTCTCTCTGTTGGTGGTATTTTAACCTAACCACACCAGGTTGGAAGCCAGATAGGAGAGAGGTGACATCATATGGGACAGTGTGAGCAAACTGTACAGAGGAAGGCACATTCTATTCAGCTGCACTTACTATCCTCAAGGCATCTACACTAGTTTAGAATGTTTCCTGGTCCACCACATTTCTAGGATGCTATGATGTCCATGCTGTGACACGTGCTGGAAAGCAATGTCTTCATCTATTGAGAAGGTTATAGTGTTGACACGCTATATAGTCATCATTTTATATTGAGGACAGAAACAGATGCTCCATATTACAAAAGGAGCAGGGAGACAGAAAGCCACTTCAAACTGCTCAGGACAAGCAAGGAACCATGCAATGGCTGAATAAATGTACTGGGGTCCTCACTCCATTCTACCCTCAAGAGAGGAAAGGAAGAAAAGAGGGAAGGAAGAAGAAAATTGTTTACAAAGGATAAAGGGAAACTCAGCTATGAAGAAACACATCTCAAAGAATAAGGGCAATGTGTGCTTTGAATTGCACTAGAAGAACATCAACATCCCAAAGTCCACGAAATGGTTCAACAAGAAATGAGACAATCAAGTCAGCATGGCATTAAGAGGAGTCACAATGGTAGGAACATTGATGGCAAACTACAGCATTATGGAAATAACAAATTATTTCCATAATAACAAATAACTAGATTAGACAGTTGAACATTGCACTGCTGTCATAGAAAAAAAGGTTTGCTGTAGTAACAGCAAAAGCTGCTGAAAAGAACAGAGGTCCTTGGTGAAGGAGGCAACGTAAAAATAAGGATTACGACATCTCTGCTGAGGAGTAACCTGTGAGGTCTATGGAAACACATCCTTCCACCCTTTAAGGATTGAAAGGGCAAGCCACATTCCAGGGACATAGATGAGGTGATGTGAACAATACCCTTTTCCTCCCAAGTTCCCATAAAGAAGAAATAATCATTCTGGCAACTAAACAGAAAAAAAAAAAAAAAAAGCTGAGTTCAAAGAGAGAAGTCAAGCTGACTTCAGACTTCTCCACAAACACACCTGATGCTAGAAGCTAAGAAAGCAGAGCTGGAAATGCTGCCCAGGCACGGAGCACTGCTGTACCTGACCACTCACTGTCCAGGCCTGGAGCTGGTCCAGCGGGTGAAAACACATTTTACACAAGACTGAAAACCTGAGTGTGTTCCATGGAACCAACCTGAAAAGTGGACATGGTGGTGACACTTGTAATCCCAGAAATCCTACCGAGAGATTGGAGGCGGAGACAGGGGCACTGCGCCAGCTGGCAGGCGGCAGGGCAGAAACACGAGTGCCCCTGCCTTAAGAAGGTAGTGGGAGAGAATTAACTCCTGCACATAGTCTTCTGACTTCCACACATGTGCCCCTGGCATGCACACTCCTTTATCTACATACCCACCCACTCACACACATACACAGTCATACAGTACGCACAGCATATGCACACAAATACACTAGTAATACACTGATAAAGTAAACAATAATACAATAATAATTAATAATAAATAAAAAGCAAACATCAGATAATAAAACGTAAGAGCATAGTTTCTGTTGCTTTCCAGATAAAACTATTCAACTGAAACCCAGCCAACTGGAGTCATAGATAGCCTGAGTGGAAAAAAAAAATACAGTCAAAGACAGACTGTGCTACAACAATGTTTGAAGGATCAAGTGAGAGAGTGTGACCCTAGGTGGCTGTGCTGAGTTAAATTATGTTTTATACACAAGTCCAAGAGAGGATTGGTGTATTTTAAAGGTATTAGGAACACAGAGATGACTAATCGATAGGCATGTACAACATTATGACATTGTGGAATCATTGTCGTTTACAAGGTAGATGCTGGAAAAATAAACCATCAAGTCACAAAAAAATTGCAAAAAAAAAAAAAATTCTCATTAGGTTTTGTTTGTTTTCGTTTTAGCTTTTGTTTTCTTTCTGTTTTTTGTTTTGTTTTGTTTTTGACACAGGCTGGCTAAGAACTCACTATGGAGCCAGAGAGGACCTTGAATTTGTGATTTTCCTGCTTCTACCTCTCATGTAAAAATATAGACAATCTGAGATTACGGAGCTGTGCAGCCACGCCCAGGTTATGTATTTCTGTAGTGCTGAGGATAGAAACCAGGCTGTCATGCATGCTAGACAAGCATTTTACCACCTCAGCTGCATGCCTAACCCTCAGGATGCTTACGAAAGCTTATGAGCGTGTTGGATCAAGTTGGTAACTCTCCCAGGGAGCATGTGGTCCCTGGGACACAGGTCAGTACTTGTATGAATTTTATGTTTTAAAGATTAGTTTTGCTGATCACGAAATTGAGTTTGCTATATGATGAGCCAATATATGAAATTCCACCAGTACAGATGCCTTGGTAAGAATGCCAGTTAGTATTCAACCAGGCTAAATACAATAAAACAAAGAAAAGCATTTGAGCAAAATATTCATAAAATGCTGTAAACAAATAGAAAGCTATGGTTGAAAAAAAATTATGGGAATTTAAACTGTTATGCCATAGAACTTAAATATTATAAATATTGATAGAGTAAAATTACTAACATCCCTGAGGGGAAAAAAAGAAGACAGAGGAAGAGGGAAAACTGAAGAAGTGCTAATTTTCTCATTTTTCCCAGCAAAGAATCATTCAATACTGTTTAAGACCATATTAGAAAACATAGGCTCACAATTTCCAAATCTTTTAAAAATATCTTTCTGGAAGGAGACTTGCTATATTTGCATAATCATTACTGAATTTTGTCCTTCTAAGTAGATAAATTGGAGCCCTAGGCTCCATTACCTCAGAAGTGATAGCTTTGGAAACAGGGTCTTTTTGAAACTTAAATGAGGTCATAGGGGCAGACGCTAAGCCATTAAACCAGTGTCCTTACAAGCAGGGGTGAAACTGGCCACAGACTTGAGTGTAGGAAGAAGTCAGCCATCTTTGTGACAGTGTCAAAGGCTGCCAGGAGCAGGAGGAAGAAGAAGATTTCACCAGCAGACACCCTGACCCTAGTCCCCAACTGCAAAACAGAAACAGCAACAGACCGTGTTTTGTTGTTGTTGTTTGATCTCATTTTAGCTTTTGACTTCTAAGACAGTGCCTGATGTATCCCAGGCTGGCCAAGGACTCACTACGTAGCAAAGGACGACCTTGAACTTCTGATCTTCCTGCTCAAGAGTTGAGGCTACAAGCGTTCATTTCCTGCCAGCTCACCCCACTTCCCATTCCTGACCCCTCGAGAACTGTGGGACAGGGAGTGACTGCTGCTCCAAGCCACTTTGGTGTGTGGCGTTTTGCGAACAGTCTTGCAAACACAGTGTAGTGTCTTGTTGTATAAATGAAATATGTATGCTGAAAATCATCTGCTGAGTTTACTAACCTTCCAGTTTAATGTCCATTTTGATGTGTTTTTGATGTATAAATACATAAAAAAAATAGCCTCTTTATCTTGTTATGGGTGACTCTGCTCCAGGCCTTCCCAAACAACCCCACCTATCCTCTTTCTGTCTTCAGCCCCAGAAAGATAATGGCACGTCACTTTGCTTTTACTGATGGTTATCACTACAAGATCAGATTTGGGTTGATTGTTCTGGTTTTTAACACTCACTCTTGTTATGTTTTTTTCAATGTGCATTAATACTTTAAAAAATCATAACACTGCAGTGAAAACAATCTTTTTATTTTGGCCCGTGTCTATTTCCGTAACTTTTTTTAATGCTACATGCTGTTACACGCTGTCTGAATAGTCTTAGGCTCTTGAATCATGTAGTTAAATTCTGTCCCAGATTGCAGCAGTTTGTTCTTATGTAAGCAATGGACGAGAATGCATGCTTTTGGGGGGCTATTTAATAGTGTTATTACTGGAATAACAATTTGAAGGTACTGAAACTATTTAGACCCATTTAATTTGCTTCATTTTAATTGCTAGGGGTTGACATATTTTTATTTATTTATTTATTTATTTATTTATTTATTTATTTATTTATTTATTTATT
>OU015752.1:112213424-112226684 GCA_907169655.1 Acomys percivali | reverse complement strand
CACACACACACACACACACACACACACACACACACACACACACACACTTCCCAAACAGTCTAACTCATTTTGAACAAAAAGAAGAAAGGCATTGTACTATTTGATTTCAAAATTTATGAAAAAGCCATGGTAACCAAGCAGCATTGTGCAGGTGCCCTCCCTCATAGGCAGCATAATTGTCAGAACATCCTAGAAAGCTTAGAAATCAGCCTGCACATCTACAGCTAGTCAAGTTTTAGTGTGGGTGACAATGTGTATGATGTTGAGCTGAGGGCAGTAAATGACACGAGGACAAAAGTTGGATGTGAACATGCAGAAGAACAAGACTAGACCACTCTCCACCAACAGTCACAAAATCCTCTAGACTGGATTAAAGTGACCCCAGTGAACAAACTTTCAGAAAGAAAACATACAGAAATGCATTCAGACATTTGAACAGGCAAAGACTATTTAGCTAAGACCTTAAAACATAAGAAATACAAACAAAACTAGAAAAGATTATATCACATTAAAGAGATAATTCACAGTGAGGAAATCATCAGCAGTGTGACAATATGGTCTACAGAATGAGGAAAATCCTTTGCAAACTGTCCCTCTAACAAGGGGTTAATTTATCTAGGCTGCATGAAGACTTCTAGAAATTTGATAGTAAAAACAACAATAATAACAAAACCAGAAATAACCCAATTAAAAACTGGGCAGTAGTTGGGTAACCACTGGTGAGCCCATCAGGCTCCAATGGAGATTTCCAAACCCATGTTCATACAGATGGCTCTGGTTAAACTCACTTGGTTTCCAAACAAAACAGAAACACATGGATATGAAAAGGAATGTGTAGGCCGCAGAGGAAGCTGATAAGGGTAGGAGGAAGACAATGGAGGGTAGGAGGTGAAAGAAATCAGAATACCTTGTATCCACCATATGAAAATATCAAATAATAAATTTAAAAATTGGGTAAGAGAGCTGGACAGGCATCTTACAAAGGAAGAAATAGAAACAGCCAACGGTTAAATAAAAAAAAAAAAACAAATGGCCAAGGTCTCTGTCACCATGGAAATCAAATCAAAGTCACAGTGAAGTATCACCATGGTCCAGAAAACATGGACATCCCTAAAGTGACAAAAGATTACAGGTACTAGCAAGGACGTGGAGGGACAGGTATGTCTTACACACTATTGGTGGGATGGAAGCTAGTATACTCTTTACAGCAACCCCAACCCTGAGAACATATGCAAAGGAAATGAAATCGTTATAGAGAGACATCAGCACTCTCAGTAGTGTTCATAGTAGCTAAGAGATAGAAATGACCTCAATGCTGTTTAACTGATGACTAGATAAAGAAAGTGCAATATGTGTACATAACCGAGTACTACTCAACCAGAGATAATGTCCAATGTGTTTCTCCAAGTAAATATTTTGAATGTTCCTACTACAAAGACACGTTTAAGGAGAAAGATGCTTTAAAGTATACAAAATTCATGTATGAAAGTTTAGCATGATGCCTCATAAATATGTGTAACTTTTTTTTTTGTTTTCATCTACCAGCTAAAAATAAATTCATCTACAAATGCAGGTTGGAATGATAGCTCAGTGTGTGAAGCGCTTGCCCTGCAGACATGCTAACCTGAGCCCTGGAAGCCATACTTAGTCGTGTGTGCTGGTGATTTCAATGCTGGAGAGGTGGGAAGAAGAGGATCCCTGGGGATCATTGTCTAGCATGCAGTGCATAATAGGTGAACTCCTGGCCAGTGACACACACACACACACACACACACACACACACACACACACACACACACACACACACACACAGATCTCAGGAAATCTGAAGAAAACAGGTTCTCAGAACTTCTCCACTTCTGAACGTGTTCCTTCCCTGAAGGCTTGTCCACTCCCAGGTAATGGGGAGACTAATCTCTGTATGCCCAATCAGTGTAGGCTATAGTACAGAGTACACCACCAACTCCAGGCAAGGCTCCTGTATCTTCAATTTCTATCCTGTGACTTCCTAGCTCAGTACCTTTGACTAAGGGATTTTGCTCAATTGTCTCATCAGTAAGATGGACTTGATAACAGTGCCTGCCTTAGGGGACTGTCAGCTCAAACCACTTACACTTGGGTCTTCAGAACACTGCTTAGTAAATGCTCTGTAGTCACTTGCTGTGACTTTCCTTTAGGTAGTTCTTACCCTAAGAGATTGTTTTTGATGGTTTCAATCTCTCATCATTGCTTCTTATTGGGAAATATGTCCATTTTTGTCTCTCTACTTCTTTTGTCCCTCATTCCACAGTGTGTGCTGCACAATACCAGACACCGAGGGAAGGTCATTTTGTAAGTGTGGACACTCATCACTTGAGATGCTGAGCATGGCATTGCATACTTTCAAATACCTCCTTGGTCACCCATCCTTTTCTTTGGTGCTGGGGGGAACTTTGCTAAGTTTGTTAAGAAGTTTCGAGAGCAGAGGAGAGGAGAGTTTGTCTCTGACAAGGAGGAAACCGAGATACCCCCTGAGCCTTTGCTTTTGTGTCTGGCAACTAGGAATTTCAGGCAGATGTTCTCGGGCTCTTTCAGCTCAACCTTTCAGAGATGAAGACAGCATGAATTTAATTTGTCAGGTCCTAAAGAATGAATGGATGTCACAGGGCAAGGTCTACTTCATGTTTTCAAAAGCAGTAATATAATCATGTCACTCTTTTTGAAATTCCTATAATTCTGTATTATTCCATTTCAACAAAATTAAACCAACAAACCAACAAACCAATGCTATGTAAGTCTGAGCATGACTGTGTTCATGTTTCTGTTGCTGACAAAATCATGCAATGCATTGTCCCAAAATCAAGCATCAACACTATTGCTAACTAGTCTTTGGGTGTTTTGAGAGGCATGTGTCTCCATAGAAATAACAATAATCCCATTAATTTCAGAGCATTTCATTATTTTACTTAATTTCTTATCATTGTCTTTCTGCCCAGCATGTGGTTGCAAGCTCATAATCTCTCATTCAGAGAAGTGATCTTCTTTGATTTGGGGCAGAGGTATGTGGGAACCTCTCCATCCTGTAATGAATGGCAGTTCTCAATAACTCCAGGTCTCATTTTATTAAGAGACCGAATTATCCCTCGCAGTCCCTGATGGAATGGTTGAAGAAAAAATGGTTGCTGCAAAGTGACACATAGGTGTCTCTCTTCCAGTCAGATTGCAGCTAAAGGTAGCTATTTCCTCATGGCCATGGGAGGCCAAGTTTGCTCGAAGTCTCCTTTCTCAATGAACAGTTCTACCTAGGCAGGCAGTCAATACAATGTTTTGAGGACCCCGTGTTGCTCTCAGTTGTGATGACTCGGTTATTTCTGGCATAATGGAACTGATGCTAAGGAAGGGCATCGATTCAGCTTTTCCTGATACTTACTATGAGGCTTGTATTAAGTCCATAACCCCTCTAAACCTAACATCTATCAAGAAACGAAAAGGACTAAGCCTTATTTTTTCCTCTTCCTCCCAGGGTTATGTTAGCTGTCATAAGAAAGTTATGTGAATACATATACCTTTTCAAATTTCTACATATTTTCAAAGGTTAGTAATGAAATTATATTGATTAGTAGCCAACATAATCCATGTTTAAAAAATGGTACTCAGGCACAACCTCCTGGGATATTGGATTAATAAAAAAACACAGCATAAAAGTACCTACCGTGTGTACCTTGCACCCTTCCACTAGATCCTGTGCGGAAATGCTCAGTAGAAACAGACTTGCCCTGAATCCTCCCCAGGCTGCCCTGATGTCTATATGCTATAAAATGCACCTCCCGCTCCCCTTTCTTCCTCTTCCTGTTTCTCTCATCCTCTAACAGATGTTCACTGAGCACTCACTATGTGATTGGTCTTATTCAGATGGTAGAAACACAGAAGAGTACACGAGACAGTCTCTACTTCTGGGGGGAGGAGTGTTAAACCACAGGGGGGTGATAAACAAATAACATATATGAGATCAATTGGAGATACATGCTCTGGAAACAGTCAAGTGGGGTGAGGCTCTAGTGAATGGTGGGTGCTACATAAGACATAGCAGTCAGCCAAGCCCAAGGCTGGAGGGAGAGAGGAAGAAAGCTGTTGTTTTTAAATTATCTGTATGACCTAATTATGTTCATTAGCAGGCCTATACAAGGGTATCTGAAGATTGCTCCAGGCATCATATGGGGACCAGGAGCCTTTGAGAATGGGAACAGAGAATAGATGGTCTATGTCACCTTAGATGAAACTCTGTGAGTGCTGGGTGGAAAGCCAACTAGGGAAGACTGGCGAATAGGGCTAATCAGACCATCTGTATAGGAACCTGCCTGGAGACAGGAGATGCCGACAGTGGCTCCAACTCGGTTGGAGGAGGTCAGATTTAGGATCCCCACTGAAGGGAGAAGCAATGGGATCGGAGGATATGGAAAAAAGGGAACTAGCCGTCAAGATTAGCACCTATGTGTTAGCTTGAGCCACTAGCTCAAAAGACCCTCCATTCTGCAAGATGAGGGTGAATATGGGGCAAGCAGGTATGTGGGCACTGGAGCAGGGCTCACAAGTCTGCTCTTGGCACCATTGACAGACACCTTTTAGAAACTTCAATTGAGGTGTCCCATACACAGTGCATATGTATCAAGTGAGAGACTGCTGCCAGAAGGCCTGAAGTCCCCACTCAACAGCTGCAATGTGCTGTCTGGGCAGAGGTTTCACCTGATCACCTTTCTATCCTTTGATACTGTCGAATACTGCCCAGGACTTTGCAACAAGTACCGTGAAGCATCTGACCATGAGTCAAGCCCAATGGTAGCAGCACACGGGCCAGGGTGCACCCATCCTTGTGAATTTACAGGTAGTACATGAAGATGCTTTGTTGCTCCTCTCAGGAGAGCTGGAGAGGCAGGGTGGCCTGACAGCCCTACTTATAAAGGTATCAGAAGGAATATCATGCAATCATTTTTTTTTCAATGCAATCTTGTTTACTCTCTTTCCTAATCATATCCCAAGACTGCTCAAGTACACAGAGCCACAGATTGCACACCAGGTGCCCCCATCCCTCTCCCGCTAGTTTCCGGGCTTCTTGCTGAGAGCGTAATGCATTTTTCCTAGTGTTGTGGCCACGTGGGGGGAACTCACATTTGGGGGAAATTAAGAAGGCACAGCAGACAACCACTGCTGGTTCATTAGCTGGCTGGGAGCTGTCACCAGGTCATTTCTGCAGACAGAGAAAAAGAGGCTACTCTGGGGGTAAGGAAAGGGTGTCAGACAAGCACCTACCAAGACTGCTTCTTGCTGACTGCATCCCAGAATAACCAGCATGTCCTGGTAGAAGGGAGTCTACACAGACCATCAAGAGACTAACGGATAGGCTGACCATGGCCTACTTGTGACTATTACTATGGGTGGGTCATGGTATCTGTCTCTTTCCTTATATACACTTGAAGACAATGGCTGGTAGGTTGTTCAGGGGAACCCACTTTTAACACACAATGGAAGGCTGTTTAAGTAGCTTTTCTTTTTCTTTTTTTTAAATATTTTTTTCAAGATTTATTTATTATGTATTTATTTATTTATATGTATACAGTGCTTGCCTGCATGACAGAAAAGAGCATTAGATCACATTATAGATGGTTGTGAGCCACCACATGGTTGCTGGGAATTGAACTCAGGACCTCTGGATGAACAGTCAGTGCTCTTAACCTCTCAGCCATCTCTCCAGCCCCTAAATAGCTTTTCTTTCCTCATAAATGGTTAGGGTTGCCCCGGGTTGCTATCTGCCTGCTTCTTTCTCTGCATATCTTTCTCTGCATAGTCTTTTTTTTTTTAATTTTTTTTTAAATTAATTTATTCTTGTTACATCTCTATGGTTATCCCATCCCTTGTATCCTCCCATTCTCCCCTCCCTCTCATTTTCCCCTTATTCCCCTCCCCTATGACTGTTCCTCAGAGGGATTACCTCCCTCTGTATATGCTCATAGGGTATCAAGTCTCTTCTCAGTGACCTGCTGTCTTTCCTCTGAGTGCCACTAGGTCTCCCCCACCAGGGGACATAGTCAAATGTGAGGCACCAGAGTACTTGAGAAAGTCAAATCCCTCTCTCCACTCAAGTGTGGAGACTGTCCTGTCCATGGGATAGATCAGGGTAGGGGTTTAAATTTTACCGCCTGTATTGTCCTTGGCTAGGGCCTTAGTTTGAGCGGGACCCCTTGGCCCAAATCTGCCTATCATAATGTTCTACTTGTAGGTTTCTAGGACCCACTGGATCCTTCTACATTGCTATTCTCCCATTGTTCTCTCATCTAGAGTCCCAATAGGATGTCCTCCCCTCGGTCCCAGTTTCCTGTTAAGGGAAGGCTTTCATGAGACATGCCCATTGGGCTAGTATCTCTGCATAGTCTTTATGGGTATGGCCTTCTCTCACTTCACACATTGCTGCCATATGCTAATAACATAAGTCTCACTATCTGTTGCAATTATTTTAACTGTATGGCCTAGGAAGCTAATAGCTAATAACTGATACAATGAGACTGTAGTGTATTTTAAAGCTGCAAGCACTACCCGGGGTAGAATCTAAACTATTACTAACCTACTAGTAAACTAAAATAAACTCCTCTAATCCTATGTCTTCATAACCTATATTTATCCCAGTCACTTGCCAATGTGATCCTCCTTGCGTGGCTTCTCTCCAACTCTCAACTGTCAAGTGTCTCCTCCAGGCTCCTCCCTCCTCTCTCAGAAGCCCCGCCTTCCACTTCCTGTCCTTCTGCCCAGCTGATTGGCTAAACAGTGCTTTATTGGCAACTGCTACATCCACTCAAGGCATTCCTCCACAGTATCCATAGAGCCAATGTCTTGCAGGGCATGTTTACCTCCAGATCTTCTACAGATTCTTAAAATTGACCTTAACCCTTTTCCTTCTACAACTTCTTTTTGGTCTTAAGTTTTGTGCTTTCATGAATGATTCAAGGACTGAAACCATTCTGGGTATGTTGCTTACAATACCACCACCCATTATGCCCTGCTGCTTCCCCTTCTGTGTCTTCTAGTTGCTTCCTCTCAGCTCCCCCATCTTGCCTGCCTGGGTCCTGGTATGTCCTCTCATCCTCCTCTTCATTTAGAATTGTCCAATCACTAGGCTTAACATGAATTTCTTGCTGTAACTCTTCAGCAACCCATGGCAGTCTGATGAAAAACATAACACTCCACATATCCCCTGTGTGATCAATGATATTTAATGGACAGAAATCAATGTTCATGAACACAGAATCTCACTTTGTAAATTGACAGGCAGTTGTTTATCGTATTGCGTGTCATGTTTGTTATGGCCTTATTTTATCTTTATAGCAACCAAGAATGGAAGACATACCCTCACATACCAGCCTACATGCAGGCTCAAAGAGACTTGGTAACTTGCTTAGAGTACAACATGGGCAAGAATAGGGAACTGGGGGTTACAGACAAGTGGGGTTAGTCACATGAGACGTGTCCAAATCTCTGCCCTGCTCTAGGAAGGAGCAGCCTTCACAGTGGCCTGGACTCTGTCTCGCCACCTCCCTACCCATCTCCTAGCCCTCTCTACTTGCTGTCTTCATGACAGTGCTGACTTCAGCTCACATCCAGCTGTACTTTCCTAGCAAAGTGTTTTGCCTCTGCTCTTTTCTCTGTCCAGGAACCTATTTCCACGCCCCCTCCCACATGCCCCCACCAGTTCTGCTTCTCTTGGAGGCCCCGTTCTAATGGCATCTTGGTGGAAACTCTCCTCTGCAGCCCAGGCAGAATCCATCATACTGTCGCTCCTGTCAAAGCACTCTACTTTCCCCTCTTCTGGAGCATCCATCATACTGTGATTTGAATGTCAGTTCACTATTAATACGCCACAAGACTCCACGTTGTTGGACGGCAGGGACTGTATCTGATTCCACTTTGTAATACTTTGCTTCTGTTCTCAATGGCTAGGCTGGTGCCTGATGCATGGGGACTGCTCAATTAATGGCTGTTGGATTAAATGGAGCTTAGCCACACACACCATGAAGAGAGTAGATGGCATCGCTGACAATGCGCATTGGTAGAACAGCGATGTAATTCAATGTACCTTACCCATCACCTTTATTGATGATCCTTAATGCATCTTGTTTTGTTCTATGAAGTTTGGAGAAAATGGAAGATAGGAAAGGAAGAGTTACCATACTGACTCCATTATGTACTTACTGTAACTGTGCACCAAGCATACAAATTATTTTATTCCTACTTATAAATCAGTCAGTGTTCTAAACTGGTGGGAAGACTGACTTCCGTCATCAAAATATACTCCTGAATGAATATTCTACTACTATGGCTTGCAGGAAACACATGGCAAGGGCATCAGACTAGAACCAAGATAATGTCATGTGTCCTAGATAAATTTACTTTTCCAAGTATGACTTGGAAATATCAGGGTTTTTGTTTCTTTGTGTGTTTGTTTTCATTTATGAAACAGACAGAGCTCCATATGGAGATACTTCTATGGGTGGTACAATCTTAAGGGACTTGTGATTATCTCTCTTTACCATTTTCAATGTTCGATATGTCTATTGATAGATTGAGCAGTAGTCACACCCCTAACCACCCCCTACCCAAGTGTATGTCCAATTTGAGCCTGTGATTGTGATGTTATTTGGAGTTCTGGCCATTATATGTGCAACTTCACGAAGATGAGGTCATCCTAGGTTAGGATGGGCCTAATCCAGCATGGAGAAAGAGGTTCAGCAAAATAGGTACATGGAAAGGAGGGGACTGTGCAAAGACGCATGCAGAGGCCAGAGTGACACATCTAGAAGCCAAGAGTCACAGTAGGGGGCAGAGAGAACAGACTCTCTGATCTCAGAGTCTCTAAGAAAAAAAAAAAAGAGCTCAATCTTGTTAGCACCCCTTGACTTTGAATGTAAAACTCCCAGCTGCCAGCTGCATGCCAGCTGCATGGATGATATTTCTGGGGTTTTAAACCACCTAGTTTGTTAAGACAGCACGTGCAAGCTACTGGATCTTGAGTGAAGTTGATAACGATAAGTTCGCCGACAGCAAAGGCAATGATAATAATGACGAGCTATGAAAATAGGAAAGAAGCTCACTCTGGGGGAAGCATCTCTACTCAGTCTAAAGATGCATTGTGGGAGTAGGGCAGAGTGGTTGGGTTGTGTCACTTACAGGGTTTGACATGGATTTAACTTGGCTGCCCCAGAAGATCCTTTAGAGTGACTGACAGACAGCCTATAGGAAAGTCCCATGCATTGCACATAAGGGAAAGTTATGGCAGGCATCTCTAGGTGCCATGGATAGAGGAAGCATTATTTACTATATAGAGGGCAGAAATGCCCAAGGGCAGACATAGGACCCACAGGCTCTGGGTAGGTAATGGATTAGCTCCTCACAGAGTGGGTCTCTGCACCCCTCTTTCAGGTGAGCAGCATCAGGGGCTTTCACTGTACTAAGAATTCTTCAGCCTCACCCGGAAGGGCTAGTTGCTGCTGCAGATGCGCCAGGTGTTCAGGTAACACTGCTATGACACATACTTCGAAGCACACTACAGCTTTCTGTGTAATGCTCAGAATCAAAACCTTGATGACCTAGAAGGGAGCCAAAACATTTAGAAAGCTCAGCTACCTTGACCGAGGACACATGATTGGAATCCGAGGCTTTGACCTTGAAGCCTGAGTTATTGAGACCATTTGGCGAACCTCTGAAGGGAAAGAATAAGCAAAAACTGGACCAGAGAGTTTCTTGGCTCAGGGCTCTTAGTCACGGTTCTATTGCGGTGAAGAAACATCATAACCAAGGCAACTTAGAAAAGGGAGCACTTAATTAGGGGTTTGGTTTTGGCTTCAGATGGTTAGTCTATGATCATCAAGGTGAGGAGTGTGGTGGCAGGCAGAGAGGTATGGTGCCGGAGCAGCAGCTGAGAGCTCACAAGAGCAAGACTGGGCCTGGCATGGGCTTTTGGAATCTCAAACCCTACCCTGAGTGACACATCTCCAACAAGGCCACACCTACTCGAACAAAGTCATGCTTCGTAATCCTCCCCAAACAATTCCACTAACTGGGGACCAAGAATTCAGATACGAGCCTATGGGGACTTTTCTCATTCTGCTATATTACTCTAGATGAAGAGAGCACCCGTTTCCTTTTGATTTTCCTTTAAGTTATTGTTCCTAACAAATTGGTGAGTGTTATGCTCACCCACCTTGCCATGTCCAAAAACTCAATGACAGGTTGTGCTGAACACTGGGCCATTTACTTCAGGCCCATCCTTTAGTGGAAACAAACATTTGTCAGGGACTTTGGAACCTAGGTTTTTACCTATCCTGTGGATACCAGGAAGGTCAAGCAAGGGGTTTAGGAATGACACAATATGGATAGAAATTACATTCAGCCCATCCCCTGAGAAAGCAAAAGGGGCTACTGTTAATTACACAGTAATTAGCATAGAGCCCCCCCTTTCAGGTTATTTTCTGGATTCTTTTGTTAGGCTCCATGCTTCCTTGGAGAGAGCATTGGGTGATACTATTTATTGGTCTCTCTGAGGACCCATGAGGTGCTTGCTGAAGCAGAAAGGCACACAGAGAGGGTGGTGTGGGGATTGGGCATGGATTCTGTCTCTCGATTGTCATTTTCTAGGAAGGTCACCTTCAGAGACTGTAATTTCTTGGCTTGGACTTTTAATAACAGGGATAAGAATGCTTGAACCTGGGAGAGTGTCAGATGGATGGGGTATTTTAGGGCTGGCTCTTCTTATCTCTGTGGTCACAGGCCCTAGCATCCTGGCTCTTTTGCCAGAAGCCCTGCTCAATCAGGGTGCCTCATTTGGATCAATGGGGGGGGGGGTGCTTCACTGTGCAAGGGAGCTCATTCTCTATAGCCCCAGGAGGGCCTGAGTCAGGCTCTGTAGGGCACGGAGCACACAGCTCCCTTGCTGAGAGGTTTCCATGTTAAATGTCCAACTAATTAACTGTGCTCGGTGGAGGGGCCATCCCTTTGATTAATCACAACTTGCAGGGAATACAGAGACTTAAAAAGCAGAACCTTCCCTTGCAGAGTATCTGCTATGATGCCAAGGACTAGGTACCTATGTGAAACAAAAAGCTAAACAAGCTAAATGAGCTGAAAATTAAAAGGGTTTTTAAGGCGATTAAGCATATGCACTTTGCTTTTGAAAGCCTGTTCAGGAAGTTTCACGTACTGTGATCTGAAAAGCAAAACTAAAGCACAGAAGAAGATGGATTCTGATGAGTCAAATGTAACAATTTGGGCTTTGTTTCAAGCTTCTTATGCCTATTACAATCCTTGAGACTATATCTAGGAGCAGACGAAGCACATAGCAGAGATGAAGGGTATCACTAAATGGGAAAAGAGAGACAACATACAGAGATACTCATGGGAGGAGCCTTGAATCCTTCTTGTAGACATGTAGCACTCTGTGCACCCCTACCCCCCCCCCCCACATACAGTGTGAGACCCAGTGATGTTTAGGACACACAGCACTCCTTTGCCAGCAGAGACAGTCCATGACATTCAAAGGGAGATATAATATTTAGTTTACAAATTTCTTTTTAACAAACAAAATATGCCATATTTCTAAGATACACATTAAGAAAATACTGTATCAAAGTTTAGTTGGTAAGGTATATTCCTTCAAGATGTGTGTGTGTGTGTGTGTGTGTGTGTGTGTGTGTGTGTGTGTGTGTATGTGTGTGTGTGTGTAAATACAGTATGTGGATACCCCCCCCCCCGAATTTTCTGTTTATAAACTACAGTGTTTTTATCCAAGTAATACTTTCTCTACTTTGGCTTTTATTCGTGATCTAATTCTTATTTCTGAGGCTTTTTCCAATGCAAGGAGAAGACAGAGAAGGGCCGGAGAAATGACTTAGGCTTAAGAACATTTGATGCTATTGCAGAGGACTCAGATTCAATTTTCTGACCCCACACGGTAGCTCACAACTGACTTTCACTCTGGTTCCAGTGGATCCACAACCGTTTTTAGACTTCTGAGGTCACTAGGAGTGATTGTGAGCCATATACATACATGTAGGCAAACAATTCATACATACAAAGTAAACATAAATATTAAAGTAGAAGACAGAGCCCCTGGGATACAGCATCTTCTTCTGGCCCAGAGTATGCAGTTGTGGGCCAAGGGCATATGCAGACTTCAGCTTCAGGCCAAAGTTAGTATTCAGAGTCTACCATTCCCCCATTCCTGTGGCCATGTAAGACATCACTAATTGATCATCATACTCTTTCCTACAGAGCTCAGTTAGAGAGGATTCAGGGCCCTTTTCTTGTAACCTCTCAACAGTCCCTCCTAAAGATGTAGGCTTGGCAATCAAGATCAAGTTTATTTGATGCCACAATAGATGCTGTTTCTGGATTATGCCAAACCACTGGAAAGCTTTGCAGTTGAATTGTACTTTCTTAGCATCTGTAGCTATGTTCTGAATGTTCATTGAGAAAGGATACTAGAATTGCCTTTACAGAGTTGTGTTGCTGAGGGAAGTTGTTAAGGATAGTCACTCCATCACTTGATGAGCTTCCTGAGGGTGTGTTTTGTTTTAAGTATTTACTGCTAGGAGACTCTTTGTATCTCAGTAGAAGACCTCCTGTCTCCTCTCCTCTTCTAACCGTTAGTGTTTGTGATGAACTGGGCCTCTTTCTTGGCTGTGGTTGTCAACAAAGTCACAGGAACATGAGGGATCATCGCTGATGCATTTAGCTTTAGTCTCAAGCTGAAAGCGAGTCTCTTAATAAAGTGCCCAGCACTCCTGACAGCCAACACACATTCCAGCTCATTTTTGACCTCCAGCTTTTCCATATGGTGCTTTTGTGTCTTATCAGGCAAAGGCTTTCATTCTATGATATGCACGCTCACCATAAGCCTTCTTGTAGACCAAAGCAAAGTTAAAGAAAAAAATCATTAAAGTTGAGTTGTTTAGCTCGTCAAGCTAACGGGAGTCCAGGTAGGAGCAAGAAAAGACCAAGTTTTCCATTGAAGAAAACTGGCGTCTCATTTGGCGATATAAGTGATAAACCCTTCTGTTGCCAGTGGCTTTGGTAGGGGCTTCCCTATGTTCATCCCCTGTGGAACCTCCTCCCCAGTATTGGCACTGAGTGAGAGACCCTGAATCAGGGGCAATGAATTTTGTTGTTCGGGGTAAGTAAATGTAGAGTAGTATGTGTGTGTGTGTGTGTGTGTGTGTGTGTGTGTGTGTGTGTGTGTGT
>OU015752.1:112196037-112213414 GCA_907169655.1 Acomys percivali | reverse complement strand
TGTGTGTGTGTGTGTGTGTGTGTGTGTGTGTGTGTGTGTGTGTGTGTAGTAATGGAAAATTAAGCAGCAATGCCACACAATTCATGTCAGCCTACTGTTTGAGTCCTATGACAGAACTAATAGAAGAATATTTTCCTCAGTCTTGGAGCATAGGTAGGGGATCCAGAGCTCTGACAGGAACAAGGTCATGGTGAAGTTCATGCACACAGTGTTGGAGGATTGGAAATCAAGCTCTTTCCTATGTGACACTAAGTTCTTAACTCAGACATGGGCATGGCTGCATGACAAATGACCAACTCAAATTGATGGATATTGGTGGCTTTTATTTGTAGTCTCTCCCTCTAGATCCCCAAACATATATTGAATGTAGCATTGGTACTTTCATTTGCTACAGGTTAACTCTTCTTGGTTGCATAGTGAATATATTGGGTAATTCTAATTTCATAAGAAGTATGCAGTAAGCCCCTGTGTGCCAGGCACTTTTGCACCATTTTCACTTGCTTTTTGCCATCTGAGCCTCTCCACTGCCTGACAAGGGTGTCAATTGTGTCATGTTATGACTCTTTTAATGTCTTCAAGCTCAGTCTTCTGGATCTGTAACCCACCTCTGTCCAGCTCAAGCCTGAGGTGATTTCCCCACAAATCAGCGGCCTAAACTGTGTTCCTCTGGTCATTAGATAAATTCCAGAATACCAGTAAGTGTTGACCCTGGGAGAGGAAGAGATCTTCCCTTCCCCCTCTCACCATCCTTCCCTCCTCCTCTCTCTCTCTGTCCTCTCTTTCATTAGTAGGGGGAAATGTCATTTGAATAACTGTAAAACTCCAAAGAAAAAATTCTGACCCCTATACTAATTTTAACACTTTTACCATGTTCAAGTTGAAAGATTCAGCATTCCCCTACTGTATTAAAGGACATCTTTCTGTCCCCAAGAAGTGGGGAGGGGATGAGCGAAAAAAGACGTTTTGAAATTGGCATCAGCTTCATCTTCAATAGACCCTTCTCAAGGACTTTTACATGTAAACAAGATCGTTAAACACTTACTGTGACATTTATTACCTTTAAATATTCATGAACCAGTGAGCACTAGGAAACACCCACTGCACTGTGTTAGCTGACCCAGCCCCTCAGCATACAGGATGTGCAAGTCAGTACTTTGTGGAACCTGGAGAACGTTATTTCATTGCTTCTTCCTTAGAAGCCTTCATGGTACTCACTCCATTTATGAATCCTCTTGTTTGCAAAGAAAGAAGAAAAATCCCACAAAGTAGCCTGGGTCTGTTCCCTGGCACTTGCCAGCAATGCAAGAGGGCATGCAGCTTATGTCTTCATTTTTCCCATTTACATTTCTTGAAGCTCCACCCCCCTTTCCCAAGCCTGGCCCTAGTGTTGAAGCACTAAACTCTACAAGGATGGGGACACATCCTGCTCAGCCTTGATAACTGTGAACAGTATGTGATGTATTTTCAGATGCGAGAGGAAAGCCAACCCAGGCAGTTCTGGGATCCTAATGCCTAAACTCGTGTGTGTGTGTGTGTGTGTGTGTGTGTGTGTGTGTGTGTGTGTGTGCGCGCGCGTGTGTGTTACTTTCTCCTCACAGATAGGAAAGTAAAGACATGATTTGTTCATGACGTTAGGGCAAGTGGGCGTTTGGCTGGGTTGTGGGCGTGGTAAATGAGGGTGGGCAGGAGAGAAAAGAGGGCCCATCTTCAGCTGCCATTGCTGGAGTTGACATCAAATCTCACTCATACCAATAGCAGCCCTAACAGTAACTACTGTATCTGTTTAATCAATAAGGAAATTAAGCTACATGGGGTATACGTCTTTGGTCTAAGGTCACACAGCTGAGGCTCAAATTTTGCTTATCTGACCCCGTGTTGAGAACACTTTCCATCATAAACACCTAATTCTTGGAATTCATTAACGGAATCGCAGGTGAACAATACGAGTAAGCGATGTAGCTGGGGAAACCTGAGCTCTCTTGGACAAGGCGGTTCCGTAGAAAAGGAAGTATGCCTGCTCTGTGTGGTTGTAAACACAAATTACATCACCGCAAGGAAGCTGACAAAGGAATTGTTTTCAACCTAACAACAAACAGGTGATGATAACTGGGTGCTGAGATGTTTTCCTTAAAAAAATGTTTAGCAGGGTCTGGCTAAGCCTCCATGGTGGGGCTCACTGTGCCCTGTGTGGAGCCCAGCTGTCACCACCAGCTCAGGGCCTACTTTTTGGCTAATGGCTGTGAAGGGAGAGCTCTGTCAGCATGCAGCCTGATGGTCAGTCAGGTGCACTGATAAGGGAGCACTCAGGAGGAGAGCTCAAGATGTTGCAGAGGTGCCGCAGGTCCTACAAATGCTTCCTTAGAACTTTTGAAAACTTTTCCTTTTTCTTTCTCTCATAAAACAGAAAACCACAAAGGGTCTTGCACCAGAACCTGAATGTTTGGTAATGTGGAAAATGATCGAAGTTGATCGGGAACAAACATGCACATTTTTAAATGAGTGTTGCAAAGACGATGCCTAGAAGTTAGGACTGGAGATAGTTGGATCCCTCACTTTCAGCCCCTGGATGAAAATAAATTTCAGTTCAGTCAAAGATTTATACAAATCAGTGTGAGGATTCATACATGGGTGTGTGCAGGGTGTGTGCTAACTGGAGGGCTGGTTCCTTGACCTTTGCAGGATTTGGTGCACATTCTGAAGTATGTGTGTGTGTGCACTATTGGTCCTGCAGTTGTGGCTATCTGTGTGTTTTGTTTTCAAAGTCAGGCTTCTGCACATTGCCCACATGAGCCCCTTTCCCCTAGCAATGTGAAATGTGCTGTGGAATGCCGTGTGATCTATTTCCAGCAAGGCTCAGGTGCCTCTATTCTTGGCTTTCTCCCATTCTTACTAAATGGACAGTGGGTAAAAAATAGCTGCTGCATTTGAAATGTTTTGTTATGTGGGGCTATTGAATTAGGACGAGTTTTGATGTTTGTTGTAATTTTTGGATGTTCCTTTCCTGTCCTTGCTACTCATGTGAAAAAAAAAAGAAAAGAAACTCAAGGTGTTGTTAGAGGTTATTAGCAAATCAGTTTTGAAAAGAACATTTCCTTTTTCTCCCCTTTGAAATTTCTGTGGCAGTTGATTTGAGGAGCACCCTGAGATTGCAAGGCAAGCCATTAAAAATGTGCCATCCACAGCTACTTACAGTGCAAGTCAGGGTATTCCTGGCCCTGAAGAAACTACACAACGTAGGGAAATAAAATTGATACTGAGGTTGATTGAAGGTTGCAATATTACAACCCAATTGTTCTCACTGACTTTGTAAGCCCATGGCACATTTGAAGTTAAAACAAAAACAAAGCCAAAATAAACCCCCACCCATATTTTCATATATTTGTAATTTCAAAAAATTTGGGACTCTTGGATTGTTTTGTCTTAAAATGTTTGAAAAATCAATGAGTTAAGAGGTATTTCTTTTCTTAAAAAAAAAAAAAAGCAGTCCTTTAAAAATCATTATTGGTTTTCTTGATTCTGTAGGTTGTGGTTGTCAGGGCATCACATGACCAGGGTTTGGGGTTATAGAGAGATTATCTGCAAAAGGATTTGAGTAGAGTCAGGAATAAAGTAAGGTAGCACGGCATGGTAACATTAGATCAGAGAGACTGTCCTGGGGAGGCAGCATGAGGTGGGTCTTGGATACTGTGTGCATACATTGGAGGAAAGAAAGGACAGCTATGGCCAGGATTCTTCCAGGCAGGGCAGGCTGCATCCTCCCTGCACCCGCCAACAGTTGTTTTTCTCATCTTGTATGTGTCTCACTCCCACAGACATTGCTTCCCAAGGCACGGGCATAAACTTTCTGGAAACCTCAGAAACTACCAAAATCTTGTGGCAGTTTAATCTACCTCTTTTTTGTTTTGTTTTTCGAGACAGGGTTTCTCTGTGTAGTCTTAGCTCTCCTGGACTCACACAGTAGACCAGGCTGGCCTCGAACTCATAGAGATCCACTTGCCTCTACCTCCCAGAGTGCTGGGATTACAGGTGTTTGCCACACCATGCCTGTCTAACTCTGCCTCTTAAAGTGCCCCTTTTCTATAGATGTGATATATTTAGTCTTTTAGTTCAAGTTTTTAATCTCCCAAGCGAGGCCTTGTCAAGAGCTGACAGAGGGTACAGGTTTGCATTACCTTATAGGACTGGCATGTTGGCTGCTGTGGTGATTGGGGTGGTGATAATGGTGGTAGTGACAGTGGTGATGGTAATGCTGACAGCACCACCTACCACTTGGCAAGCACTTTAAACACAGTCATCATACTTTTGTGGGATGTCCAAAACTTTCTGCCTATAAATGGGGTCACTGAAATGACCTATTGAACTCACTTCTTAGAAGTAATGAGCTTGTGCTTGAACCCCGGTCTAAGAGAGGTGGTAAAATCTAGGCTTCTCTATGGTCATTAAACCCTACTGTAAATGTATGCCTAGTGGGACTTGGGTAAAGAACAGTCTTTTTCATGGCTTCTTACGCATTGAATGACATTCTTCAGAGTGGTACCCAGGGAGATGGGTCCTGCGCATCATTTTCTATTGAGATTATTGAAGCAACCCCTCCTTTCTAAACCATGAGCAAGCTTCACTCTCTTCACCCCAACAGTGCTGATGGCGTTTCCTCTGCTGAGCTTGAGCCATCAAGGGCCCGCCTCACATTTGTCACACACTTCTCCTTCTGTATAATCGGAACTTCTTGTAATCTGACAGGGCTAGTCTCTAGCTAGTGATTTTGTTTTTCCTAGTCTGGATCCCAGACAAACACTGCTTGGCTCCTTCTATCGACCACCACCCTGTGTCATGATCCCTCTCTTTAATATGAGAATTCCACACGGGCAAAGCTATCTTTTGCCGACTCCATGCCTTATGTACCCAGTTCTTTGGGATAAACTCCAAAACAATAATTTCCCTTGGTAGCCTGATTTCTAGGGAGGAAGTTCACTGTGTTTAAACCCAAGATTTCAAGGGCAGATGAACTTTTTTTTTTTTTTTCAAGAGTTAAGAAAACACTCCGTCACTTATGTCTTTGGCAGAACATCTGCATTTGTTTTCCTTGAGGTCCTTAGAAAGTAAGCTCCTGGTGTACTCATTTTCAAACTATGGAATGTAAGCTACAGAAGAATGGAGAATAATTGCTGTGTTCCATGTAACTTTATTTTCAAATCTGATAATCAATTGGCTTTGGCCTTTAGGCTATAATTTGCCTACTCTTGGCCTAGTGAAAGAAGACCTACTATGTATCAGTGTATCCTAGAAATACAAGTTATCCATAGAAATAAAAGTTAAAAAAAAAAAAAAAAGAAAGAAAGGACTGTTGCAGATCATTTTTCCCAGGGCCTTTATTTTATCTACATGGATTTGCTGGTTACTATTGCTTATGTCTTATTAATAGCATTAAGATAGAAAAGGACTAATATATACGACACAGCTTAATATCTATGGCAAAGAATGTTAGTCATCGTTAATATCTGTTCTCTTCAGTTTCCTTAATAACATAGCCCTGGAGTTCTATTTGGGTCCATGGCCACTGAAATAAAAACAAACAAACAAACAAACAAACAAACAAAACAACTCACATCCTAGGGCTGGAGGGACGACTCAGTGCTTCAGAGACTTGCTGCCTTGCCGAGGAGCAGAGGTCAGTACTCAAGTCCTGCTATGGTTCACAAATGCATGTTTCTCAAGTCCTAGGGGGTCAGGACCCTTTTCTGGCCTCCACAGGCAGCAGCTTCACATGCATATAGCTGCTTCCCACACACATGTAATTCAAAATTAAAACATGACATATTCCCCAGCTCTCCTCGCCATGAGCAATTCTATCAGTGCTTCTGTGATGGCAAGAGGATGTGTCCTTAAAGAAAGGACTATAATAGTCTTCCTCTCATTTTCTTGTTTTGCTGACTAGAATGTGGTGGCAGTGGCTGGAGCCTAAGTGGCCACGTTACACATTGGAGGAAGACCTGGATTGAGATGGGAAGTCTATGAGAGATAGGGGTGACAATGCGCCACATTGTGTCGCAGCTGGACTGAGCTTTCTCCAGATCAGACTTCCTCTTACTGTACAAGGAAGATGTCAGCGTCTTGTTTCCTTGTCTGGATTGCATCTGTTGAGAAGCGTGCAGACAGTCTTCTTTCCATCCCTCTCTACCATTTTCTTTCACCACCTTTAGGGTTTTCCCTATGGCATTTGTGCTATGAATTGCTATCATTTTGTTGGTTGACTGTAGGTTCTAATAGCCTTGCATAGGTTTGGATGCATGGTAGAGGACCTCACCATAGGTCTCGTGTCACGTGCCTTTTCCTGTTTTCCTGGGATGTCTCTGACACCCTAGTTAGTGACACTTTGGGCTTCCTGCTGTACTCTGACATGTGCAGTTAGGAAGTACTGAGGAGCTAACAACTGTAGGATCATCTTTGTCAAAAGGGGAGGACTTGATGGCTACATGTTCCTCTCTTTCCTCCTGTAAGCAGGTAATTCTGAGTTGCAGTTCCTGGTAGTATTTAGAACCAGTGTTACGGTTAGTTTGCTTTGTTTTGTTTTGTTTGTCAACTTGACACAAGCTAGAGTCATTTGGGAACAGGGAATCTTCATTGAAAAAATGCTCCCACAAGATTGGCCAGTGGCCAGCTTGTGAGGCATTTTCTTCATCAATGACTGATGTGGGAGAGCTTAGCCCATTATAGGGGGTACCAACCCTGGACAGGTTGTCCTAAGTTGTATTAGAAATCGGTCTGAGTAAGTAAGCCATGGGCAGCAAGCCAATAAACAGCATCCATCCATGGCTTCAGCTTCAGTCTCTGCCTTGAGTTCTTGCCCTAACTCTGCTCAGTGATGGAATGTGACCTGAGAGTTGTAAGATGAAACGAGCCCTTACTCTCTAAGTTGTTTTTGGTCACTTATCACAGTGATAGAAACCTAAGACAACCAGTCATTTTCATGGTTATCAACACACGATCAAATTCTTATCCGGGCTCTTTCCCTCCTCTCTTATATTTCTTCCCAAGCCTAAATGCAGCCCACTGTCTTAGGCTTCGCTTTTCGACGGAGTTCAGGGCGATGTTCCATCCAAGGTAGAACACAGAAGATCACAAACACATCAGCAATGAATGTTTTTGGGTCACCCTAGAGATGAAAGTACTACAAGAATGAGAAGCACACAGAGAGGAAATACAGGGAAAAATTAGAAGAGATTCCTTAAAGAAACAGGAGGTAATGTCTTCTACCATATGAGATAGCTGATCATGAGTCCTCAGGGCTTGTCACCAGTTTGCATTTATGACTAGAAACTGTATGAATGAGTCTAGTTCCCTCTTCAAATGTGTAGTTAGAAGTGAGACAGGTTGGCTTTCTTATTGTTAGTAGAGTCTTGATTCCTGGAGTGCAGGGTTGAGACTCTTCAAACTGAACTCTTTCTTGTGAAGTTGACTGAGCAATGCTCACACAATACCATCACAGCAGCGCTGCCTCTCTGCATGGCCTGTAATTGCTCCTACTCAACAGCTGCCAGAGAACTGGTCCCAAGGCTCATCTTGGCAAGACTGGACTTCCACATGGACCATCAGTGTCTCACCACCGCTTACTGCAGACCTTCTATTCACAGTCTGTTACCAATGTGCCCAGTGTTTTAGTTAAGTTGGATTAACATCACTCTATGCAAGCACTCCCTACCACCCTGACCTCATGTTCTTTTCTTTGTCTGGAATATTCTCTTGAACTTTACCTATTGCATGTGTACCCATCACTTTTGAACCTTTTCCAAATGCTACTTTCTGCAGGTCAGGCTTTCAATCTTTCCTCCACAGAGCTTACTTTAAGCTGCCCTGCATTAAAGATATCTGCAAAAATAATTGTGTTACCCTTAAGAGATGAAATTCTTCTTCTACCCATGAGGGCTGAGTTGAATCAGCTGAATGTATATAACCAGTATACACAAAACAAAGATCCAATCTAAGTTCTTTTGAGTTAAATGGGGTTTGTGAATGGGGAACAAGGAGAGCAGGTAGAGGAGAATTCCCCAATATGGAGCGTTTTCTGAACCTTCACAAATGACTAGAAAACAGGTAGTGTGGAATTCATTGCAGGGGGAAATGTAAAGCCCTGAGTGATGATATGAATTAATGGAGACGTACAGCTAGTGGGGGATGGAATTAAGGTTCGAGTTCAAATCTCCATGGCTCCAAGGCCTTTGCTTTTTCCATTACTGGAGAGGGGACATGCAATTTATTGCCCTAACTGGAATACTTTTGGGGAATAAAAAGGAGTCCTATTAATAGGTACACTGGGACAACTTAGGTAAACTGGGACTCTCCAGGGTGAACTGTCCTAGGATCACTCTAATTATAAACCACCCCTACCTCCCTCCTCACAGTTACTGAGTCAAACTAAAATAAATCTCTTTTTGACATTTTACCTCTCTGAGTTATAGGGACTAGGAAGAAATAGTGTGCTATTGAGGAATTTTCCTTTACTAATAACTGAAAAGAAATCCATGTTATCCAATGGAGTGCATGAGGGACTGTGTCTTCTCATGTTCATTTAGGATGGCTGGGAATGATCCTTGGACATTTTTATTGTCTCCTATTAGAAGAATTGGGGAGAGTAACTGTCTACTTAGGGGGCATTGAGTGGACTCATGGGGTTACACTGCTGTCAAGCATACTGGACCCATGTCTACCTCAGCTACATATAAAATGTGTAATGGCCAGGACTGTACCAAGGCTGTCTTTCTGACCTTTGTTTTGCATTAAGCCTCTTACTTGTACCACCTCATTGGCTTTGTTTATATATTATATCATCCATTTCTCTCAATGCCCATGTACAATTGATTCTAAGTTTATTCTTATTTTTCAGATGACGAAATCAAAGCATGGAGTGGCCAACTAAGTTGACCCAAACTGCTTAATTATTTGAGTAGTGGGACCTAAATTGTTTGGCTCCAAAGAGATCCACGGTTTCTAGGAAGAAGTCATAAGAGCAAATCTATAGTTCACCAAGGTTAGGCAGTAAACTCATTTACAGTGGTTCTGAGCATGTGCCTGGTCATAAGTAAGAGGTGCATAGGTGACACATGCTATTCTTTTCAAAGTAAACCTTGGAGGAACAGATGCTAAATGCTAAATGCTTAGTGATACTCACTTTCTCTCACCTATATTTCTCTTTGGTTCGACCACCAAGTCACAGGTTAGAAATATAAAGGAAAGTAATCATTTATCCAGCCAGTGACATGCCCTGGATATTGACACTCCAGCCTTTTTTCTTCTTGAAACTAAAATTTATGGCATGTAAAAATACACCTTTACTTAACGCAGACATGCCCAAGATGCTCTCAAGACATTCCAGCATCTCTTCATCCATTATAGTGCAGGCTATGGGAATCCAGACCACAGATGCACAGGCTAAAAAGGCATTGCTTCCACTCAGAGAAACAGAGAGAGCTGAGAGCAGTCTCATAGACATGACACTAATGGGTTTTAAAAGACAAATGATGGTTTGTGATAATGCTAAAGACACTGAAAACTAACAGATAAGGTAATGTAAAGATGAAGAGGAGGCAATGCCCATAGTGTGTCTGGGAAGCAGCTGAGTTAGATGTGAAGTTGATGTGGGTAAGCCAAGAGATAGGGGGCAAGGCCATCAGATACAGCCACAAGAAAGGAATTACCTTACAATTTCCCAGGGTTTCTTAGGAGCTATGCCACTATTTCATTCACAGGAGCAAAGTGTGAGCAGGCATAGTTCTGTTACATAACGTGGCCAAGGATACATCCTAGTAAGAGGATAAGCAGGGATTTCAATGCCCTTCCTCATTCTCTGGGCCCTGATGCCTCTTCAGTGGCAACTTGGAGTCTAGGCTACACTCTAAGGTGCTGTTGGTGTCTTGTTAGACTAACAGTTAATGAGAACCCCTTTTCTGGTGCCCACAGGGGCATCTTGTCCTCGCTTCTTTGCCTCACTTTGGGCCAAGCTTTGGAAATGTATGCTTGGAGACTTGTTTCTGAGCACATCATCGGGGGAGGGATTTCCCCAAAGAGTTGGCATTTCACAATTAAGATGTGTGAAAATCTCATTGCCTTCACACCCTTTATGCTGGTATCTGGGCATGGATCCCTTAGGATAGCATTTACATCATGGCTCCATGCCTTTTCCTGCAGTTTCCATGATATTGTCAATACTTTACATATGAGACTATTATTATTTTATAGTTGGGGGGAATAATAGAGAAATATCCCAAATTATAAGATAATGCCATTGTGAGTATAAGAGATTTTTCATGAAATCAGTAGATGGGTGTTAGAAAGATGCTAAAATAGAAAGACCTTTAATTTCCATTTCTTTGGAATACCCTTAGGAGACCTTATAATTTCAAGTACACTGCTTGAAAGACACTGAAGCAAAGAAGGAAAGTGACATAGCACACCTGTGCTTCGCTTTGTGCTGGCTGAGAAGTCTCAGCTCAGGTAACAATTACGACTTGAGAACTTCTACAGGTCCTAGGGGATAAAGTGAGTCCACCAGCCCTACCTCTCAGTGCAAATGCAGAAGTCTATCTCACCCAGTTGCTTGGAATGTGAGCGCATTTGGAAATTTTGAGGGAAGTGAAGCAGAAGTTACATTGGGGTCTTTCAAGTGAACTTTAGTCTGACATGACACAGAGAGAGGTTTTCATAAAAGAGAGGTGAAGAAAGACCACAGGAAGATAAGGAGAGATCCATGAACCAGGGGGAGCTGTCTCAGAAGATACCAGTCCTTTTGATACCTTGACTTTGGCCTTCTAGCTCCTGAAATTGAAGGGTATATATACATGTCGATCAATTAAACTACCTGTCTGTGGGCCTTCATTGTAGTAGTCCCAGCAAATCTGAAGCAGTAGAAATTGGTAAGGATCTCCTTTCTTTGTTTCTTCCTTTCTTTTTCAAGACATGGTTTTTCTGTGTAACCCTGGCTGTCCTGGACTCCCTCTGTAGACCAGGCTGGCTTTGAGCTCACGGAGATTTGCCTGCCTCTGCTTGTTCGAATGCTGGAATTATAGGCATGTACCACTGAGCCTGGCTTCTTTTCTTTTTCTTAATGTTTCGCTTGAAACTGATTGGTTCTTATTATTTTTAGTTGTGTGTCTGCATGTGTATGTGGGCATGTGAGTGCATATGATTGCAGTAGCTGGAAGAGGGCCCTGCATCTACTAGAGTTGCTGTTACAGACTCTGTATCTTCTGAGGTGGGAATTACAGATGCGCTACCACTCCCACCAGCCATTTAAGTGGGTTTTGGGGACTCAAACTCTGGTTCTATAAACCACCAGCAAGTCCTTTAAACCACTGAGCAAGTGCCCCAGCCTCCATCCTTTAGCTTTTTAAGTTTCAAACTTTCACATTTTCTTTTTTTGAAAAGTTCTTGAAAGCTTCTCTAAGACAGATCCAATGTGGTAGCCATACTACCCCTGTGCTTTGGGCTCACTGACTTTGAAGGCAAGCATTCTATACCATGTTGGCTAGTCGGATATCTGGGAGACTAGGTGTCTAATGAAAGGAACATTACACACAGCATGAGTGTGCCGGAAGGAAGGAGGGAACATGCTTGGGAGCAGAGTAGGAGAGCTTAACATCTCATCAGTCTGCTCAGAGCTCTGAGAAATTAAAAATGTATCAATTGCCTTTTCTGGAATTTACCACTTACCATTTCTTGGACTGCAGTTGGCCAAAAGTAACTAAAAGCATAGAAGGAAGATTACATATAAAGGGGGCTGCTGTAATAGCTGTAGACTATCTGGGAAGCAGAGAGAAGAGTTAATGAGCAGATAAGTGCCTGTATGAGCTCATCTCTGAAATGGTGGCTCTGGGAACACTGGCATCTTTTCTTTCAGTTGTTTTGTTAGCATAAACATGCAATAAAGTCCTGTTTCTTAAATATAATTTTGAAATTTACTTTAGTAGTAAAAACAATTTCTCTAATTGCATAAAAAATGCCCAGTTATCTCTTGTTGAGTCTTAGGGTTATTTGAGTATCACCTTCTCTGACCAGAGCAACTTATGAACTACAGTGGGACAGTAGGAGCCCTTGGAAAGGGCATTAGGACCCAGAGCTGTTCTCATGACATGGCTATATTGATAAAGCTTCTCTGGTATCCATACATTGATCTCAATTTCCTCATTTTTTTTCCTCATTGAAATTTGTTGAAAAAGTAAACGTGAAAAATACTAATGTAATGGTCACATCCAAAATTTCAAGAGTTTCTCTCTACCTTCTGTTTAGACTACAGAAGAAGATCTTTAAAGTAACATCTGCATAACTAGTACAACCACTTTGGAAAGCTATCTGGCGCTTTCTCAGAAAAATGGGAATAGAGCTTCCTCAAGACCCAGCTATCCCACTCCTAGGAATATACCCAGAAAATACCCTACCACACAACAGGGACATATGCTCAACCATGTTCATAGCTGCTTTATACATAATAGCCAGAACATGGAAACATCCTAAGTGTCCCTCAGTAGAAGAAATGGACTAAGAAACTGTGGTACATTTACACTATGGAATACTACTCAGCTATTAAAAACAAGGAATTCCCGAATTTGTGGACAAATGGATTGATCTAGAAATTATCATAATGAGTGAGTTCACCCACAAGCAAAAAGAGACAAACGGTATATACTCACTTATATCAAAACACTAGTCCAAGGGATATGTACCATGAAAAATTTTACTTACCAAGAAAGTGGGTCAGAGGAGAGGTCATCCTATTGAGACTTTAGGCGAGAGTAGCATGGAAGAATGGGGAAATAGTAGGACCCACAGGGTCCTGGAAACCTATAAGAAGAACTTTATGACAGGCAGATCTGGGTCCTGGGGTCCTCCTCAAACTAAGGCACCAGCCAAGGAGAATATAGGCAGTAAACTTCGAACCCCTACCAAGACCTAGCCGACGAACATGATATTCTCCACCGTTGAGTGGAGAGTGAGATCTGACTCTCACACGAACTCTGGTGCCCCTTTTCTGACAATGTCCCCTGGATGGGGAGGCCTGACGGCACTCAGAGGAGGGATAGCAAGTTACCAAGAAGAGACTCGATATCCTAAGAGCATATATAGGGGGAGGAGGTCTCCCTCAATCACAGACAGAGGGGAGGGGAGAAGGGGGGAAGTGGGAGGGAGGGAAGAATGGGAGGAAACAGGGGAAGGGCTAACAATCGAGATGTAATACGAATAAATTAATAAAAAAAAAGTAACATCTGCATAAAGTCAAAAATTGCACACATAACAAAAGTATACTTATTTATTTTGTGATGAGCAGTCAGCATACACAGCATTTATAAAAACAATAACAATATCTTTTAGATTGATTCATCATATCAACTTAAACAAAATCCATGTGAGGTGAAAACTGAGAGGAATAATTCTATCCCATAAAATGTTCAACTCAGTCACCAGCACAGGGGTGTCACTGCCCTATGAAATAGTTTTCTTATGAATGCTCCTACACTGTCCAATTAGGCTGTTCTTCCCTTAGCATACTATTTTATTTCTGGCACTTCTAATTTCTAACACACCAAAAGGTTATTTTTTTATTCATTGGTATAGAATTTTGCATATTGATGCAAATTAAGTTTAATTTTGATACATTGGTATAGAGTTCAAATTTAAGGTTATTCTTCACACACATTATATATATTTCTACTCTAAAATGAGGCATCGTACCCATACAACTCAATTATAATACAAGGTTTACTTCCAGTGCTTTGAAGGAGCTATTGTAGGCTCTTTAGGAATTAAGCAATACAAGTTAATTGTTAGTTGATCAACTCATGGTTCATGTCAATTACTAGTCTAGTTTCATCACAAGAATTTCCGAGAACACATCCCAGGCTTACCTTTCCACTCCAAGTGCAGCTTTATGTAAACTGCCCCTCCCCCCTGCCCCAGGAAGTACTTAGATAGGTTTAATGACAGAAAGTTAAGACAAATTTCCAACTGGCTTTTCTTCAATACAACATCACTCTGAATACACCTGACCAGGAACACTTTACGTAATTAAAGAAGACAGATTGCTTCTCAGGGACCAAGAGCTGGATGTATGGATTCACTATCACATTTCCATTCACCCCACTCTAGTGTAGTTCTGAAGGTTTCTGGAGGCAGGAGGGAATGTGAAAAGTACCTTCCTTCAGAGCTCCACAGCTGTCTGCTCTCTAACTCTCCGCCTTTTCCCTCTGCCTGGTTCTCAGAGTTCACCCCTAGGCTCTTTGCTTTCCTCTGGTTGAATGTTAACTTAGACAAAAGGATTCTCTTGTACTGCCTTGCAATGCCCCAGTTAGTTTCCTTTACTTTTATTAAGAAGCTAGAAGGGGTTGGGGCGTGGGCAGCAGGATGTTCCTTATGTATTAGCACTTGCTAACAAGCCTGATGACCTGAGTTCGACACTCAGGACCTGCATGTCGGAAGGAGAGCACTGATTCTCAAGTAGTCCTCTGACCGCCACACAAGCACATGACTGTAACTTAAAAAGCTAGAAGGGCACCTACAAGTTTTGATTTATCCAAATGACCCATGGACATGGACTAAAGTAGTTTGGATCTTAATCTGCCCATTTATTTGTGTGACTTTGAGTATTTGCCTGAGCCTTGGTCACCTAGTCCAAACACTGGAGAGGACGTGGCCATGCCTAGCCTAGTACATTAGGAAGGGAGACGCTCACTACAACACATACTCAGCATATGACCAAGGATGTATAGTCATCGTTATAATGTGAGTGGGCTTGTGTATATGTATTATCTGTGTCCTAATTGGGAAGAATGTGCTGCTTAAAATTTCTAAACATAATTCTCAAGACAGACTCTCAGGGGCCTCTAGCATGTGTGTGTCCTTCAAGCGTATAGGGAGCACAGCAAATATGGTTCCGTTGTAATAATCCGATAATTTTTTTCCTTGAGCAATGATAGGATTTTTCAAGCCTTTCCCTGGGGGAGATCTTGATAAGAGCTTTTGGTTGATTACTTTTTCTATCCCATGTCCCGTTTGCCTGATAAGCTCCCAATCTGCACATTTCACATTGTTTTTTTTTTTTTATCTTCCTGGCCTGTACCCATCCCATCAGTGTCATCTTTTCAGTTGGCAGAGTGAAACTGAAGAAGATGGGGGCAGGGGAGGGTACTGGGGCATTGGGGAAGGATGGTCAAACCCTTAGGCAAGTGCCCTTAGGTTAGTGCCACCTCAGTAAGGCTGGTTGTGGATGTGGGAATCAAATGTAATCTACAGGAGGCAGGTCCTTGCACTAATCTATATTCAAAGCCTGTTTGTCACATGGTGCTGAAGGGCCTCCTCTAACTCTGCCTTAGGCTAATCAAAGGCTGGATTTTTGCAATAGTTGTTTCAGGTCAATGTGCTTTTAAAAAATCCCATTATTATTTTTTTTTGGGGGGGTGGGCATTGGCTGCCTAAGAGCCATGGGTTTTACCTCAGAAAACATTTAGCTCAGAACCAAGGCCAGTGGGAAAAGCAATGGCTTTCCCAGCCCACACAGCATATTCATACTGCTTGCTGTTCAAGGGACACCTGACTGTGGACAGGCTGACCCTGATCCTCTATAACCAACCATACACACATTTGTGTCAGCACATATAAGTGACTCACTGGTTAATTTTGAATAGCTTCTTTAGAGACTGGGTTTGATTTTTATTTATTACTCCATCTTGACCCAGAGTCCTTTAGGTACGGTTGGGACACAGACACAAACAAGCTTGGAGTCATTGTGATGAGGCTCCTTTTGGAAATCGTAGTGACACTGAGGAAAGGAAAAGAGATCTCGTGCCTGACTGGGGACAGTTATGGACTGATGCTTGCGTCCCTCCAGGGTGCTGTAGTTGAAACCCTAGCCTCTGGTGGGCTAACAATGGGAGGGACTGGCTTCTGAATGCGGAGTCCTTATTGGCTAGAGCAGTGACTTAGTAAGATGGGACAGGAGAACATCCCCTTTCTTTCCTCTACCATGTGTAATGTATACCATGTATACAAGGTAAAAATGGCTTTCTCAAGCCACTATGAATATCTGTGGCAGGCACGGGAACTGCTTGTAACTTGATCTTGGACTCCTTACCACCAGCACTGGGGGAAAATACATATCTGTTTTCTAACAGCCTCCTCAAGTCTATTGGAACTTGTTACAGAATACTGCACTAAGACAAAGACTGTGGTGGGTACTGATTTGTCCAGTGTCCCTTTGCATCACCTTCTGTGACACATTACTGTGCTTTAGGCTGAAAGCTACAAAGTCTGTTTCCCAGGATGCTCATGGCAGGAGACTCAGATGTGATTTAGATTTCCCTAGTAAGCCACACCTGCACAAGGGTGTAACAGAGTGAGCCTTTTCTGTTTCCATTTTCTGGAAAGGAAGTGGAGACATGAAGGCATTTGATTTTTGTGCATGGCTATAGCGGAGATCCTTGTGAACACTCATTTGGAGCACAGCCCAAGTTGGAGCAGCATTCTGGAGTGAGCCCACCCAGTAAGTTCTCTGCTAGACAACTTCTTATTGCTACATCTTTCTGAGAGAAGGCACAGTCTTAAATGCTCACTTCTTCTCTCTGGCTTTGATAGATATTCCAAGCTGTGCCTCCAGTCAGCTCCTTCAGATCTCAATAGTCCTGGAAGCCAAGATGGGGACACTTAGGCTTAGGTGATAAGCATCATTAGCCTTTTGTAGTCCACTTGGTTTCTGATGCAATTTTTAAACTCTGACATTGGAGAATGAAGAGAGGTTTAAGCAATATGTAACAAATAGGTATAAGACTATATTCAAATAAAACTTTATTTATAAAAAGCAGTCAGGTAGATTTGAGCTATACCCCTTTCTGCTTTCTTGGTAAAATCTAATTTACATTGAGTACTGACCAATTCAGAAATGTTCAAATTCAAGAATGAATATAAGGTGAGAAGTGAAGAAGGGACGTTTTATGCTCTGACCCTTTGGTTTGAAGGGCTCTTTGTATGCACAGCTTGTAGGAGGCTTGGCAGTGATCTTTATTTTTTTACTTTTTTATTTATTTTAATTTGTGTACATTGGTGTGAGGGTGTCAGATCTTGGAGCTGCCATGTGGGTGCTTGGGAATTGAACCCGGGTCCTTTGGAAGAGCAGGCAGTGCTCTTAACCACTGAGCCATCTCTCCAGCCCCTCGGCAGTGATCTTTATTTTGTACTATGGCTTCATCTTCAATGTTCTCATGTAAAGTACCTCATGCGGCTTTCACCACATCCTGTCAAGAAGGTATAGTTGGGAAATACTCTAGACTCTCAGAAATACTCTCATCTCTCTTTATCTATCTATCTATCTATCTATCTATCTATCTATCTATCTATCTAT
>OU015752.1:112185044-112196027 GCA_907169655.1 Acomys percivali | reverse complement strand
TCTATCTATCTATCTATCTATCTATCTATCTATCTATCTATCTATCTCTCCTACTCAGTCCTAAGACTAAATTTTTTGAGCAACCCTACCCTCTTAACAAGAAGACCAAGGCATAGAGAACCGAAGTAACTTACCCATGGCTACATCATTTGTGGAACTTGAGATCAGGCCAGGGAGCCCTGGCTTGTCGTCTTTGCACTGCCCCTGTGCCCCTAAGCAGAATGTCCAGCACCCTCAAGGATACAGAGCTGACAGAGGGCACAACACAGCCTTGCTTCAGACCCGTGCTCATTGTCACGACACAGTGTTCTCAGGTAAGGAGAGATTGCTGGACTCCATCCCAGACTTCTGAGTCTGCGACTTGGGATACATAATTTTTAAAATCCCCAGAGATGATTCTATTGCCCAGTTCTAGTCCAGTAGCACAAGGCTCCACTATTCTGCCTCTTAGCTTAGTTAGGCATATTTATAACTTGGCTGGGCTACTGGCTTCCTGTGCAGCTCTATGAATGTTCCTTCAGTGATGAGATCTGGTCTTGCCTCAGTAGCTTCTATAAATGTTTGCAGTTAGGACAGAAATGCTTGTGTCCCAAGGTCTCATCTTCCTGTGGCAGTAGCTTTCACATATTAGCACACACCAGCACCTCCTGAAAGGCGTTTAGAGTACAAATTTCTGGCCTTACCTCCAGATCATCAGTCTGATCAAGAATTTGCATTTGTGATGAGTTCCTAGTAGCTGCTGCTGCTGCTGCTGCTGCTGCTGGTGGTGGTGGTGGTGGTAGTGGTGGTCTGGGGGCTACACTTTGCACAACATTGGTCTAGGAATGTTTGAATTCTCTGAAGGGTTCACAGGGAGCACAGAGAAGTGAGGAGTGGCATCATCCTATGTTTAGAGCTCCTGTTTCAAGAAATGAGTCAGCCTACTGGTTGTGAGTACATGATCTATAAATTAAGACAGGGAAAAATGACATCTGGTAGCATATGCTTTGAGACAATTGAGCCTTTAATTTTACCTCATTTACTGATGTGGAAACTATCATCAACTAGTTGGAATTATATGATCAATTTTCCCATTCTTTAAAGACATTACCAATACATCATTATGGAGTAACAATCAATTTACTGACTATTGACTTGAATGTAACACATTTAACAAAATCATATTTGGGTTAGAAATGAACAACAAAAACCCTGACCTTAAGTAAAAACTGAAAAGATGGAAAATATTTGTATCATGTTATTTGCTCCTACACTTTTCCAGTAGGGTGGAGAAAACTGACCATGGGGGCTGTTAATGCATGGGCAGCTGGATCCACATGTGACTGAGGTAGATGTCAGAACCCTCTGGTGTTCTTAGGTTAACCTTTCCTTCTAGTGACAGGAGAAAATGGAGGGGCAGAAGTAGTCTATAGTGATCTTTTCTTCTTCATTAAGGGACAAGGATCTCATTCTGAGAGCTGCACCTAGAGGATGGGGAACTCTTGGCAAGGGCTTGGACAATGCCAGGTAGGAAGGGCAGGAAGTTCTCCCTGAAAAGTAGGCATTGGGGTAGGCTTCCGATTACCTTCATAAGGTCAGTCCTCATGTCTTCCCTAGAAACATGAGACATTGTTGGCAACATTATAATATTCATTTTTTCCCCTTCTACTAACACCATAAGCTCTTTGAGGGTTGGTAATATTTCCTACTGAGTTCTAAATCTCTAACGTCAATAGTATAAAGCCTCAATGCTTGTTCTCTGATTTTGATTTAAAAAAAAATGCTATCTTGAGGCAAGGGGCACATCCAGATGTGTGACTCCTGATGCCAGACCTGTGTATGACTAGGGACATGCTCTGAATGTGAGTTTTTGGATCTGTATTTGTACTAATATGTAAGTAATAATGGTATCTGTGAAGAGTAAACTGTTTTGAACATGCTCACGTATTAGCTAGAGGCAAAAGATTTTCTGTTATATTAACATAAACAACTGGCCAATTGATGTGTGTGTGTGTGTGTGTGTGTGTGTGTGTGTGTGTGTGTGTGTATTTTTTTGAGAGAATATATCACTGTTGCTCAGGCTGACCTGGAACTCACCACATAGTGCTTTGGACTCAAACTCTTGATTCTCCTGCCTCAGCTTCTCAAAGGTGGAAATTATATGTATGTTTTATTATGCCTAACCCAGGTGACTAATTTTACAGTTGAGGTTATAAGATTTTATGAATGTCATAGATTCTTTTATCCTTCTTTTATTATTCATTCTTTCTATTTACCTACCAAGCCACCCAATTGCTGGTGATAGCTAATGCTATCAGCTTCCCAGGACCTGGAATCAACAGGAAGCCAAGTTTCTGAATATGTCTGAGGAGTTTCTAGACCACGTTAATCAGGGAGGGAAGACCCGCCCTAACTGTACGCCATCTGGTTTCATAGGATGAGGACCTGCTCTTAGTGAAAGGTTCTCAGCTGAACCAGTTTCCTCTCTCTGTTGCCTGACTGTTGGTGCAACATGAGAGCCAGCCTCAAAGCCTCAAACTCCCTCCCCTACAACTTTTCATCCTGTTGGAGGCTTCTCTCAAAGTGAGACCAAGTCAGCCCCTCCTACCTCAAGTTGTTTTTGTCAGGTATTTTATAGCAGCAATGAGACCTGTAACGAATCTACTGTCTAAGTCTTTCATATGTTCACATTCAGTCAAGTTAACTATTTACTTAACTAACATGCCCATCCTAGCTGTACGGCTGTGGTGTAGTGGAAAATGTCCTGATTTGTTCGCTTCTTGCCTTATTAATTAAGTCCTTGGACAGTGCCAGCTCTAACAGACAGCGGGGGTGTTGGCACTGGCATTTGTCATGGCTGAGAGGTGGACTATGGGCCTTATCCAAGTGACTTCATGGCACTTCAGAGAGCCATTCAAGCCTGTGCTTCCCACCATGGTACTCTGGGATGCCACTTGAAGCAGTGAACTGTGATGTGTGCATTTACAATTATATGGCGTTGTTCATCACAGCAATATTTTATTTAAAGAAACCAATAAAGCAGATGGAAAATGGTGAAGATGTGACTATTTTAGGTGGCATGTTTGTTCAGCAAGTGCCACAACAACAGAGACGCAGAAGAGCAGATGAGATGGGAAACACCAATTATTCTAATTTTCATGATTAGGGGAATTGAGATTACAGTTCTGACCTTCCCAAGTTAGAAAAATCATCTGGAGTCTAGAAAATTCAAGATGGTCATGAGACACTTAGAAGAGCCAAAAAGAGAGAAAAGGATGATGAAGGACTTGAATCTATGCCCTATGTCCTGTTAAAAGGGGATGAAATGTCTAATTTAAATATAGGAGATTACTCTGGCTTCTCCTCAGATCATAGGACTCTTTTGCCTTTTACTAAACAGAAGCCACTTGGGAGGGTCACAGTTAGGACGTTTGGCTGTGTAAGCATATTATGGAAAGAGGACATAGATATACAAAGTATGTTTCCCAAAATGTCACTGAGTAGAAGCCATCTATAGATCAACTCAGATGCAGGTGGTGGTGGGGGATCCTCTAAGAACAAAGAAGCTCTTAGCAGTGAGTATAACTGAAGGGGAGGGAATAGATAGTTCAGGAAAGGATAGGGCATCCGGAACAGCCCAGGGACACTGGACTGTTGTGGATCAGCCTTTGTAGAAGTCCAGGAGATGGAAGGCATAGTGTTGCAAAGCACACAGTGTGCCAGCCACCTGTGCAGCATTGGCAAGCCCTAGAAGCTGAGTGAGGCAGTGTCCTGGCTACATTTCAGTTGCTGTGATAAAGCGCCCTGACTTTATTTTATAGACAAAAGCATTAGTTTTGGTCTGTGGTTCCAGAAGAATAAGGGTCCATCATGGTGGACATATAGCAGCAAGTGGCAGGAGCTGAGAGACCATTTCTACACACGCGGGATGCAGCGAGAGCAAGCTGGGAATGGGCTGAAGCTATCTATACATTCTCAAGGTCTTCCAGTAAATCCTTGTGTCCTAAAAGTTCTATCATGTCCCCAAACGGAGCTACAGCTTGACACCAAGTGTTCAAATACACAAGCCCATGGGGGTCACGCTTCATTCAAAACCACCACAAGTGGGGTTACGGAAAATGGTGGGATATAATAGGTCACCAGGGATGATGAAGAGCTAGAGATGTCTCTGAGATGATGCAGAGTTCTTAGTGAGAGAACAATGTAATCAGAGATACCCCTGTCTCTGCTCTTTAGCATGTGATCTTGGGCACATCATTACCTCTTCAAGACCCACATGTTAAGCACGACTGCTCTGAGTTTTTAATGTGAGTGTGTGCGTGCGCGCACGCATGCGCTTTTGCTATGCTACCATGGAGACTCAGTGCATCATGGATGATGGAATAGGATGGTGACCTGCCTGCTTCCAGGTCCATTAGTTTATTGCTGTTTTTACTCACTCTTGGTGCAGGTGAGGGAAGGGGCAGAGTTGTCAATATGCTTTCTCTTGGGACCTTGGTCCTTTTCTAAGTTCCTTCCTTCTAGTGGGGGTGGGGGTGGGGGTGGGGCATAGCATTTAACAAGTCTTTCCCCATTTAACTTCACAGGGCAAGGACTTAAAAGATTTCCAAAAATGTCCTGGCCTTGTGGCCTCTGTCACCTCAACTGTACAGTTAAATGTTGGGGTATCTAAGAGGCATTAACTGCTAAGTGGTGTCATAGCCGAGGTTGCTGGAGCCCTATCCTAAATCTCCATTTCAGCATCAATCTTGAGGCATGATGAGGCCTGAGATTGGTCACAATATACCAGTGGTCCCTCTTTCCTCCATCTATGAATTGGGGATCAAAGACCCGATGCCTGAGGCTATTGTAGGATCAAATGAGATGTAATAAATTTTCCAGCATGTAACAGATGCAAGAAAAAAGGAAAAACAGATACAAAAATAAGAACTGTAAGAAACAGTAATCAGTTATTGGAGTATATACACACATTCTTGTGTAGATATGTTATATGGCTTTTTTGGGGGGTATTTTAACTAGAAATGAATTTAGAAAATTGAAGAAGTAAATGAAGCCATAGGAGCTTGAAAGTTTCTCAACACGGAGAGAAGATACTAGAAGACCCATTAGAATGTTCTCCAGCCTAGAGGGCCCTGTTCAGGCTAAGCTACAGGAGTATTCTGGACCCTGCGGCCTGAGGGACATTAACACAGCATCTAGTAATGGGATTCTAGGGGAGAGCCTCAGCTTTCAGTGGCTCCTCCCAGCTCTGGTGCCCATGGAGCTCAGGCTTGCCTTTTTTTTTTTTCAAAGCTGCTGATTCATCTTTGTGGGATGGTGTGAGATTCAAGTCCAGAGTCAGCCTCACTCTCTGGGCACCTGTATTTAGAAGTGGGAGCTGAGATTCCACTTTTAAAAAACGGGGCTTTTTGTCTCTCTAGAAGAAGCTTCTGGTGGTTTTCCAGATGCAGGGGAATGGCCAATTGACCTGTTACTGGCCTTTCTCAGCTCTGCTTATTAGCTATAGGCAGGGAAAGGGGAAAGCCATCTGAGGGCTACTAACTGCCTCTCAAGGTGATCTTCAAGGTTTCCCCCAACTCAACATATAGAAATGGGTTTTGAGGACACAGATTGTATTCAAACATCTTCAGAAGCATTCAATTTTGAAATAATTTATAACTCGGGTAACACTTTTCAATATCACATAATACCATTATCTAAATTAAGATTGTGTGTGTTGTGTGTGTGCATGTGCACTTGTCGAGGCCAGGGGCTAACACTGATAGCTTCCTTAGTTACTCTCTTTTTCTAATACCATACACATTATTTTTATTATTAATCATTATTGTTGTTGATGTTGTTGAAAAAAATCTGTTAATTAATCTGAAACTTGTCAATTCGGCTACAATGGCTGTCCAGAAAACTCTAGGAGGACCCAGGAATTCTCTTGTCTCCCCAGTGCAGAGAGAGATGACAGGAACATATTGTTTTTCCAGCTTTATTTGTTTGCTTGTTTGTTTGTTTGTTTTTCATTTTTTGTTTTTTGAGACAGGGTTTCTCTGTGTAACAGCCCTGGCTGTCCTGGAATCACTTTGTAGACCAGACTAGCCTCGAACTCAGAGACCCACCTGACTCTGACTCTGACTCCTGAGTGCTGGGATTAAAGGAGTGCGCCACCACGCCTGGCTGGTTCCAGGAATCAAACTCAGATCCTTAGGCTTGCACAGCAAGCACTTTACCAACCATCTCCCCAAGCCCTAAAGAGAGGATTTTGATGTTAGAATTAGAGTCCAGAAGCTTTTTTTTTAACATAAATTTTTTGCAATCCTCCTAACACCTTTCTGAACCAGTTTGTGCATTTTAGAAATAGGAAGGAAAGCCGGGTGGTAGTGGCGCAAGCCTTTGATCCCAGCACTCGGGAGGCAGAGGCAGGCGGATTGCTGCGAGTTCGAGGCCAGCCTGGTCTACAGAGTGAGTCCAGGACACCCAAGGCTACACAGAGAAACCCTGTCTCCAAAACAAACAAACAAACAAACAAACAAAAGAAATAGGAAGGAAAGTAAAAGCACTCCAGCATCGTGTTTTGTGAAAGATAATGTGAGAAGCCTGAAACTCAGCAGCCCATTCCAGTGTCTCAGCTCCAAATGGCATTCACACCCCTTGACCAGCAATGCTGCTCTTCACCACAAATTTTCTCAAATGCTGCAGGTGCAGAGTGCAATCATTGCGTCTAAGTCGGTGTGGGAAGACCAGGCTCACCCTACCACTTCACCTTCTACATGTCACAGCTTCCTCAAAGGCGTCCTCTTTCAGGTAGTCTCAAAAGAACCAGCCCCAGCAAGCTCTCTGGACTCCCTTTGCCCTCAGGGCTACCTTACCTGGCTTTGTCCAAGAGAGAGGGTCCCTGGAGTTAGTATTGAGTAATGGATCCTCTCCACTTAAGAAGAAAAGGGCAGAGGGAATATCATGGATCCTTGCTTGGAAAATTGGAAGGAGAGGGAAAATTAGCTACCAGAATCCAGAGCTAGGAACAGAGGGACAAGAAATGACACCTACATTCTAAGGAAAATGCTCAGAGGCCATACAGCTTTGTCCTGGCCACATCTCCACATCGCTCAATAGCAAGTAGTCTGAACAGATTATGGAGATGTGGGAGGTGGAGGTAGGGGTGGGGGTAGGGGTGTGATTCCTTCAGCTGTGAGTGTCAGCTTAGCTCATCAGCAGAGTGAAAGACTAGAGGTGCCACTTGGAAGGGAAGACAGGCTTCTCCTTTTCCATTTCATGTTGGTTCCTGCACCGAGGTATAGTGCATGCCTGTGTGAGCAGGGATGCAGAGAACAGAAGAGAGAGCAGAGCTGAGAGAGAGGAAGAAGTAGGTAGCTTACACTCTTAGTGTATGCATGGTCATGACAGGGGAGTTTGGGGAAGTAGAGTCCACTCTGGACAGCAGCCAATCTAGAGTTATCCTTTGTGCCCAGCTGGCTGCAAGAGGCCACATGGTAGGCTACTTGGCACGGAAGCTTGGATGGCTGATATGTTTGGTAGTGGTTGGTCAAGGCATGAGCTCAGTCCCTTCCTCATCTGAGAGCTGAACCTGCCAGACTCTGTGAGATCCAGTGTTCAAGAACCTACCATGCAGAGGACACCGTGGTTAGCCTGAGATGCTCACAGCAGCATCAGGTCTGTCAAAGACTTGCTTCCTCCTGTCTCCCTTCGCTCTCCTCTCTCCTTTAAGTTATGGGCAGTCCTACTTCTCCCCATCTCTGTGACAAACTGCTTATCACAAGGCCTACTTAGCCCCAACTAATGAGGATGGGGCAGGGATGCAATAATATGTTAGAATGAAATTGCAAACCAAGTTTGGGCATTTTTGGTTGCTCCCTAACACTTGAAAAGAATGGGATTCACATCAGTGTCATCAAAGGGTGGGGAATATCAGAGAGGAAATAAAACTTTGGGGGCCTGGGAATATAGCTCAGTTGGTAGAATGCTGGCCTAGCATAAACGAGGTCTTGAGTTTGATGCCTAGAACAGCATAAACATTGACTATGGTAGCATAACCAGTAACCCCAACACTCAGGAGGAGGAGGCTGGACCAGGAGTTCAAAATCATCCTTGGCTACAGAGTGAGCTTATGACTACGTTGTCCTGAAAAGAAAAATAGAAAAAAAAAAAAAAAAAAAAAGAAGGTTTCTATTTGTGCCCTGTTGAGTTCAGATTGTTCAACAACCCGATCAATCAAATTGAGTGATTTAAAAAAAAAAAACCCCAATATCACAAATAGAGGTATTCTGCATACTAGAATGTGTAATATTCTATTGTTTGGTAGAAGTTGGTCAAGGCATGAACTGTGTCATGTCTACAAATACCAATGATTATTCTTTATAAATGGCAGTAAAAAATGAAGGAATTGTTGTTTTTTACACAGTATTATTTTAGCTATCTAGGACATGGGTTCTTTTCTGGAGAGAGAGAGAGAAACAGAAACTCCACCTCCAAGGTCATGTCCATAGGTAGACTCTCAGAGCATAAAGATCCCTTTATGGGAGTCTGCTTCTACCTTGTCTCTCCCCCAAGGCCCCAGCTAGCTTTAGACATGTTTTCCAGTCTTTTTTTTTTTTTTCAACTGAACTGGGTGCCTAATCTAGCAACCTCTGACTCCAGCAGCTGCTCATCTTCCCTCCAAGCCCTACTTCTCTTGCCTAAGACTTCCAGAGTCGAAGGATCCAGAGGGTCCTGGAAAACTACAGGCGTGTCTGGGCTCTGGGGTCCTCCTCAAACTATGGCACCAGCCAAGGAAAATATAGGCAGTAAACTTTGAACCCCTACCCAGTCTAGTCGATGGACAGGACATTTTCCACCGTTAAGTGGAGAAGGGGATCTGACTTTCACACAAACTCTGGTGCCCCATATTGGACCATGTCCCTTGGATGGGGAGGCCTGGTGGCACTCAGAGGAAAGATAATAAGTCACTAAGAAGAGACTTGATACCCTAGGAGCATATACAGGGGGAGGAGGTCCCCCTCAGATACAGACATAGGGGAAGGGAGTAGAGAGGGAAGCGGGAGGGAGGAAAGAAAGGGAGGATACAAGGGATGGGCTAACAATTGAGATGTAATATGAATAAATTAATAAAAAAATGTCAAAAAAAAAACAAAAACAAAAACAAAAAACATTTCCAGAGTCGATTCTTGGGCTCAAAGATCATTTTCGGAGGTTGCATTACGCTGGTTCTTTGCAGGCTCATGCCTGAACTTGAAGTCTATCAGGCATCATAGAGATACTTGACCCATGCCCTTGGAAGGTCTATTGAATCATTTTCCATGTCTAAGGGAATATTTCTTCCTCTGATCCTCACCTAACACAAAAGTCATCTTGGTCTCCTTGTCAGGATTTCTCACTGTGAACACTATATCTTTAAATTGTTTTCAATTAATTTTTAAGTTAGGATACAAAATAGTAGATTTGATTAAACATGTTCATACATATATGTCAATGCTCTTATTTAACTGTCTCCCTCTCTGGCCTCACTTATCCCCTTGCCTCTTCTTGCTGACCCACTGTCTTTCCTTTTGCTTTCATGTCACAAACATCCCAGTGCTTTTCTTTTACCCTCATTCTTTCCCCTAAAATCACTTTGTCTCTCTGATTGTTCCCTTTTTACTTTCAACACTTACACACACACACACACACACACACACACACACCCCAACACAAATTTCAATCTAGATTTAGATCTGAATGAGAAAAATATGCAATATTTGTCTTTCTTTCTTTTTTAAAAGATGTATTTATTTATTTTATGTATATGTGTACTCAATCTTCATGTACCCCTGCAGGACAGAAGAGGGCATTAGATTGCATTAGAGTTGCCTGTGAGCCATCGTGTGCTCTTAACCACTGAGCCATGTCTCCAGCGCCCAAAGTTTGTCTTTCTTAGCATGGCTTATTTCACTTATAATAATGACTCCACCGCCATTCATTCATCTATGAATATCTTAACTTAAAAAAATCACTTATTAAAATAGAATTGTGTATATGTACCATATTTCCTCTATTTGTCCATCTGTTGATGGACAGCGAGGCTGGTCCCAGGTTCCAGCTATTGAAAAGTGCAGCAGTAAACATGGGTGAGCACGTATCTCTGTGGCAAACTGACTTGGGTCCTTCTCTTGGGAGTGAGAAGGCTTGGTCATATGATATGTCTATTTTTAGTTTTGTGGGACAGCTCTGTACTGACTTCCATAGTGGCTACAAAAGTTTGTTTTCCTGCCAGTAGTGAATAAAGAATTAAAGAATCTTGTCTCCCACGTTCTCACAGCATTCTTTTCCCCCTGATAGCCATTCTGATGTGTTGAAATGGAATCTTAATGCAGTTTTAACCTGAATTGCTGGAATGGTTTAAGAATGCTGAATAGCTTTTCAAATACTCATGGGCCAATTGTAGTTCTTTTTTGGAGAAATATTAGTTCAGTATCCACTTATTAATTGGATAAATTGATGTTTTGGTGCTTGATTGTAGGAGTTCGTTAAGTTCTGGACATTAATCCAGTGCCTGTATACAGCTGGGAAGGGTGTGGTCCCTCTCTGTAGCTGTCTTTTTACAATCATGAGTGTTTGCTTTGCTATGAAAGTGCTTTCATGCAATCCTATCCACTAACTCTTGGGATTATTTCCTGTGCTCCTGGAGCCCTTCTTAGAAGTTTTAGCTCATGCCTTTACTTTAGTTTCATCTAGCACCTCCAAAGTTTTAGGTGTCTGATCTCATTTAATTGATTTTCGTCTTGGCAGAGAGATAATGAATTTACTTTCATTCTCCTACATGCAAATTTTAGGTTTCTCCAGCACTGTTTGTTGATGTGACTGCCATGTTATTTCTTTGTGTCATGTTTAAACAATAATTACTGCTCTGTGCATACAAGAGACAAGGAGGGAGGGAGGAAGGAAGGATAGGAAGGATGGAGGGAGAGAAGGAACACAAGTGCACATGTGTGGAGGAGTGAGGGCAGCACATGTGTGGAGGAG
>OU015752.1:112171091-112185034 GCA_907169655.1 Acomys percivali | reverse complement strand
CATGTGTGGAGGAGTGAGGGCAGCACATGTGTGGAGGAGTGAGACAGAAGACAACTTTCAGGAGATGCTTCTTTCGTTTCACATTAGACTCTGAGGCTCAAACTCAGATTTTCTGGTGCTTTTACCTGCTTGGTCTTCTCACCAGCCTGGCAAGACCATTTCCTTTGTGCATAGCCATGTGCTGCTGAGGAGCCTTCTAATGTTCTCCAGACTCCTCCTTCCTCCCTCTTCCCTCTCTCCTCCCCTTCTTCTTTCCTTCTCTCTGTATGCCTTACACTAAGCTCAGAGTGGTGACTAACTTTCAGAATGCAGATTTCTGCTGCTCAGCAGTTAACACAAATTGGAAAGTTTGCGGTGGTGACAAGGTGCATTAGCAAAGTCAAAGGGAGAGAAGAGGAAGCCACGTGGCTGCTGGAGAGAAACAGTGTCCCCTGGGTCTTTGATAGAGTCTGTCCTAGGGCAACACATTGAGAAAATCACCCCGTCTGGAGTAGTAACACCCTGAAAACTGTCCATATCCTTTGACCCAGTAATTCTCCACTTCCTCTGCCCTCAGAACCTGATCAGAAATACAAATACAGATTTCTACACAGCATGTCATTACTGGGCTACTTGCTATAATAACAGATATTGAAAATAACCTAAATGCTCAATCTGGGATTGGTTATGTAAATCGTGACTCATCTGTCTAGCATGGAACATTCTGTAGCAATTTAAGCTGATGTTTATGAAGGCATTTTCACAGGATGCTTAGATTCTCAGGGTGCAATGTTAAGCAAAATCAAGCAGGACAAAATTTTTGAAGAAAATAGTACCAATAATATTATGTAAAAAGTATAAATGCTTAAGAAACATCCTGGGAAGAAACATACTAATATGTCAACAGTGGCTGAACTCTCAGTGGGAGTGAAATTTGCTTGGGTTTTTCCATTTTTCATAATGATCATGTAATTATAACTAAAAAGAGAAGATAATATTAACTAAAAAGAGAAGAAAGGAGCTATTTTTTGCTCTTGAAGTTAGGGATATTCTGGCTAGATCTCAGTTGAGTGAGCCCTTGGTTGTGTAAGCTTGCCTAGAGGCCACAAGCTTTTATTCCACCAACAACCAAACCAGAAGAACCCTACATTGAAGTCTGGAAAAAGATGGTGTTTGGCAGCAGATGATATTATGAAAGCCATAGACTCATCTTCTCTAAGAAGCTTTTCCTGGATCAAGACACACACACACACACACACACACACACACACACATACACACACACACACACCTCTACATATTCCTTGGTCCTTCACACAGACCATCTGTGTGTTAGCAGTTGAAGTACTTTGTAGCATTGTAAAGAAGCATTTTGGAGATCATTCAGTTCATTTATTCATGTTCATTCACATATTCTCTTAGTCATTCTACATAACACACACACACACACACACACACTCACACCCCCCCATATTCTTTCACCATGACTTCCCTCTGACTCCACCAGTGCCTTATACATGATCTCCCTCCCATTTTCATATCTTCTATTTAATTATTTTTCAAGTGAGTTTTGTGTTAACAGTGGTGATCCATATGCCATAGTCTCTGCTTCAGAGGCTCTCGAGGTGCAGTGGGTGGTATCAGGGATGGCCAGTGTGTGAGAGAACAGGTAATAAAACACTGTGTGACTCTCATTCATCATTCATCAATCCTCCATACAAAGTCCTAACTAAATGCTAATGATGGCTAAACCATGCCTTGATGAGGATGGGGGGAGGGGGTGTGTGTCACATAAAAGGCTATGTAATCTCAACACAATTTGGGAGTGTTATATAGTACCCTATATATCGTTATAATTAATATCTATGAGATAAGTATTGTCTATTGTCTTGAGGTTTAGCTCCATGCATTAGTGGGGCTGACTCTTACCATGATGGATTCCCTTCCTCGCTGAGGCATACTCACTTCCTTCCATCCTTGCTTCCACATCTTACTGCTCTTCTAGCTCCTGAGATCACACGTCATCTAATACACCTGGCTTCTTGCTATGTTCTGCCCTCCTTTGTAACCCATGCCAACCCAGTGTCTCCGACTTTGCTTCTCTCCCGTGCAGATATTGAGGTCATCCTTGGTCATGCCTTAGAAGCTGAAGTCATAGAGCTGTTCAACTGGATGACCCGAGGGAGTGACCTCCACTTAGCTTTTTCTTTTCCCTCTCCCATGTTCTTCCATGTCCCCCCCCAATATTTCCTTACTATATCCTCTACCAGGGGAACTATTTATCTAGCCAGGAACATGAGGTCCCAGCCAGTAGCCAACAGTCCGACTTCAAGGCTTGGGAAGTGTGGCATATGGCACACCTGACTCAGTAAGAAGAAATAGAAGTTGTGATGGCACTTTTGGAAATAGCAGCTTCAGTTTTCCCTCTGGGTTCTGAGATTAGGAGAGCCGTAGGGGATACTACCATCTCTAGCATCATGAATGTTCAGCTTAGAGCACCCAGTGAAACATGTAACCAAAGAATGGAAACATAAAGCTCCAATGGCTGTGGGAGCTTGCCAGAGGGAAAACCTGAACTAGCTACTATGAAGAAGGTTCAATAAAGGAATCTTTCACTGTGGGCAGGAGGGATACAGCATTAGTGGAGTTGTTATGATCTCTACAAACAGATGTGGTCAGTGGTCATTCCTGGAACCAACAAAGTGCAGGGCATATAGAAATGACTTTGAGAAAAACTGTGCTCCTGAGCTGAAAGACATAATCAGCTTGAAGTGGCCCTGGAGGGAAGAAGCCAGGGACTAAACATCAGCCATCCCTTCATTTCTCCTCCATGCATCTGTGTTTCTGTTGGTGTTTCCCATTGTTCAAATACAACTGGAAGCCATAGCTTATGGAAGTGGTAATACTATGGCCTGGTCATGGACATCCAAGGCAAGCAGTTTGCTGGCTAAGTCACTTCCCTCGTTCTCTCTGAACATATTAAATGAGTCACAAGGATCTAGAAGAACAGGAGCTCATGGTCATAAACCACATGGTGTCCCATGGAAAGAACTGTATCACAAAGGATGGTTAGAGATGCTCCTGTTGAGAGTTAGGATATTCTGCCCACATGAGTACCAGTCTCCTCTGAGCTCACACTCCAAGAAGTTAGGGTAGAAGTCATGGAGACAAGAGGAAGAAGCCACTGACCTCTCGAATGTGGAGGCCCTCAGACCTAGGGTACCACTTTTGAGAATTCCAGAAGCTTATAGTAAGCTAGTAATTAGATTGGCACCATCACTGGCATTTGTTTCATGGCTGAGTGATCAGAAGTTGCTCTTCTTTCTTTTTTCTTTTCTCCTGTCAGCTCTGGCTGATTAGGAAGGCATATGAATCTTTCCTTACCCATAATTTTCCAAGTCTGAAGTGAGAAATTGAACTGAACTCAATTATAGAAGCTGATTTAATGTACTTAATTGCACTCAAGAGTGAGGAATGTCTAGGGTTCCCTGGAGGATGAGGTGGACCAAATGGACTTGGAGTTAGTGACGTCACATCCACCTATGCCTAGGCTCAGGGTAACCACATCCCACTCCCTTGCACCCAAGTGAGTTCATGGTGATGAGATGTAGGGACTGTAAGCTCAGCCCCAGGAGAGGCTGTCACTTCCTCTGATGGTTTGGCTTATGAATTTTCAACTGCTTTCAAGTGCTAATCTGGAAGCCTGCTTGATTTAAAAAAAAATGCTTCCTGAACAACTGCAACAAAATTAATGAAAAGAAGTTAAGCAAAAGAGGAAAGGTAACAGGAGGGCAAAACCTCTCTCGTGAGAGAACCAGTTAGACTAGTGGCATTCTCCTGCATCAGGATCGAAGGCAGGGGCTATGAATGCTGTGTTTCCCTGACATTCAGGACTGAGCATTCTCCTAGTGACCATCTGATGGCCACTTACACCATGCTGGATCTCATATCCTTGCTTTTGATGTCTTGTTTTACTGGCTTTAATAATCAGACAACCCCATCCGACAGGCAGGGGCACTCCTGGTTCCTAGATGAGGACAGTGAGGATGAGAAGGCACTAGGGCCTGCTTAAAGCAGTGATAGCATGGCAATGGATTGCAGGGCTGAGAACAAGGCAGGGACTCATGATTCCCCAGTGTCATACATGACCTCCCGAATCCAAGGCACAAAGATTGCCAGGAGAGGCAAAAGCTCTGCTTGTTCCTCTCTCCTCAGATCTCCTTGCCTTTGGCTCAGGCTTTGTGTGCTCCTCAGACTTCATGTTTTCTTCTCCCTACCTTATTCTTTCCCCAGAAAGTATCCTGAAATTTTCACTCTCCTGCTCCTGCCCCAGGCTCACTGATCTTTGATCAAGAACTGGCCACCGGGTTTTTACTCCGAAGGCAAAACAAGAGACTCAGGCAACGAGAGAGCCCTTCAGTGCAACTCTAAGTAGGATGGTATCAAGAGCTACCGAGTTTGAGTTATGGAGCTTTGAAGGGCAACCTGGAGCAGCTGAGAGAGGAGGGACTGTTGACCCTACTTAGGGTTGCTGGCCATGCTCTGGTCTGGCTGTTACAGGGAAAGTGCCTAACTCACAGGAGTGTGTACTGACCAGATGTAGAAGCTGTGGCCAGTCAATCATAAAATAGAAGGAAAAGCGTTGGAATTGGCTCTGCCAATTAGGGGGTAGCCTTAGAAAATGTGGAAACAAACAGGGAATGGCAGAGCTGAGAGGGGTGACCAGTGAGGTATCCATCAAAGGTAACAGCAGGAGGGGGTTGCCAGCTGAGCCTCACTGTGCTACAGTTGCTAGTTTAGAAGGGCTTGGCTCTTCTGGCTTGGGGAAGACATGCCTAAACTATATCACGGCTCAGGAGAGAGAGCTGCTCTCACTGGCTTTTTGGCTGGTGGGTACCACTACCCCCGACTCTGCTTCTGTACACACAGACCCACTTTAGTGATTCTGGTCTTATGATCAACAAGGCAAAGACCAATCCTTTACAGATGGCAAAATTGGGCATCCAGGGGAATCAGGGATGTATTTCAAGTCTGCAGAACTAGGAAGTGGAAATGGTGAGATCCACCGATTTAAGGCTTTTTCCTTGTCCATGGAGCTTGGTACCACAATGGAAACCAAATAGAATGATCTTTGGAGACCAATGCAGGACTTGGAGTTGAGAGAAATCTGCCGTTAATGTTCTTTGTACAACTTGTTAGCTACATACTCATTTCCACTCTTCGTTTCCTCATTCTTCTAAACCATGGCCTCCTTTGTAAAGGAAAAAAAATCACAAAACTCCCTGGGGGGAAGGGCTCCTTAGGCTGGAAGGCGCTGTTAGTCCTCAGTACTAACTTGAGTTACTCAGATGCGACCATGAAATGGGGTCTGGGAGAGCCTGATTATGCCCAGAGAATAATATTCACCTGGCAGGATCAGGCCTTCAGTGACAAAAATGGGGATGCAAATGCATTTTCCAAGGGAGAGCTTGGACACTGTGAAAACAAAATGGAATGATTAGGGAGGCGCTGGACCATGGGACCGCTTTCCTTGAACGTGTCTCCTAACCTTGCAGTGAGGCTGACCCTCTCTCCCACACTGACAGCCTGTTCGGACAAGAGGAAACAGGCTAAGTTCTTTTTAATGTATATTAAATTGAGCCTGTCAACCTTGACAAAGTCCCTTTAAGTGGATGCTCACTAAAGAGACTAGCCTGCTCAGAAGACACACAGCTTGGGAGGCTGCATGGATGGCACTTCCTCCCGTGATTTAGGCTGCACAAAGGATAGTCCCCTCGCTCTCCTTTCCTTAAAAATGCTGTTTTTTTCTAGTGCTTACAGTGGGTACAAACTTGTGCCAAGGGCCTTATATGTGTATTCTGGCATGTCATCTCCAGAACAGTCCTAGCTCTGAGAGGGGATCTATTTTTTAAAAAAGATTTATTTATTTATTATTATGTATACAATGTTCTGTCTGCATGTACACCTGCAGGCTGAGAGAGGGCATCAGATTATATTATAGATGGTTGTGAGCCACCATGTGGTTGCTGGGAATTGAACTCAGGACCTTTGGAAGAGCAGGTGGTGCTCTTAACCACTGAGCCATATCTCCAGCCCCCGAGGGGATCTATTTTACCCTTATTCTACTGAAGATGCAGAAGTCAGCTGATTCTGGTTCATAGCTTATAAACAATAGTATTCTCGGGTTTACCCAGACTCTATCTGTGTGCTCTCAGGATCTTTGTGCTCTTTTAAGCCCAGGCCCCCCCCCCCTCTCTCTCTCACACACACACACACACACACACACACACAATTTTACACAACTGTAACTTTGGTTGTTACATAGCTATAGCTTTTATTCCTTTAAGAGAGTTTGGCATTTTTCTCAAACTAATAGGCACATATTTTCAAACAGTGTAGAACACCATCTTAGAAAACACCAAGCCTGGACACAGCTCAGCAGCTAAGGTGCTGGCTACCACACCTGTTGACTTGAGTTTTATCCCTAGATCCCATATGGTGGATGTAAAGGATCACTGTGACGTGTATACGCTTAGTAAATAAAGACATGTGATAAGCATCTATTTAAATGTACGATGAAAGCAACAAGAAAACAAGCACTGTTCTCCAGTCTCTTCCTACTTTGTCTCTTCTCGCTGTTGCTCCTGATATTAATCTTCAAACTGCTAAACAATATGCTTGTAATAGCTGCTTTCTCTCTTATTTCTCTTTCCCCTTTTGGAAGTGCCGGAGATTAAAGTTGAGACTTCATGCACTGTTGGTGCTTTACCACTGAGCTAGCTTCTGAGCTGACTACACTGGCTGCTTGATTCATTCATTTTAGATGTCAACTTCCTCAGGGATCAGGTGGAAGGCTAGTGAATACGCACTCTCTCCTTCCCTCCTCCTCCTGTCTCTGTTTCTGTCTCTTTGTCTCTGTCATCTCTCTGTCTCTCTCTCTCATCAATTACCCTTCATGTCAGAAACATAATTCTATTGTACTTTGACGGATAAAGTCATTGTGGCTTTGTAGATATTATACACAGCCAACAGTATCTCCTTCATAGTATGACATGTTGCCTCCCTTCTCTGTAAGAGTAGAAATTATTTTACTTCTCATTTTTACACCTTAATATATCTTTAATTTTCTTTACATGTTCCAAGATCTCTGACTCTCACCCATCAGCAACTCTTTTTTATTTTATTTTATTTTTTTTTATTTTTATTTTTCTACCTGGCTTTTTTTTTGTTTCGTTTTTTTTTAGTAAGATTTTTTTTATTAATTTATTCATATTACATCTCAATTGTTAGCCCATTCCTTGTATCCTCCCTTTCTTTCCTCCCTCCCGCTTCCCCCTCTACTCCCTTCCCCTATGTCTGTGACTGAGGGGGACCTCCTCCCCCTGTATATGCTCATAGGGTATCGAGTCTCTTCTTGGTGACTTACTATCTTTCCTCTGAGTGCCACCAGGCCTCCCCATCCAAGGGACATGGTCCAATATGGGGCACCAGAGTTTGTGTGAAAGTCAGATCTCCTTCTCCACTTAATGGTGGAGAATGTCCTGTCCATCGACTAGACTGGGTAGGGGTTCAAAGTTTACTGCCTATATTTTCGTTGGCTGGTGCCATAGTTTGAGGAGGACCCCAGGGCCCAGACCCACCTGTAGTTTTCCAGGACCCTCTGGATCCTTCTATTTCCTCATTCTCCCAGGCTTCTCACCCCTAAAGTCTCAATAGGATTTTCTCCCCTCTGACCCACTTTCCTGGTAGGTAAAGTTTTTCATGAATAGAACACCAACAGCCCAGGCCTTAACGTCAACAATTAATAAATGGGACCTCATGAGGCTGAGAAGCTTCTGTAAGGCAGGTGACACTGTCAAGAGAACAAAGCGACAGCCTACAGACTGGGAAAAGATCTTCACCAACCCTTCATCTGACAAAGGTCTAATATCCAAAATATATAAAGAACTCAAGAAATTAAACACTACCAAACCAAATAACCCAATAGAGAAATGGGGCTCAGAACTAAACAGAGAATTCTCAACAGAGGAATATCAAATGGCAGAGAAACACTTAAAGAAATGCTCAACCTCCTTAGTCATCAGAGAAATGCAAATCAAAACGACACTGAGATTTCATCTTACACCCATCAGAATGGCTAAGATCAATAACTCAACTGGCACCACATGCTGGCGAGGATGTGGAGAGAGAGGAACACTCCTTCATTGCTGGTGGGAATGCAAACTAGTACAAGCACTGTGGAAATCTATTTGGCGCTTTCTCAGAAAAATGGGAATAGGGCTTCCTCAAGACCCAGCTATTCTACTCCTTGGAATATACCCAGAAGATGCACTTCCACACAACAGGGACATATGCTCAACCATGTTCATGGCTGCCTTTTTCATAATAGCCAGAACATGGAAACAGCCTATGTGTCCCTCAGTAGAAGAATGGATAAAGAAACTGTGGTACATTTACACTATGGAATACTACTCAGCTATTAAAAACAAGGAATTTCCGAAATTTGTGGACAAATGGATTGAACTAGAAATTATCATACTGAGTGAGTTCACCCAGAAGCAAAAAGAGTCAAATGGTATATACTCAGCAACTCTTTTTTAAAAGCCTACATATTAATTCCTTTTTGCCTGGAGATTGTCCCTTTATAACAGTCAGCCCTTCTGTTCAAGTTTGAAATGGATGGGGGATAGTGCATATGTGGGAAATTATTTTGTGATTGTGTTTGTTTTTCCACTTCCTGCAGCTATGAGATTTACATTTCAAGCCAGTTTCCTAAGAAAGTTATATGCAAAATATTTACATTAAAACATTTTTGTGCTTCTCACCTAATTCTTTAGACTCATGTGCTAGTTTAGCTGAGTATAAATCTGTAGTCTGGAAATGATTCTCTTTCAGCCCTTATCATATAACTGCTAGCCTAATTCTTGATAAATTTGACATTATGTGATTTCAAGTTCTTTGTTACTTTTTATTCTCTCTAAAATTTTAGTATATTTTCTCTATTCTTTGAGTTCATGATTCATCACAATGTAGTTCAAACTGGATCTTTCTGCTCATATTGCATCAGAACATGATGGATTCATACAACTAACTGTAGGTGCTTGCCTTTAGTTTTGGGTAAAACTTTTTTTTTATAGTGGCTTACGGTGAGAAGTATGACCCTAAGGCATGATCTAGTCTATTTTACACTATATGGAAGAAACAGTATCGGTTTATGTTTTTGTTTTTAAATTATTCTGTAATGCCAGACACTAAAATAAATAATTCACACATGCTTTGTATTTAATCCTATTAGACAACTGCTGGGCTCGCTATATTGCATGTAAGAACTCTGAGACTTGAAGAAGTGGAACAAATTGCCCACAGCTATTGAATGTCACAAATTTCATCAAAATCTGAAGATTTTGGTGTCCTAAACATCAGGTCCTTAAACCGGGTTTTTGGAAATGCTAGTGCCTCACACACATTTTGGAGTCTTCCGTGTTTGGGAATACCAGGGTAACCATATCTCTCACCTGTGGATCTTCTTAGTTGGTGACTACCCTGCTGAGCATAGTGAGCCATTTGAGACTGTGTGATGCATCATCTCCCAAAGTGGAAGGAGATGATGGTGAAGCTATGTTTTGAAAAGCTGCTGGAATTTGAGTATGGGATGCTATCTAGGTCTGTTTGTGGTTAAGCTGTCCACAGAGACTTGCTGTCTCTCATCGGGCTCCTCCTGTCTTGCTTAGCAGCAGACACAGTGCTTTTCAGTTGGTTTGTTTATTTTCCAGCTTCTTGATTACAAAACACTCATTCTGGCTGCCTTTCATATCAGGGGAAGCCCCTTTGTTCCTGGAGACTTTCTAACACACTGATCTCTATCATAACTAATTTAAATGTCCTCATCCAACCCACGCTTGTTCACCCTTCAGAGCTCATCAGAAAGATAAAAACCCTCAATGAAAACTTCCCTCATATTATAATTAGGTTAGGTTCCCATGTACTGTATCCTTAGAGTATATTGCACCTCTGTATCATGCCAATAATAATGCTTCTCTTCTCTTGCAATGGGTGATTTCAATAGTCACCTCCACTGTATTAAGAAACACCCAGGTCATTAATGAGGCTCACTTTGGGTGTGTCTTTTAAGGTTTTCCCAGGGAGGTTTAAGGAAGGAAGAAAGACTCATCCTGAATGTGGGTGGGCCCCATCCCAGGAGACTCAGACAAAATAGAAGGGGGAAACGTAGGATGCCAGTTGCCTGATAATATTCCTGACCCGCTCACATGTGAACAAGTAACCTCGGACCTCCATGCCTTCCCTGCAGTGATAGAGTGTATCCTCAAACCATGAACGCAAGCCAACCTTCCTTTCTTAAGTTGCTTTTCATTGTGTATATAGTTAATAATACATTTCCATAATCATATGCAATAGACCAATTATGATCACATAGTAATATGCCTTTTTGTTTACTGCCTCCTTTCTGTGGACTTTAAGTACCTTCTAGGCTGGTGACCCTGTCTGTCTTGTTTATAGCCACACCCTAAAATCCACCCACTGGACCTGTTGTAGGTTGAACATAAAACATATTGAAGGATTTGTCCTCAACTGGTGGTGCTTCTGGGAGGAAATGGAAAACTTCTGAAGTGGAGCCTAGCTGGAGGGTGTACAGTGCTAGGGGTGTGCCTTGAAGGGAATATCTTGTAGCTAGCTACTTCCTCTTGCTTTTCTTTTAGCCATCCTGGGATGCACATCTCATTTCTACCATGCCCTTCCTTCATGATGTTCTGTCTCACCATGGGTCCCTGAACATAGAGCAAGCCCCTCAAGAACGTAAACCTCTGAGACCATGAGCCAACAGAAATCTCTCCCTCCATACATTGAAAGCAGCTGTCTCAGCAATGAGGAACTACAATAGGATTTCCTTCATGCTATGTGCTCCGTAAACATTTGTTGACTGGATGCATGAATGACCCCATAGATGGATGCAAAAGGCTTTGTCATAATCATTAACAATAAACTAATAAATGAATATTGCTTAAAATGGAAGCTCGGTTACAGTTCCAAAAGCCCAATTTTGCTTCACAATGTATCTGTAGCAACAGGAAAATAGTGCAAAACAGAGCCTCAAATGTGATGAATATTCCATGAAACAAAATCCCAATTTCAAAACCCCCTATCCATCTCCGTTCTGTGCATGAATTATTCCTCCAACAGGTATCTCAGCATGAAGCTGCCTTCACCCCCAAACACTCACCCTCAAAAGCATATTCAAGTAGTTCCTTGTGGCTCCTGTAAATCAAGAGCTCACCACAGAGCCACAGGAGCAAATGAATATTCTCTTTAAGAATCAGGAAGGCGAATGCACAAAATGTGAGGGAAGAGTCAGGTGGATCTTTAAGATGGCTCATTTTCCCAGCCTTGGCTAGCGAAGTGTAGACCTGACCCAATGTCCAGGGCCAGAGATCCTTTCATGTGTGGAATTTCTTTGCTCCTCTGAGATGCGAGAGTGTACGCCTCTGTCTTCTATCTTACTACTGTGGACTTCTGAAAAGATCAAATAATGTAACATTTCCCAAAGTATGCAGCACAACACTTGCTCTTATAATAACCACTAATTTCTTTGTTCTTCTTGCTCCCTCTCTGGCTTGATTTGCCCTGAAGTTATTGATTGACTAATCAGATCTCCCTATGGTTGCCTCTACCCTACAGTGCAGACCCTAAGGGTCATGATAATATCTTGCTTATCTCTGCATCTCTGGCATACCCAGGATGAGCCATACATTTATTGATAAAGGAGTGAATGATATCTGTGGCCCTGAATGATATATTATTTATATATGGTATTATTTATATTTTAGGTGTGTGTGTGTGTGTGTGAGAGAGAGAGAGACAGAGACAGAGACAGAGACAGAGAGACAGACAGAGAGACAGACAGAGAGACAGAGAGGCAGAGAGACAGAGAGAGAGCAAGCATTCATGCATACACACAGATGTAGCAGGCAGTTTTCAATGCCAGGTATCTCTAACAATCTCCCCAACCCTTAGGTTTTGAGACAGAGCTTCTCACTGAGGCCAGAGCATATCAATTCCGCTAGAAGGCAGGCTAGTGAGTCCCACCTCCCAACACTAGGATTACAGGCATGTGTTGCACATGTAATTATTTATGTTGGTGAGGTAAGATCTTTAATCCAGGGATCCTTTACTATTCTATATTAGACAGTAGAGGAAAGCTCAGACATTTCATGCAACTTATTTCTTATGGATCCAAATGATGATTCCCCAAGCTGACAAGCAATTAACGATGACATTTAGAGCCCTCACTCTGGCTAGGATTTGTGTACCTCCCACTTTCATATGTTGAAGTCTTATCCTCCAAGGTGATGGTAGGAGATGAGACACTTGGAAACTGCTTAAGTCATGAAGACAGAGTCCTAACAAATGAGACTAATGCCCTTATAAAAGGTCCCCTTAAGCTGCTTGGCCTTTTCCATCACGTACAGACCCTGTGAAAAGCTGCCATCTATGGAAAGGGTCCTTATCAGACACCCATTCAGCTGGTGCTTTGACTTTCAATATATCAACTGCCAGAGCTGTAAGGATACTAAAACATTTTGTTATTGTATCCTGGATGGATGGAGTCAGACTAGTGATCTGGGGCATGCCCATCACCCCAGGATACCATTTGCTGCCCTTTTCTCATCTTGCTGTGTTGTTGATTTTTTGATGTGGGTCTGTGTGAAGCTCTCTCCTGACTCACTTGATTGGACAAAGGGGGAAGGGAATGCCATTTACTGTTCATTTTGTCTGGCAGGCTCTTCTTTTACTTATCTTTCATCCTTCTGCTAAGTCGCCCCTTGCTCCTGCAAGCCTTCCATGAACTGGGCGTCACTAGCCAGCTTGAGATGGAACAATGCCCAGGCTATGCAGGCACAGTGCTGTGTACACAGCATGGCCCTTGCAACATGACAGTGGGTTGCTGCTAGCCTGCTTACCTCAGTGAACAGTGAGCTGTCCCAGCAAAGGGACCAGGACACCTGACTAATACAGTCACTCTGTAGACTAGAGTCAGAGGGTTGAGCCAAACAGCTAGGAAGGCACTCTGGGTCCCAGCCTGGTCCCCTGGCCTGGCGCTCTTTCTCAAATGCCATGTTCATCCACAGATCTCAAAATATGAACATCAGGAGAAAAAAAAAATAGATTAAATGGCAGCAAAAACCCAAATTGGCAGCCATCCTTGAGATGCTGAGAGGCCGCCCATCTGCTCTCCCTGCGTACTAAATCCACAGTTGTGCCCTCCATGCTGAGAGAGCCTGCAGCAGCTGGCCCCCTGCTGTGAGTGAGGAGAGGAACAATGCATTACAAAGGCCTTCTCCAAATCAATCTTCCAATCAAAGTGGTGTCTGGGAGCAGAAGCAGCTTGTGGTGAGGTTTCCTGCTCACCAGACAGGGTCCCCTCCTCACAGGGCTAGTACCGGGCTAGCTCTGAGGTCACCCCAGTCTCATGTCTTGGAGAAGACTCTGGACACTCTGCTCTGGGACCATTTGGGAAAGTAACAGATTCAAACAATTTGTCCCTTCAAAATAGAAAGGTTCATTACAGGTATGCCCAAGAGCTGCAGACTTTGGGGGATACACGGAATCACTCTGCTGACATTGTCCCTGGCACAAGCTTTCATGACTGATGTCTTTTGTATCAGGCAATGGTGCCAGCATTTGTACCTGAGAGTGCTTTTTTTTTTTTTTTTTTTTTTTTTTAAATAAAAATGTCTAACTCTCTGACCCTGTCGTCTATAGATGGAAATCAGTCTTGGTGGGTCAACCTGAAACTTTCCTATAGGTCAGACCTACTCTACATGAGACTCAGGGTAACAATATGGGGCCTCCAAAGTCCTGGGCAGTATTTATGACTCTGCCCTCTTGTGAGTGCCGACTGCAAGGATCAAAAGTAGCTGGTCCACATGTATTAGGAACCTAGAGTC
>OU015752.1:112153481-112165963 GCA_907169655.1 Acomys percivali | reverse complement strand
TCTCTCTCTCTCTCTCTCTCTCTCTCTCTCTCTCTCTCTCTCTCTCTGCATAATGCCTGGCTTTGGGTCTCTGCTGATGTAGGAAGCCTTTCTGATGACAACTGGATAAGGCTTCTTGCAATTCTTTTTTTAAATATAGTTTATTAACTTATTCATATTACATCTCAATGGTTATCCCATCCCTTGTATCCTCCTAATCCTCCCTTCCTCCCATTTTCTCCTTACTCCCCTCCCCTATGAGTGTGACTGAGGGGGACCTCCTCCCCCTGTATATGCTCATAGGGTATCAAGTCTCTTCTTGGTAGCCTGCTATCCTTCCTCTGAGTGCCACCAGGCCTCTCCATCCAGGGGACATGGTCAAATATGGGGCACCAGAGTTTGTGTGAAAGTCAGACCCCACTCTCTACTCAACTGTGGAGAATGTCCTGCCCATTGGGTAGGTCTGGGTAGGGGTTCGAAGTTTACTGCACATATTGTCCTTGGCTGGTGCCATAGTTTGAGCGAGAGCTGTAGTGTGCTAGGTGAGCTCATGATTGGAGAAAAGGACAGTCTCAACCCCCAATTCTTTATTAGATAAGGTTCTGTATCCTAAACCTGTAGGGTGGGGAGTTGGTGGAGAGGGCAAGTCCCCGCCTATGGGAAAAAAGAACGGATTTCTCTCTGAACAGGGGATTTTAAAAACCATTGTCTTGTACCAAATCAGTGTGGCATCCATTTTGCCTTTTCTCTATGCTGGTGTACTGTTCTACAGAAGTGTAGAATAAAAAATGGTTGTGTTTGCAATGAACTCTTAAATTTGTCATTATCTTATTTCTATCACCAAGAAAAAGAATTCTCATGAAATTTTAAGTGCCTATAAATGATGTTAATATTCTCCAATCCAACAATTTCCTGTTTGGGAATCTATACTGAAGAAAGAAAATGATACATTTTATGCTCTAAGAAATATTCTTTAGAATATTATCCATAATGTAAATAATTGAATATAATGTCTAGAAATGAGAATTCCTAATGATCACTATATAATGATTATAATTTTGCTTACAGAGAAAATTCTAAGACCTTGAGACACATATGATGTAGTCGTGATTTGCAATTAAAGTTAACAACGGGCCCTTTGAAAAATAATAAAATAAACAGCCTCACTTTATACCGTTTGCCAATTTCTGTGGTATAAACATTTCCATCACACTGGTTTCAAGTTACCAGTATGAATGTTTGTGATCCCTCAGCTTGAAAGAGATGTGCTTTGGCTTTTGTAAACAAGTGTAAGCAGGTTCCAACATGGCACTAGATACAGTAATAATGTGATAAAAATGTCTGGAGAAGGCTGTATGCATACACTATGACATCAGCAATATGAATAATCTTCTAAGAATGGCTGGAAGAAAACAAAGGCTGTTTGTTTCTAGGCTTGTTCTAAAAACCTCAATTCTTTGCTTTCTTCCATTAAGTCTGACTACTTTTGAGATTAATATACTATGTACTGTTCTGCTATTGTTTTTAATCAAAATATGATATTAAATTTATTCTTTGACATATATAAATACAATCATATAACATTCGGATTACTGTCATTCTTCCCGTCTTATCTTCCTCTGTCCTATGACCCCCATCTTCTCCTCGAAATGTCCCTTTCCCACATCCACGTCATTAAAAAAAAATCACTGTGTACGCTATTAGCCTTCTTTAGGACATTTTTGAACAAAGCATGCTTTTGTGGTTCTCCTCATGACTACTTTTGATCCACCCCCTCCAGTCTCTTTTCTTCTTCCCTGCTAAGAAAGACAGGTACACTGAACTCAAGTGTGACTGTTTTAGATACGTCGCACAATCGAAATCATTGAATATTTGTCTTGGGTCTGGCATACCGAACATATTGTCCCCTAAGTTCATGTGTGGTTCCATACTCATTTTACAGAATTTCATTTTTAAGGCCAAGTGAGCACCCCATTGTGCTTTGCCATCTGTTAATCTGTTGATGGACATTTATGCTCCCTGTTTGGGCTATTTGTACATCATATACAAATAGCTGGATTTTTCAGCAGGCAGTCTTTTTTTTTTGTTATAAATGCTGTTCATTTTATTTATATATATTTTATTAATTTATTCATATTACATCTAAATTGTTATCCCATCCCTTGTATCCTCCCATTCCTCCCTCCCTCCCGCTTTCCCCAACTCCCCTCCCCTATGACTGTGATGGAGGGGGACCTCCTCCCCCTGTATAACAGCAGGCAGTCTTACTATTTCTTTGAACTTATAGGATTTTGATCAGGAGTATAAATAAACGTTATTGGGGCTGGGGAGATAGTTCAGTGGTAAAGAACACTGGCAGCTCCTTCAGAGGACCTGAGTTTGACTCCCGGCATCCTCATGACAGTTCACAACTCTCTGTACCTACAGTCCTGAGTATCTGACACCCGCTTTTAGCCTCCTTGGACACTGCATGTATGCAGTACCTAGACACTTATACACATATAAAACAAACAACACACAAATTGCCATTATCATCAGAACAAAATGCTGTTTTCACGCCCCCTTCTGGCTTTTCCCACTACTGTCCCTGGGCTGGGTTGGTTTTTGAGACACTCATAAGACAGCAATGGCACTGTGTGGCCTTTCCCCCCCCCCCCAGAGCCCTTTCCAGCTTTAGGATCCCCTGTTCTTGTGCTAGCTTCACTGCCATTATTTGTTGAGGAAGATACTTCATTAGCACGTGCTTTGATTACCCAATGCAGCTTATTATGTTCCTATCGCCTGTGCCTTCTGTCACAAGGAGCTGACGGAGTACATCACGACAGACTAAGGCCTCCCATGTCACTGTAGATAGGGGGCCTGTGGCCAAGAGATCGAGTTCAGGGTCTGCCGTGAGTTAATAGGTCGGAACCCTCATCTCCCAATTCCTGAACAGGTATACTATCCCATTTAAACACCATTGGTGGCAATTACCAATGTAAAACAATCTATGTAGGGATTGGCAAAAGAAGATGATCTCCTTGGAGTTTATTTTCTAAGATAGATAGGCACTGAACACCGTCACTAAGACTTATGTCCCCTTGCAGACGGGTGTGGCAGTTCCAAGAAAACAGCACACCTTCCCGTGCTTGGGGAAGTAGCCCATTTCTTTTACCAGGTGCATTCTGGGATATGGTCAGCCAGTGCTCTGTGAGGAAGAACTGGAAGGTGCTTGAGGGAATACTAAGATGAGGACCCACACTCTAAAAGCTTCTTCCCATGAAACAGGAATCATCCAGACGGTCAGAGGTCAAGGTAAGCATCAACAAGAACGTCTGTGGGAGCAGAAGCATACATGCTTTTCCCTGGCTAAGGTTGACTCGGGTGGAGCCAGAAGGCAAGTGCTCCCAGGTTCACAATTCTGAAATTTGTCTTTGTAGTTTAGACCTTACTTAGTTTTAAAGATGTAGTATTTTGCCCGGTCCTGTATCCATGAAGATCAGGTACTGGTAGGCAATGCGAGCATTTGTCTTCACTCATGTGCTTGTCCAAATGCTGTCCTGTCCTATTTACCATCATTACTTTCCAGTCACCTCTGAGCAATGTCAGTCTCATTTCTGGGTATCTCCCAAATCACCTCATGTGCATCTGTCTGCATCACTCTGAGCCAAGCTCCCACCACAGGCTGCCTATGTGGTGGTGCTGTAGTCTCTGCCTTGGCCATTCCACAAACAGCTGTCTTCTTTCCAGTCCATTACATACATGGTAGCCAGGGTTATCTCTTTAAAAAGCTACTGAGTTCATGTCACCCTCTGACTATAATCTGATGGCATCTCCTTTCTATTAGAGCAAAATCAACGACCTGCATGTGCCTCATGTCCCCTCATCAACCTCTCATCTTTTTTGGCTTCTCAAGCCCTGGCTGTGCTTTCAGCTCCCTGACTGTTTCATACTCTTCACTTCAACAAGGGTTTTGGTTATGCGCTATGGTTTCAGTGCTGCCAACTATGCTTTCTCAAAGTCCATCTCCAGCATCTTCCTTCAGCTCAGCCATCACTTTCTCAGGGAGTCTCTTGCTGACATTGTTCTTTAAGTGATCACGTCCTTTGTCATATTTCTAGAGAGCTATTCTGTCTGTCCTTCAAGACATTTACATTTTGAATGACATGTTTACTTGCATAGTTAACTGATGAAATAACTCTCACTTTGACCATGATTCTGGTGATATTAAAGACCACACCTTTCATTTTTGATTATTGTATTCTTAGCAACTGTCACAGTTCCTGGTAGTTACTTATTAAAGGTCTTTTTTTTTTTCCTTATTTGAGACAAAGTCTTACTTTGAAGTCCAGATTGGCCTCAAATGTATTGTTTTCCTGTCTCTCTGGTGCTGGGATTATAGTCATATACCATCACCGCTGACTGTTAAAGGTATTTGAATGAGTGAGCAATGAGATTCCTCTCTGAATCCCTGCAGACTGCGCCTGTGGCTTATTTTGCACTTCTTTAAATCTACCTACCATTTTACCCATCTGCCAAATGGAGCTAATGAACTAATAGTACTGAAGGGAACGCAAGGGCTAGGAGTTGACAGTATAGAAAGCTGCCTCTGTACAGCGTGAGAGCTTGAGTTCAGATCCTCAGTACTGACTTACAAATAAGAAGTGCTCGCAGGTGACTGCAGCTCCAGGGATATCCAATCAAATCAGTAGACTCCAGGAGCTCACTGGCCAGCCAACCTAGTTGATCTGCCAAGCTGCAGGTCCAGGGAGAAGCCCTATGTGAATGGGACAAGACAAAAAGTGATAGAGCGGGGCCCTGATGTCCTCCTATGGTCTTAGTACATGTGCACAGGTGCATGAACCAGCATACATACATGTACACAGGTGTACACACACACACACACACACAGACAGAGAGACAGAGAGATAGAAAAAGACAGAGAGAGACAGAGAGATAGAAAGAGACAGAGACAGAGAGACAAAGAGAGAAAGAGAGAGGGACAGACAGAATGAGGCAGAAAGAGACAGAGAGACAGAAAGATAGGCAGAGATAGAGAGAGATAGAGACAGAGAGAGACAGAGAGATAGAGAGACAGAGACAGAGAGACAGACAAAGAGAGAAAGAGAGAGGGACAGACAGAATGAGACAAGAGACAGAGAGAGACAGAGAGATACAGAGACAGAGACAAAGACAGAGAGAGACAGAGAGACAGAGAGACAGAGACAGAGAGGAGTCGCAATGGTGCCTATGGATATGCTCACCAGGAAGTGGTGCACCAGTGGGTGCTCAAAATCTTGCTTGCTTTCTATTTTCTATTTCTCTATACAATCCTCCTTATTTCATTCAAGCACCAGTGTGTTAAGAGGAACTTCTCTCACTATCTCTCTACCTCAACAGCCCCACAAAAGCCTCATGCACAGTCGCAGACCTGCACAGATACTTCTGTACTTGAATGGTAGGGCTGGACCTCTTGCTCATATTCTCTCTCATTGCCTTTTCCAAGACCCCATCCTTAATGCTGTCATCTTCCTGTGAAGCATCTTTTCTGATCATATAACTCTTGGTTTTTTCTGGTTAATTCATTTTTGATCAACAGGATTGCTCTGCGCTTACATTCCTGTGTAACATAGCCTCTAGAGTCCCCTCTCAGCACCGCGAGGCAGGCAGGCTCATTTGAACAAATTGCTTAAGATGTTAAATTACATTCGACTGTCCTTAGGAAGAAATGTTTTTTTAAAGGATGAAGATGAATATCAATTGCGCTCCTGCACACAATCTTCAATGCAACCTTATTTAGCTGCATACAGCCCCCAAGGCAGGTTTGCATTGTATTTGAGACTTGTCCCGGGTAGAAGGCGAAAAGCTAAAATAAGTTTTAGTGCATTCAGCTGAAATTCATTGGGAAGGTTCTAGAAGCTTGGTACCACACCCATAGCACCAAAGCAATAGTGTTAATCTTGAGAAAGATGCATGGAAGTTGGGGCAATTCTGCCACTGATGGATATTATTATTTGTTTTTCTGTCTATGTGTTTCCCTTTTACCTGCTCCCAAGTCATCTGTTGAAAACATAGCTATCTTTTAAGCCTCTCTCAGACATAAGCTCCTTTTAGAAATTTTCTATTCTTTCCTAGAGTATTCCTCCTTAATTGGGTTGAGTTTGTAGCTAGAACACACTTTGATTTTTGTATTCAACCCTCTGGGTTTCTTTGTTAGATATTTTTCTCTATTGTTGGAGTGTGAGATATGTCAAGTCAGGAAAGCAATTGTATCCTCGGCCTCAGATGTGGTGATTGGTGCTCACTCTAAGCTCAATAACTGCTTGTTGAATGGAGTTGATAAATTTACTTAACCAAGAAAAATTACGTGTATGTTGAGCACCAATTATGTCTTTAAGGCTAAAAAACCACAGATATGGATTGCTTCTTGATCCTGTCTTTTTGAAACTTGAGACCTTTTTTTGTTTTTTCTTTTTGAACTGACAGAAACATATATTAAGTTTTGTAAGCAAAATCAAAGAGGATTATAAAAAATGCCATGGAAAGCCAAAAGTAGGGAGGCTAACAAAGATAAGAGACATGGATATGTAACCCAGGAGTAGTGAATAGACACTTACAGGCACACTACTAGCAAATTAGGGGAGACAAATGGCTGGAAAGATGCCTCAGTGTTTAAGAACACTTGCTGATCTCTCAGAGGACCCAGGCTTCATCCTAGTACCTACATGGTAGCTCACACCCAGGGGATTTGATGCACTCTTTTATAAAATACTATTCTGTCATGCAATACATCCTGACCACAGCTTCCCCCTCCCTCCACTCCTCCCAGTCTTCTCTACCATCCCTGTCCCCAAGATACCCTTCCTCCTCCAGTCTTTCCCCAGAAAAGAGAAGGTCTCCCAGGTACATCAGCCAAACACAGCCCAACAAGATACCCTAATACCAGGCACAAACACTCACATCAGGGCTGCGTAAGGCAATCCAATGGGAGGAAAAGGGTTCCAAGATCAGCCAAAAGAGTTAAGAGACCCCTATTCTCAATGGCAGTGGCCCCCACACACAAAGAAGCAAACTAACAATTATAACATATATAGAGAGGGCCTGGTGCAGAACTATGCGGGCTCCTCAATTGCCTCTTCAGTCTCTGTGATCCCCCGTGAGTCTTGCTTAATTAATTCCATGAGCCGTGCTCTCCCACTGTCCTCTACCCCTCTGGCTCCCACAGTTCCTCTTCCCTCTCTTCTACAGGGTTCCTGGCACTCTGAAGAGAGCGAGTCACAGGAGACCTCCAACCTGGACTGATGCCTTCTTTTGGCCTCTGTTGACACCAGGCAAGAAGCACTTGCATGTAAAATAATAATAGGTAAAATAAGTGTGTCTTTAGAGCAGGTTGTATTAGTCAAAGTTTTATTGTTGTGAAGAGAGGCCATGAGCACAGCAAGTCTTATAAAGGAAAGCATTGAATTAAGGCTCGCTTACAGTTTAGAGATATAGTCTATTGTCTTCATGGCAGGAAGAATGGGGGCTTGCAGGCAAGCATGGTGCTGGTGAGGTAGCTGAGAATTCTACATCCAGGCTGACAGGCAACAAGAAGAAGGAGGGTGCCAATGAGACTGATATGGGCTTCTAAAACCTCAAATCCCACCTCCAGTGACTCACATCCTCAAATGGCAGTGGTAACCAAGCATTCTAATCTATGCGCTTATGGGGCCAGTCTTACTCAAACCACCACAGAGGTAAATAAAACATAGTGTTTCTGGGGCATGCCTTGTTCTTTGATATTTTGAATAGACTCTGATGTATATAAACCATTCTTTTTTATCATGACAGGTATCCTTCATAGACTCGTTTAGTTGAATATTTAGTTCCCTGTGTTTGGGAAGGTCGTAGAACTTCTATGAAGTGGAGCCTTGCTGAAGGAATTGAGTCACTAGGGTGGTGGTGGTCCTTGAGACTTTATTGTCTGTCTGGCCCCACTTCCTCTTCACTCTTGCTTTCTGAGTGTTCATGCAATATGACTAGCCAGCCTTTGACTCCTGCCACCATGAATGCTTTGTCTGCTGCCATGTCTTTGCTGCCATGATAGGTTGCATCTCTGTGGAATTGTAAACCGGAACAAATCCTTTCTCCCTTAAGTTACTCTTACCAGGGTGTTTTATCACAGCAACAGCAAAGTAACCAACTCAATGACTATTTCAATGCTACAAGTGTAATTTATTTCAAGTATATAATGTTTATATACAGTAAGGAGAACTGAACCCAAGAGTCCATGAAGCATGAGCCAGCTGATAGCCAGAGTATTTGGTCCCATCCAGCCATGTTCCCAACATACTTTCATGACATGCCTTCTAAAACCCTATGGTTTAGCTTCAAAACTCAGGTATTAAATAATATATAACCAAATACAAACAAAAAAATTCACTCAGGACTTACATGTGGGATGATGGCACCTAGCATTACAGGTGTCACAATAGGAAAATCAGGTGGCACACCAGGAAGCAAATCAGATCTTGCTGTGCTCTACGAGTAATGAATGTGCTGGAAGTATCAAGTATCAAGAACAAGTAAAAAGATACAAGGGGAAGTATCAAGCAGGGTTCTGTGTTGCTTCACTTAGCCTGGGCATAGATGGGGCTGGTATATTGTTGCCATAGGAATCTAAGCATGGAGGTGAGCTTTAGGGGTTGGTCATGAAGTTAGGTGGCTCCAGGAATTCTTGAGCATGGTCTGCACATGGACCACCCTCAGAGATGACAAGTGCCCTTGGGATGCACTTGTGTGTATCCCACACACACTCATAGATGCTGTTGTGTGAACTAGAAATGGCTGCCAAAGCAGTGCTCCACGAAGGAAAAATTTGAGGTGAGAAATTAGGAGATTTCAGTCCAATTTCGGTCAGCATGATATGGTAGTGGCCACCATTTGTTTACAATGAGTCCTATGTGCTGGTGGCTTGTAGTCTGGAGTCGAAGAAGGCACAGAAGCCTGGTGTAGGCCGACTTTCCTCTAAATCACATTTCTTTTGGTGCCTTTCTAGCTTTACAAAATCATCACCTTAAATTTTGTTAATTTTAATTTAAAAATTTTACTGTTATATTTTTTATATGTATGGATGTTTTGCTACATGTATGTCTGTGTATCACAGGCATGCCTGGTTCCCATGGAAACTGGAAGAGTGTATCAGAGCCCCTCTGGAACTTGAGGTACAGATGATTGTGGACTACTGTGCGGATGGTGAAAACCAACCCCAGGCCCTCTGGAAGAGCAACAAGTGCTTTTAACTGCTGGTCCAAGTTTTCAGCTCCTAAACCATTAGTTTTTGGTCAAAAAAAATAAAGCCCATGGGGAAGAAGAGACGTTGTTCAAGGACCTGGTTCTGAGCCACATCCAGTTTGTGCTTTTATTTTCTCTCCCACATTCTGGTCCTTGGTAGGGATAGCCTGGACTTGTCTCCCCTGCATGATGCAGGGGAGGAGAATTAGGTAATTAGAAAGCAGAGGCGAGGCTTGGAAGACAGTCACAGCTTCATCCCAGTGCCTTTTGCTACTTTCTATCATCCCTTCAAACTCCTTCTTTGTTTCAAGACATCTAAACGTGCATGCCTTTCTAGACCATTTTAGGGCTGCTCTAGAGGGTAGAAGTGACCTGGACCTCCCCCAGAGACCGAACTGTGTCACCAGCACGACTGATGCCAGTACAGATGAGCACACGCAGAAAACTGCAGGAGACAACAGTGCATCAGCTGTGTCTCTTCCAAGAAGCATATAATGAACGTTTGATGGAGCCCACATGCCTTTTCTAGCCTCAGAACATAGGCAAGGGTGGCACTGCAGAATTGTCTTATAGATATGCATACGGAGGGCTAGGACTTGAGTCTCATTGCTGAAGTCATGCCTTTTCCAGGATCAACTTGTCTGCTGTGAGAAAGATACTGAACTAAGGTGTTTGTGCATAAGCTCTAGAATGGAACTAGATTGCATCGCCGGAACAGAAGGAAGGGGCTGCAGAGGATAGGCATCTGTGTCTCCTTTCCTTTCTCAATCACAGGAACTTGCTCTCTCTCCCTTCTCTGAAGTTGCCCTATTTGTTTTGCTTTCTGGGGCAGGCTAGGATGGTTCTAGTCATCTTCTCTTCCCTGACAGGGTAGACCTCAGCTGCAAGGATAACTCTAATATGCTTCAGAAACAATTGCTTTGTTCTAAGCCAGTGTGAAGAATGTGTTTTGCCTTATGACAAGTGTATTAGTTATTTTTCTCATTCCTCATTGCTGTGACAAAATCCCTCACATGAGGCAGCTTGGCCTAGAGTTTAGGGAAAGGTTACACTCAGCCACAGTAGGGGAGGCATTGCAGGAGATCAGCGGGTTACACTGCATCTGCATGGAAGCAACATTTAAACAGGAAGTTGAACATGCTATAACGTTTCAAGGCCAAACTTAGAGGCCTATATCCTCCAGCAAAATGCCACATCATGGAGGTCCCACAACCTTCCCAAACATTACAGTCAGCTGGGGAAACAAGCATTCAAGCACAAGAACTTATGGGGTGACATTTTACATTTAAATCATAACTCACATATACATATATACATTTACATATATATGTTTGTCTATCTTATGTAGTAAAGCTATAAATTCACTTGGAATATATATCACCAATAACTCAGATACATAAATAGCCACCTGCAAACATGCAGTTGTTTTAGAAGTATGCTGAAAAATATCTTATGAAACACTACATTCAGAGCACTGTGATATTTTCTATTCCTTTATGTCCCATTGGACCAAGTCTTGTTTATTATCCTGTGAAGGGCCTGGAAACTGCTTAAGAAGTTGCTGTGAATGTCGGCAGGCTGCGGGCTTAGTCTTGGGCCTTCTGCATCTCTATCACTGTCCTTTGGACATGACAGCCATCCTCCTGATACGATGACACTCAGAATTCATACCTCCAGCCCAAACCCTCCTTCACATCTCCTCACACACACTCACCTAGACATCATCATTTCCCCATCTCTCCTGGAAGCCCTTTGGTTCACCTACCATCTCTCCCTAGATCACCCTAACAGCCTCTTAAGTGACCTATTTGTCTTCAGCTCAGCCAGAGCTGCCTTTAAAATCATCTGTCAGATCACATCACTTCTCTCCGCAGCTTTACAGAGGGAAATGCTGTGTCTTCATGGTCTTCAAGAGCCTCCACCCATAGACACCCATGACTCTGGCCTCACCCCTGGCTACCCTCTTTAATCACTCTGCTCTCCTTGTCCCTCAGCCACACCAGCCACACACTTAACCTCTAGGCATTTATTCAAGCTGTTCCCATGGCTGGGAGCCCTTCTAAAATTATGCACATGGCTCATGCTGTTAACCTAGGTTCTCCATAGGCTACAGAGGGATGCATACCCAGGCATTGGGAGCCATAGGGGACTGGTTCCAGGAATTTCTCAGCTACTAGAATACATAGATGCTCAAGGCCTTTATAAAAAGAAAGTGGCTTAGTATTTGTGTATAATTTGCATACATATTCTCATTTACATAAAATCATCTCTAGATCACTTGAAATGATACAAGAGAAACACTATGGAAACACATGTTACATCATGCTGCCTAAGGAACAGTGATAAGAAAATATCTGACCATATTCAATATAGGTGTATTTTTTTTTCTGAGCTGCAGTTAATGGAAACCATGGATGTGAGACCAATAAACATGAAAGGCTGATGGTATAGGATGAAAAGTATTTATTACAGGAAACTGGCTCACTGAGATTAGATAGGCATGCAGGTCCCAAGACCAGTGGTCAGCAAGCTAGAGGCAGGAGAGCTGTTCCAAGATCAAAGGCTGAAAAACTGATACCCATCAGGCAGGGGGATCCCCATTTCATTTAGAGATGTTTAGGTCTTTGCTTCACACAGGATTTCACCTGATTGGACGACAAGGCATATCCTTCTACATCCTATTACTTTAAATGTTAAACCTGTCATGAAACTCCCTTGAAAAAATTCTCAGAATAATGCTTGGCCAAATACCTAGGCATCCTATGGTCCAGTCAAGTTGATACCTGTGATTAACCAGCATTCTTACCCTTAAAATTCCCTGTGTTCTGTTCAAATGTGACTATAGTGCGAAGACTTTTCCTAGCCAACTATTTATAATGAAGCCTTCCTTCCTTACCATGACCCAGTGGCTCGTCTTGTTCTTCTTTCTCCACAGCACTTCCCATTAAATTGCCATCTAATATGTATGCATCACTATAATCCATTCATTCTTTTCACCTAGGGTTATTTATTGATGGCCATAAAGTCTAAAGAGGACAAGGACCTTGCTTTGTTGGCAGTTGCATTTCCAGGATCTCAAACAGTTCCAGGCACAAAACAACTGTTCATATGCTGTTTACTGAATGGCCAACTAAGTCTCTACTCGGCCAAGGAATGAAGTCGCTTTAGTGCTATTGTACCCTCATTCAGTCAGTGGTCAAGCTGGTGTGTGTGTGTGTGTGTGTGTGTGTGTGTGTGTGTGTGTGTGTGTG
>OU015752.1:112123422-112145326 GCA_907169655.1 Acomys percivali | reverse complement strand
GTGTGTGTGTGTGTGTGTGTGTGTGTGTGTGTGTGTGTGTGTGTGTGTGATTGTATGCCTGGTCTCTAAAGAGAATGGAAGCTGCTCTTCCAGTGTTCCTTGTAGGCTTTGACCAACTGGCACATGGAGATGCTCCAGGGCTCTCTTGCTTTCTCCTAGATCTCTGAAAAATCTTAAAGCTCAATTTCCTCTCTGACCTTGAAGATATCTCCCTGCTGTACATATTCACCTGCTTTCTCTTGAATCTGTCAGAGGCCGAATATAACTGAGAACTCACAATTCCATTCTGAAAGTGAATTGTGTCGCTTTGTTCAAACAACTTTTTGGGAACCAGTCCAAGAACTCTGTACAGACAGGCAGAATCTTGTGCCCAGTGTTCCCCAAGCTGACTTTGGACCTATAGCTACCGCACTCTCTCCAAAAGCTTTAGTAAGTCCCCTGTGCTGAAAGACCTAAAGTCTAATGTTTTAACAGCAGGTAACCAAAGGCTTTCGTGTGTCCTGGCTTTTGTTCTTTTGACCCAAGATAGCTCTGAACCTTGGCTGTTTCCCCAAACATGCCTTGCACTATCCCTTCCTCCTGTAGTCCCTGCTTAAACATCCCTCTGTGGATAGTGTTTGCTAGTCTTCTTCACCATCGCAAGAGATAAGCATCCTTTCACTCTTCACACCTTGCACATTCCTTCCTCCATCCACGCTTACTAACATACGACTTTAACCTATATCATGTCCATGTATTTTCCTAAATCCCAACCCGCCTGGGGGCAAGTATGGTCTCTAATTTATCTCTACATTCTTAATGCCTACTTGAGCATCTAGCTCAGAGTAGAAAATCTCAAATAGAATCACATTTTAAAGTTTAGGAACAAGAAAACAAAAGTTCAGAATAGAAGTGTCCTGTCCACAGCCACATAGGTAGAGGCCATACACTTAAACATCACAAGGGGCAGATGGCAAAAGACAAGAATGTGTGTGGTAGTGTAGGAAGGAACCTATCTACCCAGGAGAAACCTCACAGCCACAGCTGGCAGTGCCCATGTGGTCACGTAGGGTCACATGCCAGCCTGCCAGCCAGCCAGCCTGCCAGACATTCAAATTCTAAGAAAAGTAGGAAATTTGATATGTGACATCTTAGAGCATTTTTCATCTTGCCAACTTGCTCTAATTAAAAAATATCACATGGCCCCAAGCACACCCCTCTGTGAGCCAGATGAGGTCTAGCTTGCCAGTTGGTGACCTGTGATATGGTTTTTAATCTGCATGGAGTAGCTGTGGACAGAGGGCCATGGGTTAAGTGTCTCAGGCTTGCAGAGTCAGAGGCATATTCCAGTCGCCTTTGTAGCTGAATTATTTAAAGCTGCTGGTATTAGGCTGATCTTAGAGCCTTCCAGATGAGTGGGATGGACACCCTTGAGTTTCACATGGGTGCTTTGAAGTTGTGACTACTTCAAATGACAGATTTTTTTTTCTGGTCATTAAAAATGGTCTGGAAATGGACTAGGCTGTGGATAAATGCAAATCAATACAAATTATGAAAGGAGTCCAGTGATGGATTGGCTGCCTGTCAAGAAAGATGAACTGCTGAAGAACTGCTGTGAGGAGAGGGGTGATTCTGACTCTCTGGCTCTTTGGAAGGGGTGGGGAATCAGCTACCTAACAGTTCTGGTTTTGGGCCTGGGTCAAGGTTCTTTAGCCTTAGAAGTGGTCGGCTCTGCTTTATGTACATAGTAAGAGCCATGCAACTGGAATTTCATCCAGTCTGACTTGAGCCAGCCATTTATTATGTGGGTATTGACCTGCAGACTCTAATGCACAGTGTCAGTGTTTTAATAACAGGCGGTTGCACGCTGTGTCTAAATGCTGGGGATGAAAGGATCACCATCCTTTCAAAAAAATCAAAGAGATGGTGTCACTTAGATCTTCAGTGATCCTCTCCCAGGTTATCTACTTGCAAATGTGAGTTTAGGGGTGTGAAGGGCACAGCAGGGAGTGGAATGGGTTCAAACTAGAACTCAGGCATCACTAGCCTCCAATCCTTGGGTATTTCTGTTTAACTAGGCTTTAGTCTCAGGGTTATCATCTGTAAAAAAAAAAAAAGGGGGGCATGCCATTTCTCTCTCACATTGGCTGGGATATAACACCAGAAACAAACAGCATGGGGCACTGACTTGTTGCTGAATACACACTTGATTCCCCTTTCCATCAGTTCCTATACCACCTCATCTGAGACGGTCTTAAGGCTTGCTTAGCTTTCTATCTGACTTTTGTAGTTGGCTTAGCCTTTCCTCTGTTGGACAAGAAATTATTTTATTGCCCCCTACCTGTCTACTACTCCTCCCCCCCATGCACTGGGAATTCAACTTAGGGCCTTGTATATGAAAGGTAAATACTCTACTGAGCTATAAGCCCCGACCTCTTTTTTGCTTTTCATACTGCGACAGGGTCTCGCTGAATTGCCCAGGCTGGCCATGAACTCATACTGTAGTCTGGGTCAGCCTTGTACTTGGGATCTCCTGTCTCAACCTTCTGAATAGCTGGGCTTCTGAGTCTGGCCCAATGATGGCCTTCAGCTTCTTCCTCATTTTCTTCCTCCCCTTCCTTTCTTCCTCTTCCCTGTTTCAGTATTTCATCTTCCATAATAGGTACCAAATGGCTCATTGTGACATTAATGACACAGGCATTTGAGAGTCAGCACGGTCTCTGCCAGTCGCTTGTGCCATGAGGTCACTTTGTTCCATCAGGGCACATGAATCAGGCTGAGTCCCTTAATGTGCTAGTTCGAGAGCCTGCAGGGTCCTTGACTTTTCCCCTGTCCCAGTGCTGACAAATGACATTGAGAATAGAAGAAGAAGCTATACCTTCAATGGCAGAGGGTAAAGCTAGGGGGCAAGTCGCTTCTGAGCTGGATTGCAGAGGCTCAGGGAGATTTTTCAGGCATGAAATGATGAAGACCATTATGGGCAAGAGAAATAACCTATGCAGAGGAATAGGGGCTCTGCAGCTAGAGGGGGAGGCATGCTTGACTTCAGAGTATGTGAACTTTCTATCTGTTAATCACATAAATTCTCTCACTAAGCTTGTATAAGAAAAACTGTGCTTCCTGTTATGTGGAGGGGAGAAACTTTATGCTGAAAGCTTAATGATTTATTAGGACCACATGATACAAAAGTGGCTGAGGTGGATTCTAAACTTGAGCCTGCCTAACTGATGTGATGGTCTCAACTCCCACTGTATATGGCTATTAGAATTAATGGATCTTGTTCCGCTAGGATTCCCCAAAATCTCAGTGTTAATTTAATCCCTAAAGGTGAGCACAAGTGACTGCTTCCTCTGCTCTGCCTCTGCCTCCTCGGTGCTGGCTTTTGTATGTGGGTCTGGGGATGGAACTCATGTCCAACGAAAGCACTTTACTGACTGAGCTAGCTCTTCATCCTATGGCTGCCTTTCTTGAAGCTTTTCTTTCTCAGTTTTGAAAATCTCCCAGTGCTTAGGCAAACTATCCTTTAGGCTGGGTGTGATGGTACATGCCTTTAATGCCAGCACTCTAGAGGTAGAGGCAGGCAGATCGCTGTGAGTTCCAGGACAGCCTGGCCTACAAAGTGAGTCCAGGACAGCTATGATTACACAGAAAAACTCTGTCTCAAAAAACAAACCAAAAAAAAAAAAAAAAAAAAAAAAAACCTCCCCCAAAAATCCAGAACAAAACTCCAAAACAAATAAACAAAAAACCCAACCCAACAACAACAACAACAACAACAAAACTATCCTCTATATCCATAGAAGAGTGAGGTCAGCCATGTGAAGAGTCATTTTCCTACACAAAACTCATTTCAGTTTGTGTTTTAGCTAAATTGCCTGAGATGTTTTCATGCATGGATTGAAGAGAGCTTGCTGAGATCCATATTATCTAAGTTGGGGGGTGGGTATTATATCAGGTGTGTGTGGCTGCACTCCAGCCCAGCCTAACCACTATGGTGATATCTTGGGACAATGGGTGTGGGGTTAGCACAGGAGCTGGACACAGCTACTTCTATAGGCTGTTTTCCCAGGAGCCAGAGCCTTCTGATGGGCTAGGTACCTCTCGGCTCCTTCTGTCTGATGTCTTGATGTCTCAGATGCTATGGGCTCCTGAGATCTGACAGCAAGCTGAGCTCTTACACATCTTCCCGCTAAGTGCAATCTTCAATGTGGCTTTATTAAATTAGATATAGACATTTCCTTCAATAAGGTATGTAAATAAATAGGTGGATACTAAGAGAGCAGCATTAAGCCTGTTCTGTCTAGTTGAACAGACCCTGGGGTCGAACAGACTTAGAAACACAAATACCTCCACCAGGGCGCACACCTTCACCTCACCCACCAAAACATATGACAATCATTACAGCTTTGTTCTGTTTTTTATTGTGAAAGAGAGGGGGTGAGGAGGGTGCCATTATTAAGAAAGCTCTGAGTCCACTTCCTACCATGTCTGTCTGTCTGTCTCTGTCTGTCTGTCTGTCTGTCTCTCTCTCTGTCTCTCTGTCTCTGTCTCTCTATCTCTCTGTCTCTCTCTCTGTCTCTGTCTCTCTCTCTGTCTCTCTCTCTGTCTCTGTCTCTCTCTGTCTCTGTCTCTCTCTCTCTCTCTCTCTCTCTCTCTCTCTCTCTCTCTGTGTGTGTGTGTGTGTGTGTGTGTGTGTCACCCCTGGGTTCTCAGATGAGGCAAAAACAAAATAAGTTAATTGACAAGAAATTAGCATTATTTTTAGATCTAAGCAATGACATGGTCTATACTATTGCTGTTTATGTGACATTTTAAGACAGTGATTCTCAACCTATAGCTTTCAACCCCTTTCAGCGGTCGAACAACCCTTTCATAAGAGTCACATATCAGATACCTTGCCTAACAGATATTTACATTACAATTCATAACAGTGGCAAAATTGCACTTATGCAGTAGCAAACAAAAATAATTTTATGATTGGGGAATACCACACCATGAGGAACTGTATTAAAGGGTCGCAGCATTAGGAAGGTTGGGAACCACTGTTTTAAGATTACTAAAAAAAGAAAAAATCCCTCAAAGAAATTTTAAGTTTGCAGCCTTGGTCTTGAACAAAGCCTCCAGACCATGGTAGAAGTGATGATTGGTCATAGCCATTGAAAGGATTTGTTGAGAAAGTTCAAGTGCAGCTCTTGCCACTTTGCTGAGCGCTGAAGGAGTCAAACTGTGAGCTCCCGAGGCTGTTGACACACTGAGGTGATCTTTTCCCCCTGAGAGTGGGATGTGGGAAGAAGTCTGAAGGTATTTCTGTGCATATGTAGATGCTACATGCTCCTCATTGAGAGGTAGAATTTCATAAAACTCAGTGGAAACTCTTCACTATGTCAAGCTCACTTCTCTAACTGCCCCATGATACCTCTAGCTCAGAAAAGCTCTGGGAATTAGTTTGCAGCATTCCAAGAGATGCAGAGAGGTGAGCATTTCTACGGACATTCATAGTTCACATGAGATGTGGATTTTTCATATTTATTTTATTTTTTTCACTTTGTATATGAAAGGGAGCATGTATGCTACAGCTTGTGTGTGGAGGTCAGAGAACAACTTTCAGGAGTTGAGTTTCTCCTTTCATCATGTGGATTCTGGGAACTGAACTCAGGTCATCAGCTTAGTTCCCAGGGCATTTACTTGCTGAGCAGTCTCATAGGCCCATACGGTAGTCTTTTGGAGAGACAAAAGTAGGGCCACAGATAATGGCATAGCCAGAAGTCTTGGTGAAAGTGTTGGGCTTTTGATGAGAGTTAAATAGAATTTGAAGCCAGCCTTCCAGTGGCATTGAAGGGGTGAGTCCCATAGACTGTCACATAGGTGTTTTCTACCGTAGTTAAAGGGGAGTTCTGGACTCTATGTTGGAGTTCACGGCTCCTGTAAGCCATCCTGAGTGCTCTTCTCGTCTCTGCCCAGCTATGTCCTGCTTAGGATTGCTGAAGAAACTCTTGAAGAGTTGAAGAAACGTGCCTCCTCACCCCTGAACAAACATTATTTTGCAGTGATGGATCCTCTCTGTGTGTCTGTTGCCACCTCTGAATTTTGGCAGACTATGTTTTAAAATGTGAGACTTGGACTCTAGCTCTGTATTTTTCAAGGGTTAGCAGTTTGACTTACACCTGGGCAGTTTGATCCTTTCTAACACTGAGGTCAGACCCAAAGCCTCCATAGATATGGTGTTATGGATACCAGGAAGCCAGAGCCAATGACCGGCATCATATGTGAGCTCAGGTGGACAGATTTACACTGGGTTTCAGAAATGACACTCTCTTCTTATAAAAATGAGGTAGGGTTGGGAAGTGTCTGGTTCACCCTTGGTGACCCAGCTCTACTGTAAGGATGAACAGTGTTTTCCCCTACGTGTTAAATGATAGCCCCAAGACACCCTTTTCTGGCTAAGTATCTTCCTTCTTTTCTCATCAGCATCTAGAAGGGTGGGCAGCTGTTAAATCAGTGGCCCTAGCATAAAACTCTCCACTTGGTGGAAAAACACAACAACAAAACAGCTATGAGATTCCTTCCACTGGAACTAGAGGGTTCACTTCTGTGGATACAGAGTCAGGTTGTCATAAAATACTTATGTGGCATTGTAGAAAGGACATAGATTTTAGAATTAGGTACATGGAGATTTGAGTTCCTACCATGAGGTTATAGTGCTCATATTTAATACACCCTTTGCTTTCCATGTACACGAAAGGGGTTATATTGTGTTTTAAAGTCTTTCTGTGTATAGAGTATCCATGTGTGTGCACGGGCAGCCTGAGGCTGACCTTGGCTAACTCCCTGTATCAAGCTCCACTTCATTTTTTTTTGTTGAGGCAGGGCCTCTCACAGAAGCTGAAGCTTACCACTTAGGCTAGACTGGATGGCCACTGACCACCCGCTATCCACCCGTCTCTGCCTCCTAGGGCTGAGTTGCAGTTGCACATGCCACCACAGGCCACTCTTACATGGGTGTTGGGAATCTGAACTCAGGTTCTTGTGCCTGCATACTAAGCACCTTATGCACTGAGCCATCTCCCCAGCCCCAGTTTTGAAAGGTCACCATGCGAATCAGAATGAACCATTACAAGCTACTGTACTCTAAGGGTTTACCTTGTGCCAACCTGTATCAGGTGAAGAATTTACCCCATTTCCAGATGAGAAAAAGTGAAGTTGGGTAAATAGAGAAGCATCATTTGTGAAAACCTGACCATGAAGCACAATGTGTCTATGACTAAATTAAGAAAATCATTTCTTTAAAAGATAGCATTTAAAAAAAATAAAAGATAGCATTTACTGAGACTTGAGAATTTAATGAAACAACACATTACAGAAGACCAAAGACACGCTCAGCACACATGAGTGCTGAACAAGAGTTGCTGTCTTCCTCTGTTGAATGGATACATCTATGTGGAGACTGAAGGGGATTCTGGGTCCTTTTGCTCTGACATAGGATTATCTAGTGGTCTACTCCTGATTCAGCCAGGAATGTGGTGACCCACCTTTCCATACGCCAGTTCCCTTGTTTTTGAAACAGATGTTAGTGGAAAATTTTGTTCTAGAGACTCTTTGTGTACGGGTGTTTTGCCTATATGGATGTCTGTGTCTGGCAGCAGAAGAAGTCAGATAAAGGTGACCGACTATGTGGAATTTGAGCTGGAGGTGGTTGTGGGGAGCCACGTCACGTGGATGCTGATAACCAAACCCCAGATCTATGGAAGAGCAGAAGTTGCTCTCAACTGCTGAGCCATGTCTCAAGCACTATCCTAGGGACTTTGTTCTGGATCTTAACATTCTAGAAACAAAATAGCTCCTTCTTTGGGGAAAAGCCACATGTCTAATAAAAGAACTTAGGATTCTCCTTCTGGGGTTGAGTGGTGGAGTTGAGATCCTGGCACATAGGATGCTGAAGCAGGGAGACCTGGAGGTCATGGCCAGCTTGGGCTACAAAGGGAGATCTTGTCTCAAAACAAAAGCAAAAGTGAATAGACAAAGAAGATTCTTTTTCTGCTTTGTGCTTCACCCCTGTTACTCAACCAGACTTTAGGTGGCCAAGTCAGTCACTGGGCCACTAGGTAATCATTATCAAGTCAAATCTGGTGTCCCAGTATTTCCACAGAGCCAGTAGCATCTTTGGAAGATAAAACCAACTGAGATGTAAAAAGACTTTTGATTAGACCTGATAGCTAGCAGGTCCTTTGTCCTTTTTTAGTTTCCATTCCTTTCACTCCTCCAAATCAGGAATGTGTAGCATCTTCTTGTTTTCATATTCTGTGTCCATCTCATGTGTAATTCGTGCTGTATAACATATCAGAACCCAAGATTTGATTTATGGAGACTGGTCAAGATGTTATTTTTGGGGATGCGGAGATGGCTTAGTTAGTAAAGTATTTGCCATGCATGTATGAGGACATGACTTCCACTCCTAACGCCAACATAAAAAGGTAGGTGTGTGCTTGTAATCCCAGCACATGGGAAGCAGAGATGGAAGGATTCTTGGAGCTTGTTGGCCAGCAGTCTAGCCAAATCCTAGTGAGAGACCCCCCACTTTAAAAATTGGGGTAGACAGTACTGGAGCAGAAATGTCACCTGCTGTTGTCTCCTCACACACATACAAGTACCCATGCATTTGCATACATGGATATACCTGCATACACACAGAACTCATTTTATCATTGGTTGACCATAGAACAGTGACTATTGTGGTTTGAATATGAAATGTCTCCAGTAGGCTCATATGTACAGACATTTAGACCCATGTATTGGCACTGTTTGGAAGACTGTGAAGCCTTCATGGTGGGGGCACAGCTGGTGATGCTGGGCCACTGGAGGCTGGCCTCTGAAAGTGATAACCTGTCCTTGCCCCAGATGCAAGCTCTCATGCACCTGCATTTGAGGAGCCTCGTCCCATACTCTGGTCACTATGAACTTCACAGAGCCTTTCCTAGCTCCAATGTGTGATCCATAACGAACCTTTTATTCCTTGACTTGACTCTGGAAGGTGCTTGGTGACAGTCATGGGAAAAAGAATTAATACAGTGGCCAAGTCACATCATTCTCAGTCTTGTCACATCATCCATAGTCCTTTACATTTATACCAGGAGAGTGGGTAGTGACACCTACCTGCTTGCTCTCCTAAGATAACTCAGAAGATATTGATGTGACATATGCACAGTAAGCTTTATTAACTACTTTTGTACACATGAATCTGCCGTATTCATTTAAGCATCATTTTCATAATCTGGAAGTGCTGTCCATGCCCAGGGAATCTACTAGCATAGTAGTTGGCACAGAGCAGGCACTCCAAAGAATGACTTAAAGGCCATTCCTCAATCTCATGGTGACTTCCCAGGTTACAGTCACGTTAGGATCCTTTGTACAGACAAGGAAAAGAAGTGCGTTGGAAATATCATTTATGACAATGGTACTTATCACCACTTCTTTTACCATATTTGGGAGCTATCTCAGATGCTTTATACAGGATTCTGCCTCTCTTCTTTGATAACAATAGCACAAGGCTTAATTAGCCTAAGTATTAAGCATGCATATTAGCAACTGGCAATTGATGGAACCAAGGAGATGCCAGCTAAACTCACTTGTGAGGGGTACCGCCCAACTCTGCCATGGTCATGGAGGATCCCCTTTCAGTGGGTGTTAATCTTAGGGACTCTGGGTTGCTCATAGCCCAATCCTTATCAGTGTAGTTTTTTCCAGTTTCCTTCATAAAAAGTAGTATGTGATAAGCCTGCTGGGGCAGGAAATAGTTTTGCACTAATGAGTTTGTGCTTCGCTGACGCTTTCCCATTAAAATCATGTTAACCAGGGCCCCCCCTTGTTAATCATCCCAAAATCAGTTTATTAATTAACTCATTTTGGGAAATGGCAATTTAGTCAGAGCTCTCCAGCTCATTAGCACATTACCAGGACAGAGGAAATAGATGTCACCGAAACTCCTCCCCGTACACTCAACTAAGCCAGAGCTGAACCTTCTTGGGGTTTTGGGTTGTCCTTCTACTAATTCGCATGACAGAGAGTGACTGAAAGGATCCAGGATGCCTGGTGCTGCACTTCCTTTGGGGGCCAAAGCTGTAAAATGCACTACCTGTCTCAAGAGCATCTTAGGCTAGGATGGTGGGTGTGGAGTGGAGGTGGACTGTTTTTGATTCTTGACACCCCCACTCCTGATGGCACACTCTATGTGTTTGTGGTGTACATAGCCAATTTGTGTATATGTACTCATGTACGTGTGAGTTCACGTGTGTGTGTGTGTGTGTGTGTGTGTGTGTGTGTGTGTACCCATGCAGAGACCAGAGGTTGATGTTGAGTGTGTTGAGTGTTTCTTTCTATTGTGCACTACTTATTTTTTTATATATATATAGGTTCTCTCTCAAATGACCCTAGAAGGTAAATGTTGGCTACATTTGCTCCTGGAGAGTACCGATTGTGTAGGCTAGTTGGCACCTGAGGTACAGATGTGTAGCATCATGCCTAGATCTTACTTGAGTGTCTGGATCCCAGCTCAGGTCCCTGTGCTTGCCATTCTAGCCCTTTTTAGACTCTTCAGCCACACATCAGACATGCCTCAGAAACCTGTCCAGCTTTGCAAAGGCGCTTTGGGAAAACGAGAACTGAATAATGGCATTTGTGTAGGGAATGCTGAGACTTTCCCACTCAAGCTCCAGTTTTATGATGATAATATTATGAAAACTTGGATCTCACAAGAATGGAATGATCACCGTGTGCCAGGTACCATGTGCCAGGCACTGTCCTAACCACTGTGTGATAGCTCACTTAATGAATAACAGCGATTAATGACTCATTGAATGGGGGACAATAGTTACTAATTAACCTAATGCTCACTGTAGACTGATAAGTAGGCACCTTTAAACCCTTTGTTTACCAGTAAGTAAAACAAAGCAGCCTACCAAGAGTTGAAAGCAAACAATTTAGCTTTAGAATTACACACCCACGAGAGATCCAGGAAATGGGTCTTTTCCCCATCAGACACAGAGTGGGGAATGGAGTTCACTCTTCTGCAGTAGCTGAATCAGCATTCTTTCTTCTTTGCCTGCTGTTTGTTTCCAGGACGTCCTACCCCATGGCCAGATTTCTCATAAAATATAATTCAGATCCTGTGCATGTCTCCTTTTGATTTCATATATACAGTGGTTGGCAGAGGACAGACCTGAGTAGAACCTGTGAGTTAGATGTTGGAATATGGACAGGCAGGATTTACCCACTGACAATATAGGATGTCATTCCAGAAAAGCTAGGCTTTCTAGCTGACGGTGATCAACTGCTTTACAAAGCCCTCGCTTTAAATCTGGAGGTAGATGCCCAGGGGCAATACAGTGATAAGTGGAACAAGATGAAGCCTGTTCTGGGATGAGAAGTCACTGTGATAGATGTCAACAGTTTTTCTCCTCAATAACTTGACTTTGTTTCAGTGTCAGGATTGACTCCACCGCAGGATGGAGGGATCTGGGAGCCAGACTGCTTGTGAGGAGATGATGGCCTTTTCTTCAGCTCATCAGGATGAGAGGATAGTGCAGGTGTTAGTGATCTAGGCTGTTCAGGCTACTAGCAAGAAGAAGCATCCAGTTCAGGCTCACTTTGGTCACCCTTCAGAACACTCTCATGTAATCTTTCTTCCTTAGGAGGGGGGATGGTGCTGAGATCTGTCCATACTGTGATCCAGGAAGGGGTGTGGTCATCTACCTGATCAACTATTGTTTTTATCTGTTAAAATACCCACCTATCCTTGTCCTCCTATGGGCTTATAGATGACTTTAATCATTAAAAACAATATCTAACTTCCATAGGTGACATATGTGTCCATATAGTGTCATGATCTGGAGTGGGACTTCTATGTGTAGACTACCCATGTTAGTTAACGTACAGGTCAAGCTAAACTAGAGAGTCATTTTTCATCTTAAATGGTTAGCAAGAGCAGTATTTATACTTTTAGAGATGTTGGGGAGAGTAAAGCTCAAAGAGCCCAATAATGCTTGGCTGTGAATAGGAAGTCCGTGCAGAAGAGACAAGTCATTACCATTCCTATTCCACGTCGCTATCCCCCTCTGTGGTTGGCAAAGATGGTGGTCAATTGTACCATGAGTCAGAGACAGGAGTCTCTGATAAAGTAGCAGAACATGAGTGTTCTCACAACAGAGTCAAGCCAACCTTGTCATCACTACAGCCTCCACTGTAGACAAGACGGTCTGTGAGCATGGGGAGGGCACGGCAGGCGCGCAGCATGTGATACAACCGTCATAAGTGACGGAAAATCACAGAAAACCTCAAGCTGTGTCTATAGAGTGCAACTAAGACTTATGAAGTGTCTTTAGAGATAAGAGGCAGAATCCCTGTAAATACCAGAAATTACTATGCAAATAAAATAGGTTTGCCTCTTTTTGTGTTGAGAAATTTGCAAAGACCCAGGAGGTATTTCTGCCGAGGGAGGTAGAGAGACTTGTCTTGCAGTTCACAAACATGATGTTGAGAATTAGACGGAAGGTCAGGCCTAGATTCTACAGCAATGACTTCCAATATGTTTCTGAGTGTTTTTTTTTAATTATGTGCCTAAGTAAGTGCTCATGTGTGTATATATGTCTGTCTGTGTGCATGTCTGTGGGTGTGCCCCTCTGTGCATGTGCACAGGGGCCAGAAGCTGTCAAGTGTCCTCTATCACTCTCTTCAGGAGTCGACCTCCTGCAGGGTTCTCCCAGCAGTACACTGTGGCTCTGACTGGACAGCCACTGTTGTCAGATGATTCAGTCCTTTTTAACTTTTATTTAAGTAGGGCATCATTATTTACGAAGGTGGATCATTTCACCTAAATGGTATAGTTCTAAATATAAAGAAGAGCCATTCAGAGAGGGATACCCTTACTGAGATGAGATGAGAGGAGCCTGAGAAATACTTTGCACTGCTTTCATGCTCATGATACCCTGGGGCCCAGGAAGGAGAAGGGAACTTGAGTGCTTGCTATCACCCTAGCTCTGCTCAGGCCTAGTGCTGATTTCATTGTTGAAGATGACATGATGACAACAGCTGCCTCCTTGCTGAAACAGCTGCCACTTCATGATACCTTGTTCTAGAGACTTGAACACCTGCCCTTATTTACCGCTCATATTCTCTCTGTGAATCAGTGTGCCAATCAAGCTGTGGTGTTTTCAGCATGCCTGGCCCCTTCTCTAACACCAGAGTGACATTTCCTGCCTCTCTTTGAAGCTGTGTTAGGCTGTGATCTATGGAACAACAAAGTTCCGGTCCACAAACTGTGGGTCCAAGTTATATTTCTTTCTGTCTTGGCATCTTTTTATATATATATAAAGGCATGCCCTATGTAACCTTCAATACTTCCCTTTCCCAACACAGCCAACTCAGGAGTTACCTGGAAAAGAGAGATACCTCAATACCCCATCTATATCAAACGTAGCATGTCAGTAATAATAGTACAATGAGGCTCCAAGGAGATACTTTCCTGAAATTCTGACCAAGTCAATTAGGTTCCATTGAGGTTTCATTGTGCAGCTTTTAAAATCAAGACTACAGCGGTTGAGGAAACAGAGAATTGGAAAAGCCAGAATTCAGATCCACATTGGTCCAACAGCATAGTTTGGACACTTCTCTTTATACCACAAGTATAACATGGAGGGAAGCAGCAATGAGATGGATAGATACCCCAGAACTCTAACCCATGGACACCCAGCCGTGGAACCAGGGATAAGGTTCATTGGCTTTCTGACTTCTATTTTCTGGCTTAGCAAAGGACACACAAAACATCCCCCATCTCTTCTCTCCATCGTCTCTGGAGACTGACAAAGAAGCTCCCTGAAGGTGAGGAACAACAACATTAGACAGAGGCCCGAGGCCTGAGTTTAGTATCTACTGCTTGCTGTGGTTCTCAGCCATGACCCTCGTCTTCTATGCTTTCTTCCTCAACATGTCTAGCAGTAGAGGGCTGGGTCAGACAACATGTGAAGCTGTCATGAGAGTGAAATAAGAGGACACAAGGCCACTGAGCCTACGAACTCTGAAGTGTCGCGAATTGACAAAGGAGCCTATGATGAGGTCTTTTGGGAGACAGCAGGATCATTTGATCCAAACCCTTGTTAACATAAGTAAGTTATTTCCTCTGTATTGTCAGAGGAAGACAAAGAGGTATTGGAAGTCACTAACAAGAGACAAGAGATAAGAACACAGATGAGGAGCAGACTACAGATCCCCAAGCAATTGATGAACATACTCCTAATGGCTTATCCTCATTTTAAAAAAGCCTTCAACCTGAATGTGGAATGGTAATTACTAGAGGTGAGAAAGGGGGCAGTGGATAAAGGGAAACAGCATTTTATTAGTATTCACTATATATCTGTGTTGAAATATCGTGCCAAACTCAAGGAATAAAACAATTCAAACAAGATGTCATCGACTCTAATTCCTTCCCACTTTGTTCCTTTGTTGTGTGAATTGTGGCTTTCAGCCTGCTCTCTCCTCCTACTCTCTATACCATCTCTCTTTCCTCATCTATAACTGCTTTCCTCTTCTCGGCTCTCCCTGGTCACAACCTGATCTCACTATGCACCACCCTCCTGAAGCCAGCATCCCAGAAGCAGGCCGCCCTTGCCTGATTTCTTTGTGGAAGCCATCTTACTTCTGGAACAATGCTTGGCATCCAATATTTGTCAAATTCGTTAAACAAGCACTTGGTCTTTCTTGAAAATGACTGATCTTCTGTTTGTCTTGTGAAATGCATGCAGACAAAATTCCCAGAAAATCAGATCATGAAGGCACTTGCACCATCATCAAGCATTCAAAACTAAATCTTATAGGAGGAGATCTGGCAGGCAAGACGGTTAGAACTTGAAGAAGAGAGGACACTCCCCAGAGATGATGCTTATACCTTCCTTTCTCATGGCTCTTTTGACTATGGAGGCAGGCCACCTTGACTGAGGTCCCACAGTCATGCACAGACACTAAGGGTCACGATACTGGTACCCAAGAGAGATGGCCTGTTGAGGCAAATCACTGATTCCTAGTCTGTGTCCCCACTGACTATCCAGGAGAGATGCTGTATGTAGGTGTTCATCATAAGAATGCAACACCAAAGAGTTTTCCCTCATTTCTAGGTCTCCTGTTCTGGTTCCTAAATTGTCACTCTTTATGCTCAGTCTGGGCCCACACTGTCCTCTGTCAGAGCTTGAATCATCCCAAACATTGTTCCAGTCTATCCCATTTCTACTCAGTCACTTTCCCCAGATGAGTTTCTTTTGCTTTTTAAAGACATTTTGTTTTGCAAAGATGGGGCAACTATGGTTATTTGGTTCTCTACCCACAGTGCCTCACATAATACCTGACATCATATAGTCATAGGAACAATAAGACAAAACTATCAGCCGTCATTTATTAAGCCCCTTACTTGCCACACACGGTGTGAAGAATTTTACATTGATCCATTTAATTCAAATCCATGACTTGTTAAATTATCCTTCCAATTCTTCAGATGATAAGGTGTAAATTTGTGAAGTGAGGCACTGCGGCGCACACCTATAATCCCAGCCCTCGGGGAGGCAGAGGCAGGTGGATCTCTGTGAGTTTGAGGCCAGCCTGGTCTACATAGCTAGTCCAGGACACTCAAAGCTACACAGAGAAACCCTGTCTCAAAAAACCAAAGGAAAACATGTAAATGTATGACTAGGACACAAAACTCAAAAGTTTTAACATAGACTAATGACGGAGTGAGAGAAGGTAAAAAAAAAAAAAAAAGAAGCTGAGGCTTGAGCTCCATTTTCCACTCTGTGACTGTGTTGGCATGTATATGTGTATGCTCAGATCTGCCCCCTCAGCCCCATTTCCTAGAGTGCATAGGTATGGTAAGGTGCTAAATCCAAACGGGAGTTCACCACAGCCATCAGGCCTCTAAGGATTGATGAAGCAAGCCCCTCTGCAAGCCTTTAACCTTGACCTTTCCCGGGAAAGACTCATTACTCAGCAGCAGCTTGCCTTCTCTGCGATACAAGTGACACGTGGGTCCTCGACCCCATCCCCTAGCAGCAATTATGAAAACTCACTTGAGTTGCAAATTAATATGCAATTATGATTTTGGCAAGAGCTCTAAGGAAACCCAAAAGGGCTTTAATTGAGTGGCATTTTCCCATGTGCCTGTCCCCAGACAAATGGGACAAAATGCTTTTCGACGTGCCCTGGCTTCAGATAGCATAGGGGAAGCTGTTGCAGTCTCAGGAGGCCACGGGCACTGACATGTGAGGTGCGGTGATGGGAATTCAACAGGACAAGTATAGGCGATTTGCGTTTGCTAAGCCTCAGTGGGAAATCCCACCATTAAGAAGTGTACACTGTGAAGGAAGAGATAGAAAAACAAATCTTACCACAATTAAAATAAAATGTCACCAGTTTTCCCAAATGGGCTTCTCTGGAGCCTGGTCAGAGGGTGGAGCACCAGACTATGTGGGGGAGAGCTGAGAAGTCTGGGCCTGGCCTTGGCACCCTGCAGACCTAGGCTTGACCTATGAAGCACTGAGGGCAGAGGCAATGCAGGCACATAAGCAGAAGAAAGACAACTGAAGATTCAAGTCAAACAAGAACATGATTTTGACATCTTCTTCTTCATATCACATGCAAAAATAAGTTCCGGATGAAAGGGGTACGAGCAGAAGGAGCCGAAACGTAGCAGAATATTCATCCAATCTTGGGAGTCAGGGAAATTCTCCCAAGCAATACAAGAAACAAAAGATTAATTATCTTTTTAAAATTCATAAGCACTTAATGTGTGTATGCCAAAACACTATAAACAAAGTCCATGCAAACAAGGCAATGGTAGGTATGAGAACAGGTATGTAATAAGGTTATAGGGACGCAGGTCAGTATGTCTGCACGTGTATTGCTTTCACAGACAGAAGAAACACTCTCAAATCAGACTTTTCAAAAAGGGCCAAGGTTATACACGGGGACTCTGTGAGGAGAAGGTTTAAGTAACCACTAAGCACGTAGAAGGTGGCCATTCTGAAATGCAAACTGAAATGAAGAGGTGACACTTCTTATTGTCTAGATCAGCAAACACTTTAGACAGCGAAGTGTCAATCATGAGGTCAGAGGACCAGTGGCAGTCTCACACGCCTCACTGAGGGAAGAGTTACGTAGCACCTTTCCTGGAAAGCTTTGTATAATCAGCACTGCACTAAAGGGATCGCTTGACTCCAGGCAAGAGTTCACTGTGTACTAACACATGAGCACACAAAGAGTTACTTGAAGTTCAATGCAGCAAAGAAACACGAATCAAATAAAGAATCCGGGACATCAATAGAACTGTCCATGGATGCGCACATGGTTAATGGATAGAGGTTTGTTTATACTGAGGAGATGGTATGGCTGTATGTGTGTGGTTGAGTTTTAAGTATGCTGGTAAAATTTGACGGAGGGAACTCATGCAAGGTTCTAACACATTACACATAATTCTGAAGGCAAACAAACCACTTACATTATTTGTGAAAATATGCATGTTTCTATGGGCATGATAGGGCAGCTGGATTGACTTTTACTTATTAATCTTTAATTAGAATGCATGGATAAGTTTTGTAATTCTAAAAATCTCTAGATATTATATATCTGAAATGAGAACCACCAAGAATGGATAAATAAATGATAATAGCTGGAAAGCAGGTATGAGGTAGGGGTCTCCTTACTATAAGCAGGCTTCTGGAAACTGCAAGGTGACTTCCTGTGGGGCTTGCTATGGAAGAGATTTCTGATTCGGGTAAGAGTTTCCTGTGAAGACATTTATCCTCCTCTCCCGATGTAGGAATTTCTGGTTGGGTTAAATGAAAACTATAATAACATAGGGTCATGGCAAATCGATAAGGTGGTCATGGCTCAGCATGGCCTCTTCCGCAGTGAAGACAGTACCAGTGAGGGTAAAGGCTACCAGGGTTGGTGAGCAGAGGGGTCCTGGTGGCTCTGGGGGCACATCCTTAGCAGTCTGAAGAAGCAGACAGTGGGTTAGAGAGGGTATGATGAGATGAAGGAGGGAGAGGTCGAGTCAGCAAACCCTGGGCAGGAAGGAGGATGAAGCCAGAACATTAATAAGAGAAACAGGACAGAAGGGGAGGTTAGAGTTGGATAAACCTGAACACGTTCACAGAAAAGTGATGTGTGTTGACAATCCACTAAATGGTAGCCACCTAGGGACTTGTGCAAGGTGACAGTGCAAGGAGGAGGGTGTCACCTGGGGACAGAGTCCCTGCTCTGTAAAACAGAAGATGGGAAAAGGTCAAGATGCAAAGCTTTACCACGGAGTGTGGAATCAAGTAGGTCTGAGGCTGCTGCAGGTTGCTAGCTCTCTACTCCTACCTTTCTAAGCCTTAAACCTCTTACTAAGTTGAAAAGCTCCTTCTCGGGCTTGCTGTGCATACTGGAGACAGGTGCAACGTCTGACCTGTAATTGGCACTGCACAAACGACAACCGTGACTGCCTTCGACCAAGCACTGTATGCAGAGGGGAAGCGTCTGTAAGTCACACAGAGGAGACACTGGCTGGAATTAAGACCCGGTCACTCATTCTCCTGATGACCAGGGAGAGCCTAATGGAGGCTGTTTGTTTGTTTATTTATTTATTTATTTAATATTTATTTCTTTTTTTTTTTATTTTTGTTTTTCAAGACAGGGTTTCTCTGTGTAGTCTTGGCTATGCTAGACTGGCTTTGTAGACCAGGCTGGCCTCAAATTCACAGTGATCTGCCTGCCTCTGCCTCCCAAGTGCTGGGATTAAAGGCATGCGCCACCACGCCTGGCCTTATTTGTTTTTTGTTTGTTTGTTTGTTTTTCTTTTACGAACTGAGATTCTGAATAAGGTTTCATATAGAAGTTTACGGTGAAGTTCAGGGATAAAGTTTGGCAATGATTGCTCCTGGAACAAAGACATTGCTTAATAGAGAGAAGCTGCTACTGTTTTTCTTTCTCACCATCTTTTTTTTTTCCATAGGAGCTGAGGTCATGGGATGGGTAGAGGGAACTGTCTGAGAAATAGTTTCCCAAGTGGCCGAGGTCTCGCTCCATTAACACGGTATTCTCTAGGGTTTCTGCACTTCCAGGAATCGGGAGCAGGAACAGGAGACAGGTGAGAAGGGAGGGGAGGATGGGTAAGGCTGCTTTCCTCTGTTGATCATACCACCCTCTCTCTTGTAATTCATTTATGATGGAGCATTTCTGTCTTGTAAAGGTTTCATTGTCCATCTGGGCCATTGAGTGGAAGATGCAGAAAATGTGTCTAATGGGGCTTGAGCTGATGACGTGTTTCCCAAGTGATACTGGGCAAGAGATTTTATGAGCTTGAGATCTCTATGAGATATTTTCTAACTCCCACACTGGATTCAGTAAGTCAGGTACTAGGTAGATGCCTACAAACCATGAAGTTTGTTTCTCTTGGATGCTACTGATGACCCCTGTCTCTTCACCACCGATCATGAAGCTTAGCTGAAAGAGAACACACTGTATGTGCTATGCTACATTTCAAAAATAACATATCACCAGACAATGGATAAAAGATTGAACACATGGACTAGGGAAGCCTGGTGAGACCAATGTCAAGCAGGTTTTGGCAGGCTCTGTACCCGCTACATCGAACACAACATGTGGATGTGGTTTTGGGAAGAGCAGAGCCCAAGTGGTCCTCCCCCTTCCTGTCCGCAGGGATAGTGATATAATAGTAGATTATTTTATAGCTGGCAGTAGTTAAACCACATGGTCACTGTAGCCTGCCTCTCTCTTTCCAAGGGCTGTCATTCCCTGCCACTCCCATATATGTTGGTTCCTGCATTCACAGGACTCCGGGTCCCAGTGCTGGCTGTTACAGCAGATCTCAGGCTCCCTGGAAAACTCCAGCAGGGGCCTGAAGTCCTGAAGCAGTAAGTAAGATCCATGTGCTCTGAGAGCCTGGCTCACCAGTCTCTTTCTTGCTCTCCTTTCTGTCTTTTATAAAATAATGTTTACATTAAATCATCCCCGGGGGGGCTCTTTCCAGCATCGAGACCCTGTGTGTGAGTCCATCCCTCAGCTCTGTTATACTAATGTGTGTTTGTGTATAGATAGGGGGCACACTAATATGTGTTTGTGCATGTGGAAGCAGATGCCAATCTTGGGCTGCACTTGTCATGTGGTGTCCACTTTCTCTTTGTTGAGTCGGGATCTGTCATTGGCCTGGTGTTCACTGAGCAGGTGAAGCTGACTGGACAGTGAGCCTCAGGGATCTGCCTGGCTCTGCTTTCCAGGACTGGGATTGCAAACACACCTCACTAGGCCAAGATTTTTGTCATGTGCATTCTGGGGATTGAACTCAGGTCCTTATGCTTGTGAGACAGTCACTCTATATCCCCTACAGCCAGCTTTTCAAAGCAAATATCCAGCTAGACCTCTTGTTTGTATATGTGTATAAGGTGGTCTGAGTATGTTTTCAGGAGTTCCTTTCTTTCTTTTTTTAAAAAATATTTATTTATTTATTATGTATACAATGTTTTGCCTACGTATATAACTGTAGGCCAGAAGAAGGCATCAGATCACATTATAGATGGTTGTGAGTCACCATGTGGTTGCTGGGAATTGAACTCAGGACCTTTGGAAGAGCAGGCAGTGCTCTTAACTGCTGAGCCATCTCTCCAGCCTGGGAGTTCCTTTCTATAGAACCCATCTATGTAGATGCTATGCTAACCTTAATGAGTTATTTCAGTGAGTAAAGCTCTTCGTGTCATACTAATTCTAAAAACACCCGCCACTTACAGGTTATACAGTCACGTCATTTGTTTGGCCAGCCTCTCAGCTGTATCTTTAACTTCCTTCCTTTTTAAATGTGCTTTTGAATATGCTATTTCTCACTGCTGCTCTGTTCCCCAAGGCATTTGAACTTGGAACCCCCAAAAGTCAAGTCAGAAAGAATAGAGATAGGCTTGCCGAGGACCCCTCCTTCAAGACCCGACCCTCTACTCCAAGCCTCCTCCACCACAGCAATGTGCTTGGCAATAAGCTCAGATTCAAGGGTCAAGGGCAGGAGCAGTCTTTTGACAGGAGTTGTGATGGGGGATAACTAACAGTGGGGAGGCTTTCGGAGGATGAAAACAGAAGACAAGTGTCAGATGGCTCTGGCCTCAATTTCCACATTTACAGAAAAGAGCACGATTCTGCAGTGCTCCTTGCTGCCTGGAGCTGGGATGACTTTCAGTGAAATAGTGCCTAGAGAGGAATCAGCACACAGCAACTCTTTGATGATCAGCATAAGGCAGCCCTTTCCCTGAAAGCTGCACGAATACAGGGAGGGCTTGGCTCTCCTGAGCACTCAGATTGAAACTATCACACATATTCTGCGTCATTCCGAAAAGATGGGAATTTGCATAAAAACGCACGAGTGCTCTGAGTTCTCCATAATGAGGGGCTCCAGAAAGCCAAGGCAGCGTGGGCAGCCTCCTTTTATGTGGCACTCAGGCCCAAGACAGCTCCCCGCTAGGATGCCTTAACCATCCACCAGACCCAATCCCTCTGAGTCCGCATCATGGAGAGAAAGCATTTACTTTAATAGTTCCACTCTCTGTAGGCTGAGAGGTCCTTCCTGCAAACATCCCCCTGCAGATGCATCACATTCCTGACAACATATTCTCTCACCCAGCAGATCAGAGCGATCATTTAAAAGCTCTGAGTGAAAGCCAGAGCTGCTGATTGATCCAATAATATCATCTCAGTCCCATTTCAAACTACCTGTTCTTTAAATTGCATATAAAAATACAGTCCATGCAATATTAATACACCAATGAATAATACACTAACAATTTGAAACATACCAACCCACCCAAAGATTTTTCATCTCCTGTGCGTTTCATCTGAGACAGCTGGTATG
>OU015752.1:112031065-112123412 GCA_907169655.1 Acomys percivali | reverse complement strand
ACACACACACACACACACACACACACACACACACACACACACACACGCACATACACACACATACACACACATACACAGGCACATGCAGACACACACATGGCAACAACAAACCAACCAGCATAGTTTCCCCGAGGGTTGACTGTTAAGATTAAATCAGGTCATGTACACAGCAATTCCTGGCTGAAGGCTTGGCAGTAGCAAGGGGATTTCTTCCTGGAGCATAAGCAAGCACTCACAATGGCTCTGTTAAGTGCCACTTCCATGCCCCTGATGTTTTAAGCTTTGATCTTTAAGGGAACTGGTTAAGAAATGTAGAGACACTTTCCTTCTGGGACCATGTCCCAGATGCTAACATTCTGAGCACTCTGAATTCCACATAGAGAAGTGTTGCAGCAGCCCACCTATCTCCTAGTACAGATCTGCAAGCGTGGATGGTTCATGCAACCAGGAAGGGGCCTAGCATACTGGGGTTAGAAACTGCCTTTACATGATGAAGTTTTGTGGGGGCAAAACTATGGTTTTGAGAATAGGGTTCATTTGATAATGGGAACTTTGCTCTACAACTGTAAAATACTTGCAGCTATGAATCCATCTACTTGCTAGTCATGCTGAGAACTGACTGTGAGCTAGATTTTTTTTAAAATAAAAGGTAGAAAGATATGAGGGGATGATAGGCCTATAAACTGTTGACTAGCTAAGCAGAATTTTAGAAAAACACTAAAAACATGGGAGTGATCAGTCTGCTCTGACAGCTGTGACTGGGGGATACCTGTTGAAGGAAGTGGCATGTAAGAGTAAGATCTTAGACATGTGTCTTCTGGACCAGAGCATGGAACAAGAAAGGTAGAAGCTATTGTGGGGCAGTGATGATTCAAGGTGGGGGCGGTTATGGTGTGCTCACATGTCTGTACAACAAGGCACTGGCTGGGAATGATGCTAAAGCAGGTTGCCATGAGTCACGGGTTGCCCAGTGCACTCCACTCTGCAGAGCTCATGCCCATGTTGTCTAATTTCATCTTCTTTGCTTCTGTCACCATTTTACCCTTGAAGGAAAACTGAAACAGAAAGTCAATGAAGGGGCAGTTACAGCCTCAGAATTTTATTTCATCTTTTGGGCTCAAGGCCTGTGCTCAAATTTGTCTAAATGTCAGAGTATTGTTTTAACGCAAAGATGGGATGGAATGAAGGCCTCACACCTCAGAACTGTGAGGGAAGACTCAAGGATGAGGTTTTCAGATTTTAAGAAAGATATAATCAGGCCCACCTTGGGGACAGGCTGGCTGCCAAGTTCACTGTTGGGTGAAGTTAGCTCTTGACATGTGAGTTAGGACTGTGACCGACCTAGGAGAGGAAAGAGCACCGCAGCCAAGGGAACCACAGTTTCTGCAAACCTCACACCTTATGCTATGGTTGGGTAGCAGACGAAAGGTGGGGGGAAGCAGAGGGGAACAGAAAGAGGAGAAACGTTAAGCACTTCGGGATATCAAGCCAGTTGCTCTACTTTCCTTTCTGACTACATGTGACAACTTGGTTAGGCAAGGCCTTAAAAACCATTTTAAATTTTATTTTTGTCCCATCTGTTAAGAGCAGTCCAAGGACCTGTCATAAAAAAAAAAGTCTTGTACTGTGAAAATAGAGATCAGAAGTCACTGGCGGGAAGATGGTCTATAAATATGGGTATACTGTACAATATATTGGTAAATTTTCTGTCATGTGTGTTTAAGGTTACTGACACACAGGCTCTAGAAGGAGGGTAGAGCCTCATCCCAGGAATGTGTATGGTTGCCTCAAAATCTTCAGGCCCTTTACCTGGGGTGAGCTGGGCTCTTGCTTCTGAAATGGGGAAAGAGAAAAGTGGCAAGCAACCAAGGTTATTAAAGTTATTTGTTCTTGAGAACCAGTAGAAGGTAAACCCGTGGCATAAGATGCCTGTAGAGGGATCTGGAAGCCTGAAGGTCACTGCTGGAAAGACTAGATTGGAAACTCCAGTATGGCCACTTCTTCCTGGTTCAGTCCTGCTGGATGTTGTAAGTGACAAGTTTGCTCACCTTTGCTTGATCTCTTTTGATCAGGCTACTCAGTGTCTTTGCTTAATGTTGCCAGTGCTTGATTTGATGATGTTCTATTATCCATCCATTGCTTCTAACTGCTGTCTGCTAATTGTTGTTTTACTATTGCTTGCTCTGTGCCTAATAGACTCACTCACTTGAAACCCAAAGGAGGGATATCATAGGTCATTCTCTGGATCACAAGGAATAATGGGTAATTACATTATAATGGACAACAGCACTTGACTTTGGACAGTAAGTCATCATAGTAGGAACAAATGAATTTGTTGGGAACCTACTTTTGTCGGTTACTCCAGTAAGGAGTAGCCATCAGGTCTTCTCATGCTAAAACTCAGCTCAAACCTCCATAAACTGCTGCTGTTTAATCCTTTCAGCAGTTGGGGGAGAGTTGTGAATACGTGATGTTACTAGATTACATTTTTATTAAGCCAGTCAAAAGATGGTGATAAATCTGTGCTGTGCGACACAGCCTGTGTTATTTTTACCTTTCTGGAGGCCTCACTTTCAGACCAGTAACATCAGGAAGCAGATATTCCCTCTGGCTGTCTCAGAGTCCTATGTCCTATTGCAAGAAAAAGTGATAGTTCATCTACCATCATCTATTCTTGGTAAGCATCTTCCCAGATATCATTGCCTGGGATGTGGAACATATATTTCAAAGGAAATTATACAACCAAACAACAAAGAAAGACAAAACAACAACAGGGAATATTCTGGAGCCAAACAGAATTAACTATATTTGATGGAGTTCTTACTGGACCAGTATAGAAGGGCACTGAGAAACTCTAGGGAAATAAGATAGGAAACTTGCCAAACTCATTTGATCAGATTACGTGATCCTAAAGCGAGTGCTCCATGGGTCACACTTCATATGCTTATTTGTCTTCCTAAGGCATCCTCCTAGAGAGCATGGATGGGTCTGGATCCAGAGAGCCTTGCATCTCAGGTCCAGTCCTGGGATCTCTTTTTACACTTTGGCTTTAGACTGGTCATTGCCTCTTTTCTTCTTTACAACTAAAACAGACTGGATGATAGGATCTCTGATACACTTTTAGGAACACATGCTTGTCTATAACCTGTTCATTTGTTCTTTCATTCACTTAGCAAACATATGCAGAGGGGAGGTTGGCATTTTAGCTACTGGAGATAGATTTCAAGATATGTCCATCATCTGACCTAGAGGGCATCTCAGGCCAGTGAGAGAAAGACATACATACACAGGCAACTTCAAGCCCATGATCAGTGCTGCTCTTTACACATGGCTTCTGTTGGAACTTGGTGGAGGCAATGACACTTGAAGGATGAGCAGTTGGCCAACAGAGCTCAGGGAAAGGGTATCAGTATAAAGAAAGAGGTAACTGTAGACACTCTGGAAGCAACAGGAATATCAATGATAAAAATAGGAAACAAGATAATACACAAGTACTGGCTTTATTTATTTCTAAATCCTGAAACCTAAACAAATAGTTTCTGATCCTGATTTAACAGTTGAATCTGTAACAGCCAGTTCATTCCAGTTTGGAGGAGATGTTGCCCATGCATATAGTTAATGTTTAGTTAAATCCAAGTAAACTATCCATTTCTTCTGTGGTTCATTCACTTTTAGTCCAGTCCTCCTCATCTCTCCCTCCTGTTACTCAAGGCCCTGTTGTTGGCTGCTTCTTAACAACTCCAAATTCCTTCTAGTATTAGCACTGGCAAAACAGTAGCCTGCATGAGAATGGTGGTGTGTTTTATTGTAGGCTTTTCAAGTAACAGCTTTTCCCTCCATTGAGAGTGTGTAGTGGGGATTAGGACTTGATTCATTCCATTTTACTTCCTGATTCCAGCAATCAACCCATCCCATGCTAGTCACAGAATGGAACCCTTCGGCTTATCTCAGTCCTTCATGATTCAGGGAAGATGGTACCTCTTCCAGGGGGTCTTTACGAATAGACACTTGGCTGAAGGCAGTAGGCTACCCTAGGTGGAGGTAGCACAGGAATAAGCACAGATTTCATAAGCCAAGTCAGGTGCCTCTGTTTATGCTGCCCCAGAGAGAAGAGTTACCCTGTATATGGAGGAGTTGATAATCAAGCAAAGAAGATGGGTGATTTGCTACTGACTAGCATCTTTGATACATACTGTGTATCTTCTCTTTTCATTGAACCCTACTGTGTTCCAGGCACATTGATTGGAAAGCATTTGGGATAATTTACATGTCAGAAATTCATACTGTATTCAAGTAACTGATAGTCCATCCATTTGATGTTAGCTCTGTTATGGCAACAGAGAGTGTCTTAGGCCCCAAATATTCTTCTCTCTTCCTGGGCCATGCTGTTTGCCTGGGGCTCCACACCCTGCCATGGGGTCAGGGAGGCTCATTCTAAAAGCCCAAGCCAATTCCAAAGGAGAGAGGCAACACCCATTACAACTCTTTGGGGAGCAGGGTGCCTGAGTGTCTCCTTGGCTCCACTGGAAATGGACGTAGGACTGTGATGCTTGAGACCCTGTGAGCCCTAACTACTAGGAAGGAAGCAATACAAGAGTGGAGCCAGCCCAGAGCAGGGTAAGTTGGAAGTTTGGGAGGTGGCCCTGGCCCAAGCTATGTACCAATGTACTCCGTGGGACCATTAGCAGTGGAAAGTGAAGTTACCCATCATTTGTAACAGAGACTACTAACTGATAGAGTCACGGGTCCAGGGCATCGTAATGGAAGATGACGTCAGACAAAATGCTGGGGCAATGTAAAAGAGAGACTGACCTCTCGGATGAAGCATTCGGTCAGTCAGGAGACAATGTTTAAGTCGGGCCATCAGGGACGTTGACTATTTTCAGAGCACAGGTGAGACTGAGGTGGAAATATGCAAGGCAGGCCTTAAGAGCTAAAGGGGGAATTTACCCATTAATATAGGTGGTCTCTTGTAGAAGAGGAATCATCAGGGCAGAGCTGCAAGGCGAGAGGCACAGGGGACACTTGAGAAGAAATATTTGTCTGGAGGCAGAGATTGATCCTAGACAGTGACAGGAGTGAAGGCAGGGCTCGCGGAGGTTAGCCCACCGGGCATTGTGTGTCAGCCTCTGCTGCTGGTCTCCATCGCACATCTGTGCTTCTGCTCCTGGGAGGTGTAGAACGGTTTGCAGCTGTTTCATTGACTGCCCACTGCCTTGTACACTAGGACCTAAGGGGAACCCCCTGGGCCCAAGGCAAGTTTCTGGAATCAGAAGGCAAGTCCTGTGCAGTAAGATGGTGGAGGCTGTCTCGCTCTTCTGATGGAAGATCAGTTGGGAGAAGGAGGAGTGAAGTGAGCCTTTTGAAGCCACCCTTCCTAACAGTATCTCAGAGGTGCGTCTCCCCATAGTGGCAGTGAACTGAGTGGGAAAAAGAAGGTGCCAGAGACAGTGCTATCAAGGTGCTCTTCCTTTCTCAGGGCACTGTGTCACACAACTCTCATGGCAGCACACCCATTCTTATGGGACTGGGCTTGCTCTTGTTGGAGCGGGCTGTTGTAAAAGTGAGTTTGGATTCTGTGGCTTTTCCTTGCTGTTTCTCTTCTCATTTACCTACCTGCAAGTCCACCATATTATGAAAGAGTACAAAGATTACCAGAAGCTGGGAGACTTCGTGCCATTTTCCAGAAAACTGCACAGTCCATAAGACTATGAACCAAAACAAGTTTTTTTTTTAATTTTATAAATAATCTAGGCTCAGGTATTTTGTTACAGCAACAACAATATCAGTGATTATGGTGTGTCAAGAAAGAACACAATCTCAGGACCTGTACTAATTAGCTCTCGAAGTCACTGTGACAAAATACCTGAGAAATCAATTTATGTGGAATTACAGTTGATGCTGACTCAGAACCATAGGGGATTTAGTCTGTGGTCAGTTGGTGCCATTGGCTTTGTGTCTAATTCAAGGCAGAATATTGTGAAGGAAGAGCTGCTTACCTCACTGTCTTAGTTTGGGTTTTATTGCTTTGAAGAGACACCATAACCAAGGCAACTCCTATAGAGGAATACATTCAATTGGGGCTGGCTTACAGTTTCAGAGGTTTAAGGAGACTGGATTCTACCCTATGTGGAACTTCAGCACAGAAGACCTCAAAGCCCACCCCTACTGTGACACACTTCCTCCACCAAGGCGACATCTACTCCAACAAAGCCTCACCTCCTAAATAGTGCCACTCTCCATGGGCCAAGGATTGAAACAATGAGTCTGTGGGGGCTGTACCTATTCAAACCACCACACTCATGGCACCCAGGAATTGAAAAGAGAGGCAGGATCAATAAACTCCAAGAGACCTTCAAGGGCACACCCTCAATATGTAACTTCTTTCAGTCAAATGTCATTATCTCCCCCAAATGCCACAGGTTAGTGGCAAGCCTTTGGCACAGGGAACTCTGATAAAGAATTCAGATCCAAACCATAGAAAGATAGATTTCCAACAGCCAATCAGCATTGTCTATGGAGTTATAGGCTCCGTAATGAGAAGGACAGGTGTCCACCAGCATGCTGCTTGTGTCGAGGTGGGTCTTTTAGACTACTTCAACTCAGCTTAAATTAGCTGAAAGCTTAAATGAAATGAGCATTCCATGCACGGCCAGGCCAAGGTGGGAAAGTTTGTTCAGATACTTATGGTCCCGCGCTCAAAGGTCAACTGAACGCTCCACTGTGCCCATGTTGAAAATTCTAATAAGTTTGAATAGAATGACACACAGTTTTTAGCTTTTCATCATGGCTTACAGAACTCTTGGTTTGCTTGTTCAGATAAAGAACTATGGGAAATCAAGGGATGCCGAGAGAGTAATAGTCTTTCCCAGGGAAGAGCACACCGATTGGTTATTCAATACCAAATAGTCAGCCCTGAAATCACACATGGGTAACATTGTAGACTGAGCAGGTGGTATTTAGGGATATATATGTATATGCACATATGCATGTAAAAACAATGAAAAGATATGAATTTGAAAGAGAAAGGAGGAGTATATGTTATGGTTTGGAGGGAGGAAAGGGAAGGGGGAAGTGTAATTATATCATAATATCAAAACATGAGAAAAAGTTCCAAGGTCGTTTACAAGACTACGTTACCACTCTGTTCCTCTGGCCGCCTGGTGGACAGAGGCTACTTCACCAAGGCCCTGCACCTGCCTCCCCTCCTTCCTCTTTCTGATTCTTCAACTCTCCTATTAGCTGAACTTCCTCTTTTTCTACCATCTTACATTTGAATTTTTGCCATGAATACTTTTCAAAATACAGCTACCTTTGCCACGAATATGGGTGGTTTACACTCTTAGAGAGAAAGATCTAGATTGAAATGTTTGACCTTGGATTGCCTCTCCTCTCTGAGGCTCAGAGTCTTCATTGGTAAGACAAGGGGAAAACTGCTTTTCACTCAGTGCCCTTGAAGCTGTTACGGGAGATATAGCAAAAGGCTCCTATCTTTGTATTCCACAGGGCAGTGTTGGCCTGTACCTGTTGCCTAAACATGATGAGGAACAGTGACCCTTTGAGCACTGTAAGCCCACTTTAGATGAAAGGTTGTTTGCCTTTGTGGTTGCACCGTTTAAAAGGTCCTAGAAGACAGCTGACATTCTATAAGTGCCTAAGACATATGTGGCGAATCAGAAGGTTTTGATTTTGAATGTTTTTCCCTTTGTAGCATGTGTATATGTAAGTATACATTCAGGTATACCCAACAAGCCTAACATATTTAACATTAATGGTTAAGTATGCAAAAGCTACAAAGTACAAAGCCTTCAATATTTGGTGGAACAAAATCATAAATGATCACTTTCATTGTGTCTCTTCCCTTTCAGTGGCCAGGATGATGGCCTGTCTGCCATCCACACAGCCTCACCAAAGACAGTAGGGACTATACTAAATATTTGATTTTAATATTTGCTTCTGGGGGCTCTCATGTGTTCATCTGTTAGGGACACAGAGGCGAAGGGTCTTGGGGCTATTTTTGTACTGATGTTTATCCTGAACAAACATGCCCATGACTCCCTCATGGCCTTCTCTGGGCTCCGAGAAGGAAGCTCTGATTATTCATATGCAGTGAATAGTTTCCATGTGCTGAGGGCCACAGCCAACATTCTGCCAGCTCTAGCAGGGATGGTGACCCCCTTTGGGAGCATTCACTGGAGGAATTCCCTGGAGCATTCATGGAATTTTGATTCATCTGGCAGAGCTATCCTCTGAGCCTGGGGAACCTATAAACTGTAGAGCTGGCTGGCATGACTTACCTGGTTGTCTGGCCCAGCACCTCACATGACACTGTTATGTCCATAGAGGTGAATTGCCGACAGGGCATTTGGATCTTGTTACTTTAGCCAGAACATTTTACCTTTGCTATTAGAGCATGCTTGGTTCTTTGCTCTAGCACCAACAGAGGTGGCTACTGTGTGGCAGCCAGAAGAGCTAAAATTGTTGGACCAGAGCTGGGTAGTGGCCAACCTAGACCTCAGGGATACGCTGAAATGCCTCATGGGTATTACATAGTACTTGTGAATCAACTAAAAAAAAAAACCTCATCATGAATATTCGTTATTCTTTGTTAAAATAGATAAACTTAAAATCAAACTGATGGTCACCAAAACTGACACCCCAACCAGGTGTTTCCTATTGGTAGCCCTTTAATATTTTAGGTTTCCTTTTCACGTCTTGGGAGTCAGGCTGATCTCTAGTCTCAGAGCCTACGTGTGTGTCTTTCCAAAGAGACTGGAAACTTGCTGACTTACCTTTCTTGTGTCCCTGTTAAGCAACATCACTGCATGGGGTAACTGAGCTCTGAAGTCTGTTGCTTGCCAGGGCCCGGCGGGGGGGGGGGGGGGGGGGGGGGCATTGGGAAACTCATTCATCAGGCCATTCATGCTTGGGTGTGGATTTCCTTTGGGTATGAGAAAATGATGTAGAGTTTTGTTGAGTGATGGGCAAGACTTTGGCTGGGTTTGATTTTGAATGAGTCGGGAGCCCTTGGAACATCTTGTGTAGAGGATTGACAGGATCTGACTCAGGCCCTAAGAGGCTCATCTGGCTGCTGCCTGGGAGGCAATTTCAGTCATTCAAGTGAAACGCACTAGGTGATCGAGTCCAGGCAGGAATCAAAATGGAACAATGTCATAGCTAGGATGGGGGAAGGCTGCTGTCACTGGGATTGTTCCCAGCCCCTCCCAGCTCCGCAGTTTGTCTCTGGGAAGTATCAGTCCTGCCATGGCTCCTCACGCAGCAGCTTCTGACCCCTGCCTCTTCATCATCTCTGTGTGTGCTCTCATTCCTTTGGATGTCCTCATGTCTGTCAGATGCAGTGGGAAGGAAAATCAGGTTCTACCCAATTAGCTCATCTTAAGTGGATTTCTCCGTGCATTTAATTAAACCTGTTATAATCTTGAAGGGTATTTTGATACATGGTACTTGATACAGAGTAATTAGACTACTGTGGGCATGCACATAAATAACTTTGGGCTGAGGTTTTGAGCTGGGCATCGTTGTTACGGGTTTATGCAAGCAGGCCTGCCAGGAATTTCAAAGCCAGCAAATGTTTCCACCCTCCATGGTTTGCAGCCCCCTCACCCTCCTGGTGAATGGATCAATTGCAAGGTCATCTGCCGGCTTAGAAGCAGGACTGCTCATCCTGTCACTCTTCTGCTCAAATGATTTTATGGCTTCTGAGTGTGTGATAAGGTCAACACTTCTCGACTGCATGCTTGGCCATCCGCAATTTAGTTAAGTCACTCTATTTCACTCTGCAAGACTATTCCATGGGGGTGCTGAAAGCTGTCTACCTTCAAGCCTTTGGGTCAGCAGTTTCCTGGGTATTGGAATACCTTAATCTTTTATTTTGTATCTGTCCGAATAGGGTCAGTCATGTTGCAGTAACAAATGGCCCCTGTGTCTATCTTAGTGGCTTACTATGTAAAGAGATAATTTCTTTCCGCACTCTCTCATTCTCTGTGAGCTGCAGCTCAGCTCACCAACCAGGTCTCAGAGTGGAGGGGAAAGAGAACAGCGAGGATCCCATGCTGAGTTCCTACACGGACATGGCCTATTCATTTCTAGTAGCATCTCCTTGGTTAAATTGGTCACACGGCCATGTCTGCTACCAAGGGCAGGTGAAGATACACTCCTCTCCCAGAAAAAAGTATAAATGTCTATGAACAGCAATAGAATCCTGAAGCAATTTCCTAGGTTTTTCTAAGACGACTCTTCATTTTTATCCTCAGAGTAGTGGGCACTCTATATTCTATAAGAGTTTTGAAAGCCTATGATTATGTCTTCGTTTAGGGAATATGAAAAAAGCAGGGGTCAGCACTGTAACCTCCTGCTTGCAGTGCCTGGGAAGGTGTTTTGCCCACTGGACACCTGATAGTCCCTGAACAGCATCAGCTGCATTTGGCCAATGTGACAGCTTGCATGCTGTGTTTGGAACTTGGGAAGTGTTTCTGCCCAGCTAATAGCTTTACCTTAACCCTTTGGACAAGCTTGGATTGTAGGGACTGCTTCTATTTCCATCTTCCATACAAATATGTTGGGCCTAAGGAGACACGGACATCCTTGCCACCATGGACCATGACCAGTTCAGATCTAACCTTAAACCATGGGTAATTGCAAAGGTTACTTACTCATAGTCAAAGTGATAGCCATGTCTGCCTAACAGGAAGATACCATTGCCTACAAAGAATGGGAACTAGGGGAGGGAGAAGCCATTTAGCTACCCAGCAAGATTCAGGCAGACTTGCTTCTCTGTTGTACTGTACATGTTGCATGGATTTTGACATTCTGTTATTTTGTAGGCAGAGCTGGAGAGAACAGAGGAATCTTTTGGGATGAGTGTAGAGTCAAGGAAGAAAATAGCAGTGTTTAATCCTGAGTGAGTTATCTTTATCAAAGCCTTCTATGTGAATCTGTGTGGAAGAAGAGGAGGAAAGAATGTCAGAGGCACAGGTGGTGGATGAGTCCAAGGAAAGAGCATCTTCCTGACACAACAGGGAAGATGCATATATGAACTCACAGAGACTGTGGAAGCACACACAGGATGGACACAAGCTAAAACGAGACAAAGTCCCAGCACTAAGAGGACACAGGGTCCACCCTACGTCAAAATGCTGTTTGTAACTGATACCCACTAGGAAATAAAAATCAATTTTCTCTAATGCAGTACCCATGGTTATATGCACTGCTCTCTAGGGCAGGCCTCATGCCCAAGAGTGGCTGGTTAACACAAAACAGACCTCATGTGGTTTTCGTTTTAGTATTTTTTGTCTTTTTGTTTGATTTTCAGGTTTTGCTTTCTGGAGAGAGAGAGTGAGAGAGAGAGAGTGAGAGAGAGAGAGAGAGAGAGAGAGAGAGAGAGAGAGAGAGAGAGAGAGAGAGAGAGAGAGAGAGAGCACATAAAGGTGGATGTGTAGGGAGGTGAGGAAGATCTTGGAGGAGTTGGGGTAGGAGAAAGCAGACGATTAAAATATATTGTATACAAATTTTAAATAAAAAGAATGGAAGATAAAATCAGAAGGACCAAAATAGTTAGGAATATATTTTAGAAAATATAAAGTTATCCCTATGTTAATAGCTCAGGGCTTTTGCAGACATAGCTATACCTGGGAGAGCTGTGCCCTGATAAACACACGCTGACTTGGCAATGCCAGAACCTGAAAATGGATACCTAACCTGCTGAGCATTGCAGCCGAGCCTTGCCTAGCTTAAATCCATTCATGAGGATTACAGGATCCATCTGCGAGGCAGAATCACAACACTAAGCCCCCCTCACATGCAGTAAGCATGTGCTCTGGGGCTGTTGAGGATCTTCAGCATTGTAAGACCATGGACCACAGCATTTTACTAGGAAATTCTCCCCGGCCAGGGACCATCTGTAACTGCCAACATATGTGCAAAGTATAAAAGAAAGCAGACAGAAAGAACTATCTAATGCCCTTGAAGAAACCTTTTAGTTGAAGCAGGAGGTCACTCCCAATGGAGGCACAAGTGAAAAACATCAGGAAGGAGGTGCACACCAAGTACCTTGGGGGGCACAAGAGGAGGAGGGAAAGGCATGCCCAGTGCAAGTTGCTGATCCCAGCAGGATCAAGACAGTCAAGGCGGCTTATTAACCAGATTGTCAATAACGTCATGGTAAATGTTTCTAATGTTTTTTTTTTTTTAAAGCCTCCAAGCATTTTATCGCATTTGACCCTTCATCTAATAAAGTTATCTGCCTACTCCAAGTGGTGTCAGTATGCCACTTAACAAGTGGAGCCAACCCCAAGCTAAGGACCCTGAGGGAGATGGATTCCTTCACAGGGGCAATCCTTCTCCTACCCTCTCCCCGTATGCAGTGTACACCCTACTATATAAATCCCACCCAGGCCAATCTGAGCTGAAGCTGAAGATTGCCACGTGTCTATCCTAGGCACTGAGGATTAGTTTTGCTGGAGAAGCGGGGGTGGGGGGGGCAGCTAAATTGCACTAGCTAGGAGCAGGGACTGGGAAAACAGCCTAGGTATTTGCATTGCATCCGCATTCCCTTGCTCCCCTTAGTTCACACTAAACCTTACCTTCTCATTTTTAGAACAGGAAAGCTGAAGATCTGCTTTGCTGACTTCTTGTGGTCATTGTGAATGCCTTAACCCTCTCTCCTTTAAACCTCCTGCTATTAGCAATGCCTAATAGTTGTTGGAGGTTTATTTGTGCCATGCACTATGCTAGGCACTTTGTGGGAGCCCTCCTCAAGCATTCATGGCTCCTCCTGTTAATTATGTGTCTCCTGACATTGTAAGAATGGTGCAGCTTTGGTATCTAAAGTGTTGTGTCCCTGAAGACAGCTAAGAGTGGATGAGACAGGCCTGTACCTAGGCTAATCCTTGGACACTCCCATGCAAAACCCTTCCTGACCATTGCCCTTCACGAAGGCAGCAAAGAAGTGGAGTCTAATCTAGGCTCCAAGAATTACTCAGGAAAGGTGTATCATAGCACTACTCCCATTTTCCCCTCTTCCTTTGAGTCCACCTTAGCAAATTCTAATCTCATACATCTGGAGTATAGCCCAACAATGAGTCCTTTGTTTTCCTTTCTCCATAAGTATTTTTTTTTTTAAAAAAAAACACAAATAGCCCAGGTGATTTCAAAGAAGGTGACTCTTACAAGAATTTCACTTTGATTTTAATGGCATCTTGTTTCCTTCTATAGTACTGGGCTCTGATCTGTCTCAGCCTCTTCCAGCTGGTTGGTTACTCATATTCATCCTCTGACTCTATATACCTATGTGCTAGCCTTGGGTGATCCAGGCAAGAACAACAACAGTTCTGCATTTACCAACATCATGTATAAGTTAGTCTAGGCATCGCTGGAACTCTGTCTTGTTTCTATACCTCAGTTCCAGCCACAGATCCTGGAGATGTAATGGACAAATCTCCCCAAGTTCCAAGCTCTTTCTTGGTCCTTCTTTTATTTAATTAAGATACACACACATTTGTGTGTGTGTGTGTGTGTGTGTGTGTGTGTGTATACACACATACATATACCTATCTGTACGTACACACAATGGGAATTTAACAGCAAACTGTGGGGTTTTTAGGATACACTAGTTGCTCACACACATCTTTCATTTTACTTGCATGAGAACCAGGGAGCCAGAGCTCTCTTCTGATGAGAAGCAGGGATCTCAGTGGGGCCTCTCCCTCTGCAGATGAGGCTCTGAACCTAGGTTTCTAATATGCAGAATTCAGTTTCTTAATGCTGTCTCACCCCATGGGTGGTTTGCGGGGTCCGGGGTAAAAGGCAGTTGGCAGTTAGCTATGGCAGAAGGCTGAGGGCAGGTAAAGGAAAGGGCATACTAGTTAAGTCTCTCTGAAGCTCACCCTTTCACCTTTGAAATGGGAGCACGTCATGCGAAAGTGTAGATCCTTAATTAAAGTAAGTAAAGGTTTCTGAACTCATAATGATAAAAAATAATCAAAAATGAAATGTGCGGTGAATCTGAGGCGTTTCTGGTCCATGGTGAATTGTGTGACTTCTGTTGGTTCTGAACACGCAACTTGCCGCTTTCCACTGCACACATGGTCCTGCTGGGTGATATGGTAGGAAAGGATTCCACTCCGAGAAGACTACTGTGAATTGTGACCTGCAGCGTTTCTACCACACATGCCTCCTTCTGCCCATCTAGAAATTTAATGATTTAATTATGGGGACAAAAACTTTTAATATTTTTCTAATGTCAGTCCTTAGGCTCTAAGTGTCAATTCAGTACATCTCTAGATGGCATTGTTTTAAATTCTTGGTTTAAAGTTTGCTGTTTGAATTGATGACTCCAGTGCCATCAAAAAAAAAAAAAATCACTATATGAGTTTAATTTGGGATTAGCACAGAAATTCTAACAGTTACCCAAATGACCCAGATATTCTTCTGTATCTTGTACTATTTATTTATGTAAAGCAGAATATTCAGCATCGATGATTATAAAATCAAAATATTGATCAGCCCTGCAAAAACTCTGAAGATTCCCTGTGTTTTGAAGCATCAAATATTCAACCAAGATCTTATCTTTATGTAAAAATTGCCAAACACCAAACATCCTTATCATTAGTATGCAAATGTGTTTTAACCTTAACAAATGTAAAGTTTTTTTGCATAGCAAATAATTATTTCAACATAAAATCTATTATGATTTATCCTCAGTAAATGCTTGATTTTTGTATGCATTTTTTTACACCTATATCACAACACATAGAAATTCCTTGGGTGAAAAGGTGTCTCCAGTGGAAAACTTTAAAAAGGCCCGTTTGAAGCATGAGTGCTGATCTGATAGAGAAAGTGAATGCATCGCAGTTTTGGACACATGGTAAGATCTTCGTATACTTGGTAGAGGGACCATTACCCGATTGGAAAGAGAGGGGTGAGCTGCCTATGGTGGGACTGTCTACCTCTGTGACAGGAAGAACTAGGTTTATTAAAAAGTCTCTCTTTTAATCCTGCTGGGAGATTTATAGAGTTAAAACTCACTTTTCAAGACACATTTTGATATTTTGATATATTAAATATCAAACATATACATACATACACACATATATACAATATACATACATACCTATATCTATATCATCTATATCATCTATATCTATATCTATATCTATCCTCCTCCTTAGTTATAACTTCTCCTGTAAGCTCTACAACTTACAGGGACTTCGGATGTACTAAGCAGAACTCCTGTCCCTCCATGATCAGTTCCTGCCTTTGACAATTAGTGGTCTGAACACTGAAGTCCAAACACCCAGGCAACTTAATTATTTCTCTTTCTCCTTCTCCTAGTCAAGAACCAGCAAATGACACATTGGTTTGTCTGGGGTTTTTAAAAATGTGACTTTTGACTGTGCACTGGAACTGATGACCCTTCTCTCAGACCGCATTCAATTAATATGCAAATGAATTAGACCTTCTCGGTCAGCATCCAAGTTCAGAATCAAAGCGAATCGAAAGACAAGGCGAGGGGGAAGTATTGAGTGTTGTTGAGTGCTTGGCGTAGCTCAGAGAGGGTATAGAGTTTAGGATCGGATCAGTCTGAGCTCTACCACCTACTTGCTTGTTGCCATGGTCACGACACTGACCCTAATTGAGTCTTAGTTTCATCAGTCTTAAAACGGGAGTGATGATATTCTAGCCCAGTGATGTCACGGTGCTTGATCTGTGCCTAGGAGCTCTTGGCCAAGAGTAAGACGCATTGTTTTACTTTGTTTCTAGTTCAAACACTCACTGCAATTCAGAAGCTCACAGGAGCCAAGTTGGCAATGATCACGGACGAAGAGGGCCAGAGAGGCATGCAGAAACACTGGTAGTGGGGAGGGCTATGGCAAACTAGAAAGCAGGAGCCCCATAGGGACACAAGATAGCAGCAGTCACTCAGCTTGAAAGGCACTCACCCGACCTGTACCAATTTCAGAAAAAGAGGTTTGTTCATTTATTTTATGTGGATGTGCCTGGGTGTGTGTCTATACATATACCATGTGCATCCAGGGCACACAGAGGCCAGAATAGAGTATGCAATTCTTTGGAATTGGAGTTACAAGTGGCTATAGGCCAGCAGACATAGGTGCTGGGAACTGAGCCTGAGTCCTTAGAGCAGAAATGCATCTACCTGCTGATCCCTCTCTCCAGCCTCCACAATTATCAGAGGAGCATAAAAATCTAGATTTTATGAAATGGCATCCAATAGTTGCAAGACAAAGAAAGCATGCTTTGTCTCAGTAGAGGAGCACACGCTGAGCCTGGAGGAGAGAGTCCTCACTTGGTTTTGTTGTTAATGTACTGTGTAGCTGGCTTTCTTCTGCACTATCTCTGTCTCCCCTTTAGTTCCTTAGCCCCTCACCGAATCCATTCTTGTTGCTACCCACCATCAAGAGCAAAGTAAAGAATCTGTCACTCTCCTATGCAGAGTGATTCTTTTGCTCTCCACAGTCACCTGAGAGTTCTCAGGTCTACTAGCGAACTTTTCTATCAGGGGCGGTGTTCTGTGATCCAAGGTGCCAGGCTGGGGCAGATGGGAGAAGAGTAGAAACCTCCAGAGTGCTTCTCACAGCCATGTCCCACTTTTAGTCAGGTGATCAAATGGAAAGGCTGCTGGAGAGATTTGCATCTTGGCTTTTCATTCCCATGACAGGCTTTACAATAAATGCCCCATCTCCAGCCTTATCCATTCATAATTACATTTTTTTCAGTGCCTGCTCTAGGCTACACACTTCCAAGAAGCTAGAAACACTCAAATGATGGAGACCAACCCCTTTTTGCAAATGAAGCGTAACTGATGAGGAAACAAGGCATCCGGGAATGTTTGCCCTAAAAGAAAGTGACTGAACCACGGGAAGGATGCTAGAACAGTGGGATGAAAAAGAAAGGGCCCTGCAAGTCCTGTGGGAGAAAAGAAGTCAAAGCTTATTAAATAAAAATGTAGTCGGTGGGAAAAAAAATACAAAAACATTTTGTCCAACAGCAAGGATGCTACAGAATGATGTGAGGATTTAATTTGGTTACTTACTATTTATTCATTTACTTATCCATTGAGGTCATGTATTGGGTGCCTACCAAGTACCTACTCTAGCATTAAGAATCATGATTGCACTTACCCTAATGATGCTATGATCAGACTGGCTTCCACACTGACTTGGCATCTGTGTTTCAGTCTCTCATAGGGACATCCGAGATTTTATTGAAAGTGAACAGAAAAATGAGTATATGTCAGCTCTGGTCCAGTCTTAGCCCTGACTTCCAAAAGTCTTTGTAAATGTCAGTCTTTTTTGATGTTACCCATTTGGGTAAATGAGCATCGTTTGGAAGACCTTAGGCTCATGACTCTTAAGATGCCATGGCTTTGAAAAGAACCTGTGTCCTGTGTGGTCAGTGTACTGTGAAGTTAATACATTCCTTCTGGGAAGGACTTTGGAGACAATGAATGCCCGTAGATGTGGCGGCCAGCACTCGGCAACCTCTTCTCCCTGACTTTACAGTAGTCCTGTTTCGGTCGTGGAAGGATGTGATTGCTTGTTTTGGCCCAGAGCATCTGCACTGTGTTTTAGCAGGTAATGAGGTATGTCTCACCACGTTCTGGAGCCAGGTGGAGCTCCCAGAAAAAAAAAAACAAAAACAAAGCAGAGCTGGCCCAGGGCCAGGGAGAACACAGTGGGGACCAAGGACTAGGGAGGGGAACTGGGGAAGGCATGTACATTTGTAAGTGGTGACTAAGCCTAAGGCTCCGGCCACCTGGAACTTCTGGAAAATAGTCATCAAGGAAGTCTACCAGCACAGGGCTTCTTTTTGATCACAAAGCAAAAATTTTCCACACCCACAGATGCTTCTTTCTTCCATCCAGATAACCCAGGCTCACTTCTATAACCGAGGCTACAGGCAGGCTCACTTCTAGCTGTGGGCATGCAGAGACAAAGAAGGGCTGCAGATGCAATAGGCATGCAAATTAAAATATAATACAGAAAATGCAGCAGAGACGAGTGAGTTTCCTAGAAAAAAAAATCCAGAGGAGGAGACAGCTCACTGGGTCAGCAAGAATCCGAGAAAGTTCCCCGGAGAAAGTGGTAAAAGGATCGTATGTAAGACCACAGGATGAGTAATATGGGATGCTGTCTAAGAGTGTGTGAAGACCAATCTCAAGGAGGCAAGAAGGGGGTGTAAGGTTTTCCAGGAAGGGGAAATGAGAGTATGTGGGTGCATCCCTGGCTTGCGCTGTTTCTACCTCATTCTCCAACATAGGTTGAATTTCATTTTGCTGGGCTTTCCAGGACAATCCAGGATGGTATTGGTCTTGAAGCTATCAGAGTTCATCTTTTAAGTGTGTGTGTGTGTGTGTGTGTGTGTGCATGAGTGTTTGTGCAACTGTGTGTGAGGGAACACATGCAGTTGTGTGATCATGCATTTAGAAGCCAGAGGTCTATGCTGGGCATCTTCATCTATCTCTGTTTTCTTCCCATCTTGTTGTTTGGACAGTGCCTCTCACTGCCCCTGAAGGCCACCAGCCGGTTACAGCGGGTGGTGGGTGAGCTCTAGGTCTGTCTGTCTTGGACCCTCGGTGCTAGAGTTATAAGTTCAGGTCCTCCAAATGGATTGAACTAGAAATTATCATAATGAGTGAGTTCACCCAGAAGCAAAAAGAGTCAAATGGTATATAGTCACTTATATCGAGACACTAGTCCAAGAGGTACGCCCCCATGAAAAACTTTACCTACCAGGAAAGTGGGTCAGAGGGGAGGACATCCTATTGAGACTTTAGGTGTGAGAAGCCTGGGAGAATGAGGAAATAGAAGGATCCAGAGGGTCCTGGAAAACTACAGGCGGGTCTGGGCCCTGGGGTCCTCCTCAAACTATGGCACCAACCAAGGAAAATATAGGCAGTAAACTTCGAACCCCTACCCCGTCTAGCTGATGGATAGGACATTCCCCACCGTTAAGTGGAGAAGGAGATCTGACTTTCACACAAACTCTGGTGCCCCATATTGGACCATGTCCCTTGGATGGGGACGCCTGGTGGCACTCAGAGGAAGGATAATAGGTAACCAAGAAGAGACTCGATACCCTATGAGCATATACAGGGGAAGGAGGTCCCCCTCAGTCACAGACATAGGGGAAGGGAGTAGAGGGGGAAGCGGGAGGGAGGAAAGAAAAGGAGGATACAAGGGATGGGCTAACAATTGAGATGTAATATGAATAAATTAATAAAAATTAATTATAAAAAGTAAGTTCAGGTCCTCAAGCTTACATGGCAAAGCTGCCTTTCTTCTGGTGAAATCCAACCTTGTGCTAGAGCTTCTTAATAATCAGACTGTGGGCTGGGTTCTGAACCCCAGTTTCTCCCAGCCAGGCTCATTAGGAAAGTTTCCAACCAGTCCCATCATAATCTGTGAGATTTGTCTCCCAGGTTCCAGACACAACTGTTCCATTTCAGTGCTTTCTCTGTGCCATTTCAAGCAGTTATTCCCCTAAGGAGTCTGAAACAGTTACATGATTTCCCGGATAAATCCTTCATCGGTCCCCCATGACTCCGGGTTAAAACAAAGCCAACCTGTCACACCTCATGGAAGTTCACAGAGCAAATTTCCATTCATCAGATACACCCAGTGCCCTAGATTGGCCTCCTTTCTCTTTCAGCCATGTCCCTTCCTCTTCCTCAGAACTCTCCTTCAAGCTCCCTCAGCTGCCCATTCCCCATTAAGCAGAAGCCAAGATTTCCATTTCTACTCATCTTGTTGCTCTCTCCAGCAAACATCTGCTAGCCCCACTCCTGGACAGACTGGGGCCATCTCTATCAAGTCTGTTCACTTAGCCCAGGAGGGCTCTCTCTCCTAGAGAAGGGACTTGACACTCTATGTCTTTGCTGACAAGACTCAAAGAACAGCAGCAGCACCTGCAGTAACATCATCATCATCATCATCATCATCCATCACTTGCTGGGGTATGGGTGTCCAACACTAATGGTCACCCTATGGTGGAGGAATTGCCGTTCCCAGTTTATAGCTGAGAAACTAAGGCAATGAGGGGCCTATTGCACAGTGCAGTGGTTCTCAAGTGAGGCCCCAAGCCAGCTGCAGTGACGGTGACAGCAGTGGCAGCAGGGAACTATGAGAAATACAGATTCCCAAGCTGACCCTGGGCTTGCTAAATTAGGCCTTCATGCAGTGGGTCCACCGTGATGTCCGTAAGAAGGCCCTCCAGGCAATCTCAGTGCAGAGCAAAATGTGTGAAGCATTGGTCTGATGTCATCCTGCTGGTGACAAGTGAAACTGGGAGTTAGTTTCCCTTGATGACAGTTGGGAAAAAATCCTGTAGAAGTTTGTGCTTTCATCTTTTTTTTTTTTTTAGCTTACTTTTATTTATTTTTATTTTTTAATATCATTTTTTATTAATTCATTCATATTACATCTCAATTGTTATCCCATCCCTTGTATCCTCCCATTCCTCCCTCCCTCCTGCTTACCCCCTACTCCCCTCCCCTATGACTGTGACTGGGGTAGGGAACTCCTCCTCTTGTATATGCTCATAGGGTATCAATTCTCTTATTGGTAGCTTGCTATCCTTCCTCTGAGGGCCACCAGGTCTCACCATCAAAGGGATGTGGTCAAATATTGGTGCAAATGTGCTTTCATCTTCTGTGCTGTGGCTAAACATTGGCTTGCCTCAGAGTGTGAGAGCGGGGGCGGGGTCTCTCCTAGTGGGTCTACTTAAAAGCCCAGCCCGTTCCTGTCTACAACCCATTCCAGAGTTTTGCTTATCCCTTTCCTTCAACTCTACCACAGGACCTCCCACCAGGTAGCATCCTGCATATTTGAAATGCATATTTGTTAGTAATCTATGTCTTCTACAGCATAGACCATGTGAAGTAAACAACAGAGGTTGATTTGCACACAGTTCTGGAAGCTGTGAGGCCAGGCTCAGGGTTCTGAGAGAATTACTGTCCGGGTGAGAGACCTATTGCTTGCTGGCTCCCAGGTGGCCATCTCTTTGTGTGTCTACGTGCTGCCAAGACGAGTGTGAGAGTGAGAAAGTACTCACGTCTCATTTTAAAGTGGTACTAGTCTTGTGGCAAATGCCCAGGCTTCCTGTTCTCATTTCACCAAAATAATGTCTTCAGGCCCCATCTTCTCATCCTGCTGCTTCATCTAGCCATATGTTGGCTGGGGCTTCATATGTGTTTCCAGGAGGCATATTTACCTGTCTCCATTTATATCACCTGATTGTAACAAGCACCCGGGGAGGGACCGGAGTTTAGTCCATTTGCTAAGTATGAACTAGTCTATGTATGGGACACTGAGAACACATAGTAGGGACACAATCAATACTTCAAGAAATCAGTCACACAGCTGGTTGGTGACACAGAAAGGAGGCTGTGGCTATATTTACATGCATTACAATATCTATATGTACTTCTCCCCATTTTTTTTTTTTTTTTTTTGCCCTGGTATCTGTTCTGATGAGCTCCTTGTCCCTCCTAGCAAGGCCATCTTCCAGAAACATCCCTTTACCAACCAGCACTTGCAGGAAGAGCACGTCTCCCCACAACGCCCGCAGAATGGTCACCCTAGGCACGATCTAGCTAATTTCCTCAATGCCTTGTCTTAATGGTCCACACACTGAAGATTCTCTCAGTAATGACAGTAAATGCATTTGAAATGTACATATCGACCCAGGCAAGGCTGCATATTTGCTCATCAAATTTTCATGTTAAAATTAAAATCTTTGTGTGTGTGTGATGGGGGTGGGGGTGGGGGTAGGAGGAGGAAGAAGCTGAAGTGTCGATTCCAGCCCATCTCTGTGGAATACAGTTTTTTCCTCAATAAAAAGAGAAGCTTCCATCTTTCTCTCCTTCCTTGGCTACATCCACCACAAGGGGCAAAGAAGGAGGGGAAACCCGGGTTTGCTTAGGCCCTACCAAATTCTCCTCATACTTATTAGTACATATGCATGTGATAGCTGCCTTTGGGCAAAAGAAACATCACTAATAATCCCTTATTCATGTCACATAAAACCTTCCCAGAGTTCCTAGTGGCCTTGATCCTTGAAAGAGATCCTTCAGCCCTTTAGGAGACAGAAAGCACCCCCTATGGGTTTTACTCATCTAATCCCTCGGGAACACTGCCTCACTGGCGCCTTTGTCACTGTGCCTTCGCTGTGATCTCTTACCACTTGGTTATTGGTTTGTAGGCCTTGTCAAAACTTATAACCATTTTGTTCATTGATTTGCGTGTGTACACATATGTGCAGGTTCATGTTACACAGGCGTGCATGTGGAGGTTAGAGGTCGACACTGCATGTCTTCTTCCGTGCTATTTTATTTTGAAAGACAGCATCTCACACAGAGCCTGAATCTTGCTGAGTTGACTAGCCTGGTTAGCCAGTGAGCAGCAGGGAATCCTCTGCCTCGGCCTCCCCAGCTCCTAGCACACAGGTGCCTGGCTTTTGCACATCTATGTTGATGACAGAACTCAAGTCCTTCTCTTTATTGTCTTTCTTCCATTTTCCCAGCCCCTCATTCACCCTTTTACTCCCCCCCCCCCCACACCTCTATCCACTGCTGTCCACTCTGGGCTAAGCCAAGTCTCCCGGGTTCGGGGAAGGGAAAGCGCAATGTGCACTGATTTCTTGATTTATCTGCTGTCCACAGTGGCCTACCATGCTGGCTGTACCAATCTGGAAGGAGGAAGCAGCATAGCTACTTTCTCAAGGAGGATCCTGAGGCTGACCCAGTTACAGGAATTTGACAGTGCAGAGGAGAGAAGCGAGGCTTCATCCATGATTGCTGACCTGGGTTCAGTTTCTGCCCTTGACATCCCAGCTCGGGGAAGGTATGACAAGTTTTGTTTCCATTTTCCCATCTGGGAAACGAGAGTGATAACAGCACCTGCTTCCTGAGGTTCAAGGTGGAAGAAACAGTCTAAAAACACAAAGAAATTTGATCAATGTCTTGTGCAGAGCAACTCGGTACATTTTGGCTGGTGTCTTGACTTCACCATGCTGGTGATGCGTACTTTCTCACAACTGAATCAGCTTTTTGTTTTGTTTTGTTTTTTGTTTTTTGTTTTTTGTTTTTTTTTGAGACAGGGTTTCTCTGTGTAGCCTTGGCTGTCCTGGACTTGCTTTGTAGACCAGGCTGACTTCGAACTCACAGTGATCTGCCTGCCTCTGCCCCCTGAGTGCTGGGTGCTGAGACTAAAGGTGTGCAACCCACCATGCCCAGCTCTGAATCAGCTTTTACATCATGCTCTACTATGAGACACTTTTCACCAACTCCTGTCAGTGCTCTCTCAGGGTTCAGATGAGGAAGAGAAAGACCAGAGTTTTACAGCTACTTTTGGTCAAGGTCACAGAGTGAAGAAGTTGATCGACTTGGGAACCTGTCCAAGGACTCTGGTCTTTCTGATGCCTTCTGCCTCATATAAGTTCCAGGTATCTATGGTGCACTTGTGGCACTAGGGAGCCAAGACTTGTCCTCCTCTTTAAAGAAGAAGATCAAAACATGTTAAGATGAGCCACTTCTCTGTCACAATAATATGGGAGAGTGAAACCAAGCCTTATAAGAGTACTTGGAGAAGGAGCGAGAGGCGCTGTCTGGGTACTGTGTAAAGTCCCCCTAGTCAGTAAATGAGGGTCTCTCTAGCCTCATCTCATTTCCACCTGTCTTTCCTAGAAGACTCTCAGTGGGTAGGCATCAAGATGGTGGATGACTAAACAATGTCCCTGAGTCTTTCTCTTCCATCTACCATGAAACACAATTATCCTCCCTACCAGACTGTCTAGTCAGCTATTTGAGATACTTCTTAGGGGCCAAGAATTGTCCTTCCAGTACCCTTCCTGTAGGACAGAGGATGTCCTCAGACTGAAGCTCATCAGCACAGAGTAGCACCCCTGAGACTTCTCTGTGTGACTCAGATGCTCAGCCTCCTCTTGTAGCCACATGGTACAGAGATGTTCCTTACGTCACAGAACCTTCAAAGCACGTACTTCCCAATAGACTTATTTCTTTTGTTCTTCCTCCCTCCTCTTCTCTTGCATTCCCACACCTCTTTTCTCCTTCTTCTGTCACCAGACAGTCATGCAAAGCAGCCTAGCACAGCTTCCATACTGACTATGCCTTCAGCCTTGAGTTCTCCTTCTGCCCCATCCCTGTACTCCAAAGCAGAGCACAGGCATCTGAATCCACATGTACAAGTCTGAGCTCTCTTCTCCGTTTTCCCTTGTCTCTCCAACATAAAGTCCCACAGTAATGTAAACATGCTAAGTCTGATGTCTAAGAAAGGCAAACCGGCATGCACTTGAGTGGCAGCCATGGGCCAGGCATCCCTTCTCTTTATGCCTTCTCCATGGTGCCTCAGACTAATTCATAGAAGTGCTCCTTCTACCCTTCTACCCGCTACACAGAAAGCAAAATCAGGAGCCAACACAGAGGAAATAACATGGCTACACTCATACCCTGGAGGGTTTCAGACTTCGGAACTGGTCCAACACCAAGGAACAAGTATTTCCACTGCAAAGCACTAGTCAGCATCTCCCAGCGTCGGGCTCTTGTTCTGCTTCCTGGAGTAGTTAAGTATGGCAATATGCTGTTCTCAGTCACTTGTGGCCAGGCTGAAAATTAGGCCAAGACATGTCAACTTTACGCTTCAGCAGTCATCCTGCAGCACAAAACACGTGCACCCACAAATAAGACAGAGAATGTAAACCTCACGTCACCAAAAATGGCTTACAACTTACAGTCATACTCACTCATGAAACACTGCCTCCATATTCGCCAGTTAGGTGGCCTTGTCACTCATCTGAATGAACACCAAGTGGATCTCCAGCTATTATTTTAATTAATTAATTCAGTCCTTTATCATTTCCCTTACCCCCACCCCCAGAGTGGGCCCTGAGAGACACCTGGTTGATTTCCACAGCAGTCCCTGATGCACAGCTGTCAGGCTATATCGTGAGTGGCACTCAGAACTTCATGCCAGGCCAAGCACTTAATCTCTTTAACGGAGACCTGTCATCACTTGCTTTCACTCCAGAGCAGCTCCAGTCTATGTTGAAACATATGGGCTCGTGTACCTGTCCCTCCCCTTCCCATTGTAACAGTCACCATCTGGGTTCAGACACTTCTCAATTCCTCTCTGCATCACTGTCACTGCAATTCACCAAGTGCCTTCTTTTTGCCAGGAGGCAGGCTCCCTTGCCTCCTGTTCCTTTGATCCTGTCCACAAAGTGACCAGGCAAATTGATTTGTTGGTTTCATCTTCTACAAAAGGAAATTGAGTCTGGCAAAAGCAAAGTGACTTAAGCAACATTCTTCCACTGGGACATTGCAAAGCCAGGTTTTGAACCATCTCCGTGATACCAAGGTCAATGAATGCTATCTGTCCACTTGCCTGCATCCTCCAGTCCTGACTTTATTCTGGTAATAAAAGACAGGTGCTAGCTAGGCTTCAGACTTCATAAATGAGTATATATGGGTAAGGGGGGGGGCATGTTCCAGAAAAACACAGAATAATCAAGGCCTGCCTGAGTGAGATAAGAAACATCAAGAAAGCCCTTTGAGGAGGACGGCTATATCACGTAAATTTCCAACACTGTCTTGTGGACTCCTCAATAAATTCTGCCTTGGTCCTGACATTTATATAGAGCATGTTTATTGGGTGGTTGTGGTAGAGCCAGAGGATAAGGAAGAAACAAGGGACATAGATCATGCCCTGGTTTAGAATGGAGGCTGATACTAGAAAAGCCACACATGAAACAACATCCAAGGTGGGAGCCTCCCATCCTTTGAATGGGAGTAGCAATGGCTCAAATCACCACCATCTAAAGGCTTACATGTAGGGAGGTTTTCTGTCTCTATTTCCCCCATTAGGAGGTTGGGAAACTATGAAAAGACAGGGCATAGTGGGGCCATGCTGTTGAGTGGGCGAGTGGGATGCTAGGCCCTTCAATCTCTCTTTGCTCCCTAGCCATGAGCTGAGTGACATTCATACATCCTCCATATGTTCCTGCCTTGACTTTCTGCCCTCACCACAGGCCCAAAGGCAAAAGGCTCCATTAACCAGGGAATGGACATTACATGTTCCAAGATGTGGGCCAGAATAAACCTTTGCCTCTTCCTTTTACAAGTCTACACTCTTGGGTTTTGATTCTAGCACAGAGAACTAGCAAAGGTAAGTAGCCAGTTTGTATAAAAGCACAGAGCTATGGTGGACCCACGCTGTCCAGCTACTGTATTCCTGCATGAGATGGCTTCCTCAGAATTCCTCCTACTGCAGAAGATGCAGATCCTGTGTGCTCATGTTCAGAAAGAAGCTGCAGACTTTGTACACATGGCTGTGACCAGCTCTGCATCTCAAGCCAAAATGCTAAGTTTTACCTTTTTTGCATTTTCCACTGCTTACATTTTTTTAAAAAATGAAGTGGAAAAAAGCTATCTACTTTTGTCTGCTGCCTCATCATTCTTTAGAAGCCCAACAAGTAACATTTCTGAACTCCGGGGCATTTGAGGCCTTTACATAGTACTTTCCCTTGATAACATCATGACCTGGCTCAAGACTATTTTTTAATTTGTCCATTGGAGGGGAGGGAGGAGATAGATAGAGAGACAGACAGATATAGATAGATAGATAGATAGATAGATAGATAGATAGATAGAGAGCATGTGCAAGACTTTGTGCCCACACAGTGTATGTTGGGGAGAGGTCAGAGGACAATCACAAGGGTTAGTCCCCCCCCCATTGTTTGAATCAGGGTCTGTCATCTTCCTGTTGCATTGTACACTTAGCTACGATGGTGAGAAAGTTAAGGAGTTCACCTTCTGTGCTGTGGAAACTGAAGCCCATACCTACTGAATGGAACTCTGAGCTTGTCTGCTCACTGTCCAATATTCTTGGGAGATGCAGCACACATATTTTGGTTTTGCATAGCCCAGTGCATATGTGCAAAGAAAGGCATGGGATTTTGCATGAAGGAACCTTGACCCTAGTGTTTCCTCCTTTACTTAGTCTACAATATCCTCATGCTCTTTGGGAATTATTATGGGTAACCATAGCTTCCTCCAGATGCACAGTTCATGCTGTGGTTTAGATGCTTCTCTGAAAGCTTTGTCCCCAGGGTGGAACTGTTGTGTAGTGGAATTTTTGAGAGCTGGAGTCTAGTGGAAGGTAATGGGGTCAATGGGGCTCACCCTTAGAAAAGATTAATGTTCTCATGGGGTGGGTTAGTTCCCATGAAAACGGTTATCACTCAGGAAGTAAACACCTCCCAGAAAGTGTCCTTACACACACACACACACACACACACACACACACACACACACACATTACTCATTCTCTCCCACATACACTTCCACCATTGTGATGCCATCTGCCAGGTGGTCCTCCCCAGAACCAAGCAGATGGCACTGCCATGCTCTCAACCCTCCAAAACCATGAGCTGAATAAACTTCCTTTCTTTACAGCACACTCATCCTTACCCACTTTGTTACAGCAACACAAACTGTAAGGCAATGAATACTGTGAAACCGTTTGTCTGAACAGCACTGTGAGGAAGACAGTAAATTCACATTTCTTTGGCTGATGGTATTGAAGAGCAGAGATGTTAAGGACTTGTATCAGGGAATGCAGCAGGTGACAGGTCTGATTTGTAAAGGAGGATCTTGTCAGCAAGCTGGATGGCCTTGTGCAGAGGACATTTGTTCCCCTCTATTTGAGACTAGACTATACACATGAGTGTGTGTGCACATACATGCACACACACACACATGCATACCCCATTTTAGAGATAGGCAAAACCTTGCAGTCATTGGTCAAAGACTACAGAATGGAGTTCTAGCTTAGTACAGAAGAGCCAGCAGCATCTCTCACTCCTCACAAGAACCCTGAGAGATAATGCTCATCATCCATATTTCTAGGGGGAGCATACAGAGACCCAAAGAAGCCAGATGGCTTTCCCAGGGGCTCCATCATGCCAATACATTCACTTACGAGGCATTTCATCTTGTTTGACTCAAACACTCCATGCCTTCTTCTGCCATGGTTTCCCTGCTGTATCTCACCAGAAAGAGCTAGGTTTACCTAGACAGCCCTGAGGCTTAGCCTGCTGTGTGTTGCAGTCTTTTGCTTAGAGAAGACTGGCCCGTCCTGGAGGATCACCAAGAATAAGCGCACTGAGAACTCCTAATTGTGCTCAAAGGAGATGAAAGGGAGATGGTGCCTGAATAGCTTGACAGCATTTTTGCTCATCCTGGAAAGTGCATTTGGAGTGTGATCCACTCAATGGAGAGAACAGTTGGTTCCCGATTTGTTAGGAAGCTGAGCAAAACTAAGCCAGACAGAGCCTGGTGGGACCTCAGGCCAAGGAGCTGCTTGTATGGAAGAAGCTGTGACAGGAGGTGGAAAGGTCAAGGTCATGTAATGACAGTGTGGGGTGTTGGCAAATCTGCTTTCTCTTGGCCCTCAGTTATTCTCTTAAACAATAAAGGGATGCTAAAAGATGCCTGAAGTGGCAGTTCCTGTGAGAGACAGTTTCTGTCTGCCTTCCATGGGTTACGTCTTGTGGCCCTGCTGAGAAGAAAATTTGGTGAATTCTGAAGCACCTATGGGGTAACAGGAGTGGTTGCCACACCTATTTAGTAGAGAAGAGATGGAGGGCTACAGATGGGACCATAAAATGCCGGGTCCAAGATTTTTCAGTGGTTTTAGGCCTTGGTGTGTTGTGTGCCATGGGGAATCAATAGAGGGCTTGTTCATCCATTTTGGGGTGGTATCTCCAGGTAGGACTATTGTGCTTTGGGAGGGATACCCTATCTTTTTCTTGCTCAGCTAGGGAGCAGGTACAGAAAGCTGAAGAGCAGAAGGAGAACATCAGATTTGAAAGGGAAGCCAAAGGTGTTGGACCGTGAGCCTGAGCCATGTGATGTTCAGGAACTCCAGCTCCAGGAGGCTGTTGGAAGCTCCTGATAGTCTATACCCCAAGCATGGACTTTATGAGAAATTCTACAACCTCACAAAGCCTGGGTGAGCTCAGACTTGCATGTGACTCACTCAGTGAGTCTCAAGCCTCAGACACACAGATTATAATCAGTTCCTTCCCAGGCCCCACAAATGCACTGTGAAGCCTCTTCCAGAGGAAGCTCATGGTCTCTGCCTCAGCTTCCATTGGGAAAATCTCATGTGCAGGGGTGGATGAGACCCCGCAAACTAGCTTTAACACAGGATTACAGATATCACCAGAGCCTGGCAAGACATCTTAAGAGACCTTAGCTCATTGATACCTCAACAATGGCAGTGTTCTTTGGGTCTCTTTAGTACTTGGGAGAGACACACAAAGATAGCCACACCTGGATTCCAAAGCGTGGGAGGGAGTCATCAATATTTCAGCAGCACCAGCTGTTGGAAGCCATTCCGAGGCCTCAACTCCACGCCTCCTAGCAAGTCTCCTATCTTTCTCACAATCAAGACTTGGCAAAGGTTCCCAGAGCTGGGGCTGGTGGGTGGAAACAGGACAGCAAGGATTCAAGGTGAAGTTCTGCTAGTTCTGTAGGGGAGGCCCACCTCTAGGCTGCAGCTGACGCTGTAGCTCTGGAGGCAGAATGCCGGCACCAGGAGAGCCCTTGACACCGAATGGTGTCATGATCAATAGTTGCTGAGTGCCTGGTTAGAGGGAGAGCTGGAAAAGATATAGCAGGAGTCAGAATGGGTTGGGAGGAAGTTGAGACCTCTGGGATGTCATTTTTGAGAGGGTGTGGAGGAAAGAGAGGGATAGAGTTATAGCTGATCGCTACTCTAAAACACCAATGTTGGGTCTGACACTTCACAGGACCCTATCTTAAATCCCCAACAGAGGTTTAACACCCTTTTGTGGGAAGATGCTTGAGAGTTTCTGTGCATTGCTCCAAGACAGACCATTTCTAAGTGACAGAGGCAGCCTTTAGAGATTGGCCTTTTGATTACCCTGTCTTTATATTATTAGGCCTTCCTCCCTCCCCCTTAATACAGAGTACTGAAGTCAAGGAGACAAGTTCAAACCTGAAGAAAGGCAAAGTGGGCACCAAGAAACTGGCCTCTGGTTTCTCTGCTTTGCTCTTCTCATCACATTAAGGATGTTGTCCCCTGGCAGACAGTTCATGTTCTTTCTCTTCCTCCTTTTCTCTGCCCCGCTCCACCAGCTAGCTTGACATGCTCCCAGCAGCCTGTGTTGTCCTATCCCCATGGGGCAGTGACTCCCCTTGCCCTGCAATCCTTGTCAATTTATGCAGTCCCTTAAGAGAGGATTGACATCTGGCTCACAGCTGGCCTGGGTGCTGCTCATGCAACTATGCAGTGACGAGTGTGGGCTTTGTGTGTGTTTATTTGCCTTCTCCCTGGTGTAAGAAGATTGGATAATAATGCTGATGAATGCTCCTCTTGACTGTTGTCACTAGTGTAAGTCGTGCATGTTGGAGACTTCTCTGGGTCTTGTGCACTCACGTGCAACACATGGGGCTGCTCAAGTAACATCCAAGCTCTCCCAAAGTCAACATTCTAGAATTTTCTACAGAGCTGTTCATCAAGCACATAGCAGAAGAGTCAAATATACTTCCCATGAACCATCCTCTCCAAACTAAATATGCATAAAATATTTTGGTTGTTTAAATCAAGCCTAAGCATTTTCTATTCCCTTAATTTTTATGCTTATATGAATTTTTAAAAAGTAGCCATTTTATGAGAAAAATATTTTTCACTTAGCAAATGTACAGATTTTCAAACCCTTTCTTTTATTCTCATGTATTTTTTTAATTAAGAAAAGCAGAAGTGTATTGAAAAATAGTCTAAATATAAAAGTCTTTCTGGGGTCCTTCTTTGTGCACATTGTTCAATGGCTAATTGTCAACTTGGCTGGGCTAGCATCTCCTGCTGCTTGATCAAACACCAGTGTTGACTTGGCTGAGAAGATATTTGCACATGGGATTAACAGGTACAATCAAAGTAAAGTAGATTACCTTCCCTGGTGTGAATGAACTTCATCCATTTCTCTGAAGGTTTTAAGAAAAAGATAAGTCTTCCAGAGAAGAAGACTTTGTGGATCAAGACACCACACAGAAGCTTGGCATTGTCTGAAGTCCTTAATGATACAAGTTTGCCTTCTGAATTCAGAATGTGGTAGCTCCCACAATCCTGTTGGGCAATGCTTTAGAATATACCTCACAGGAGACTGACTAGGCTGCTTAGGGTTCTTCTCCATTTTCTCTGTTTCCCAAGACCCAATCCTTGATGTAACTTCTTGTGGTACCACAGAACACCAGCTGCAGCCTTTCCTTCACCATGTCCATACCTTCTGTGGGTCCCACAGACCATCACCTCCTGGCTTCCCCTCCCCATGAATCCAACATTAGCAAGTACTACCAGTGAACACACCATGCAAGAAGGCCAGTAAAACAGCCAACGTACTCTGAAAATCCAGAAACCTAAACCAAGGGACCAAACATGCACCCAACAAAGATGAATGCAGAAATCAGGACTCAGACCCATATTGCCCTCAAATCCAGATGCCTCGCTGACAGTGTAGAACAAAGTCAATAGCATCCAGGCCACTGTGTCTCTACCTGAGCCAACCTGTTCTACCACAGCACACCCTCAATATTCCAACATAGCTGAGTCACAAGAGAAAGATGTTAAAAGCAACTCCATGGAGATGAAAGAGGTCCTTAAAGAGGAAATTTAAAAACTCCTTAAAGAAATCCAGAAAAACACAAATAAAAAATGGGAGACAATGAATAAATCTCTTAAAGAAAACCAGCTGAAGGAAATGAATAAAACTGTTCAAGACCTAAAAGTGGAAACTGAAAAAATAAAGAAAACTGAGAAAAATCTGCAAGTGAAAAATTTAGGAATTCAAATAAGAACTCCAGAGACAAGCTTCACCAACAGAATATGAGAGATGGAAGAGAAAAATCTCAAGCATTGAGGATACAATGGAAGAAATAGATGCATCAGTCAAAGAAAATGTTGACTCTACAAAATTTCAGACACAAAACATCCAGGATATCTGGTTCACTACAAAAAGATCAAATCCAACAATAATAAGACTAGAGGAAGAAGAATCCCTGCTCAAAGGCTAAGAAAATATTTTTAACAAGACCATAGAAGAAAATTTTCCTACCCTGAAGGAGATGCCTACAAAGCCAGAAGGGCTTGGGCAGATGTTCTGCACAGTTTAAGAGACCATAGATGCCAACCCAGCAAAACCTTCATTCATGGTAGATGGAGAAAAGGAGATGTTCCATGATATAGTCAAATTTAAACAATACTAACTACAAATCCATCCTTATAGAAGGTGCAGGAAGGGAAACTCCAGTCCAAGGAGCTTAACTACACTCATGAAAACACTGGAAATAAATGATCTCATACCAGCAAAACCAAATGGGAAATACACTTCTCACCACTCCCCACCAGCAGCAACATCCCCACCAAAATAATAAGAATTAACAATTGTTGATGATTGATATCTTTTAATATCAATCATTTCAGTTTCCCAATAAAAAAAAGGCAGACTAACAGAATGGATGTGAAAACATGATTCAGTCTTCTGCTGTGTACAGAACTCAAGGCTTGGAAAAAGATATCTGAAGAAAATGGACCTAAGAAGTAAGCTATTGTAGCCAGTTTAATACCTAACAAAATAGACTTCAAGCCAAAATTAATCAAAAAAGATGAAGAAGAGCACTATAAACTAATCAGAGGACACATTCACCAAGATGACATTTCAATTCTTAACTAATATGCTCCCAACCCAAGGGCACCACTCACTTATGAAGAAGACACACTACTACACACAGATAGTGGAGCACTTCAATATTCCATTCTCATCAAAGAACAGGTCATCCAGACAAAAATTAAAAAGAGAAATACTGCAACTAACAGACAATATCAACCAAACAGACCTAACAGCTATTTATAGAACATCTCACCCAAACACAAAAGAACAAACCTTCTTAGCAGCTCATGGAGCCTTCTCCAAGCCAACCACAAATCCAGACAAAACACAAGTTTCAATATATTCAGAACTTAAAATAATTGCCTGCATGCAATCTTCCCACCACAGATTAAATCATGATATCAACAAAAACATAAACAACAGAAAGCTTACAAACTCATGGAAACTGAGCAACTCTCTACTGAATGAATAATGGGTCAAGACAGAAATAAAGAAATGAAAGACTTTCTAGAATTCAATGTAAATGAATACACAACATACTGAAACTCATTTAACACAATGAAAGCACTACTAAGAGGAAAGTTCACAATAACAAATGCCTACAAAAAATGGAGATATCTCATACTAACAACTTAACAGCACACTGGAAACCTCTAGAACAACAGAAGTAAGTATACTCAAGAAAAGTAGATGTCAAGAAATAATTAAACTCAAGCCTGAAATCAATAAAGTAGAAACAAAGAGAACAATGAAAAGAATCAATAAGAGAAAGAATTGGTTCTTTGAGAAAATCAACAAGATAGATAAACCCTTTTCCAAACTGACTAAAATACAGAAGGACTATCCAAATTAACAAAATCAGTAACAAAAAGGAAGACATAACAAAAGACACTACCAAGGAAATCCAGAGAATCATTAAGGACATATTTTTAAAATCTTTACTCCATCAAATTGAAAATACATAAACAAACAAACAAACAGATGGATAATTTTAGTAGGTATCACTTACTAAAGTTAAATCAAGATAAGATTAACAATTTAAGCAGACCCATAACCCCTAGTGAAATAGAAGCAGTCATTAAAATTCTCCCAAAGCCCAGGGCCAGAAGTTTTTAGCACGGAATTTTATCAGATTTTCAAAGAAAAGTTAATGCCAATAGTCTTCAAATTACTCTACAAAATAGAAACAGAAGGAACACTGTCCAAATTCATTTTGTGAGACCATAGTTACCATGACACTCAAACCACATAAAAACTCAACAAAGAAAGAGAATTATAGATCAGTTTCCCCCTTGAACATAGATGAAAAACACTTACAAACCAAATCCAAGAACATGTCAAAACGATCATCCACAATGATTGAGTATACTTTATCCAAGAGATGCAGGGGTGGCTCAACATAAAAAAAAATCAGTAAACGTAATCCACCATATAAGTAAACTTTAAAAATCTCCACATGATCATATGATTAGATGCTGAAAAAGCCTTTGACAGAGGACATATCTAAACACAGTAATAAAGGTAATTTACAGCAGATCTATAGCCAACATCAAATTAAATGAAAAGAAACTCAAAGTAACTCCACTAAAATGAGGAACAAGATGAGGCTGTTCACTCTCTTTATATATATTTAATATAGTACTTGAAGTTCTAGCTAGGGCAATAAGACAACTGAAGGAGATCAAGGGGATACAAATTGGAAAGGAAGAAGTCAACGTATTGCTAATCACAGGTAATATGATAGTATACATAAATGATACCAAAATCTCTACCAGAGTGCTCCTACAGCTGATAAACAATTTCAGCAAAGTATCTGGATATAAGATTAAGTAAAAACAAAAACAAACAAACAAAACCATCAATAGTCTCTTATATACAAAGTATAAATGGACTGAGAAAGAAATCAGGGAAACAACACCCTTCACAAAAACCTCAAATAATATAAAATATATTGGAGTAACTCTAACCAAGCAAGTGAAAAACCTATGTGATAAAAACTTCAAATCTCATGGATTGGTAAGATTACATAGTAAAAATGGCCATCCTAAAAAAAAGCAATATAGAGATCCAACACAATCCATATCAAAATTCCATTACAATTTTTTTAAGTCTTTAGAAGGACAATACTCAACTTCTTATAGAAAAACAAACAATAAACGAAACAAACAATCAACCAGGGTAGCTAAAACAGTTCTGAAGAATAAAAGAATTGGAGGTATAAGCAGCCCCGATTTCAAGCTTCACTACAGAGCTGTAGTAATAAAAATCACATTGTATTGACATAAAAACAGACAGATTGGTCAATGGAATCAAATTGAAGACCCAAACACAAATCCACAAACCTATGTACTCCTTATATTTTATAAAGACGCCAGAAGTACACAGTGGAACAAAGAAGGTATCTTTAACAAATAGTACTGGTTGAACTGTTTGTTTACATGTAGAAGAATGCAAATATATCTATATTTGTCACCCCATATAAAACTCATGTTCAATGGCTCTAAGTCCTCAACGTAAGGCCAGACACAATGAACCTGATAGAGGAAAAGGTGGGGAAATAACCTTGAATGCAGTGGCACAAGAGAGAACTTCCTGAACAGAACAGCAACAGCCCAGGCTCTAAGATCAACAATTAATGAATGGGACTTCATGAAACTGAAAAGCGTCTGTAAGGCAAAGGATACTGTCAATGGTCCCACAAAGATGCAGCCTACAGAATGAAAAAAAGACTTTTACCATCTCCACATCTGGTTCAAGGCTATTATTCAAATTATATAAAGAACTCAAGAAACTAGATATCAGAAAACCAAATAACCCAATTAAAAGTCGGGTACAGATCTAAACCGAATTCTCCTCCCCCCCTCCTCCTCTTCCTCCTCTTCCTTTTCTTCTTCTTCCTCCTCCTCCTCCTCCTCTTCCTCCTCCTCCTCCATCTTCTTCTTTTCTGAGACAGGGATTCTCTATGTAGCATTGGCTGTTTTGATAAGCAGAATTCTCAATAGAGGAATCTCAAGTACTTGAGAAACACTTAGAGAAATGTTCAACATCCTTTGCCATCAGGAAATGCAAATCAAAACTACTTTGAGATTGCATCTCACACCTCTAAGAATGACTAAGAACAATAATACAAGTTACAGTCCATACTGGCAAGGATATGGAGCAAGAAGAACACTCACCCATTGCTGCTGGGAATGCAAACTTGTACAGCCACTACAGAAATTAATATGGCATTTCCTCGGAAAATTGGGGATAGATTTACCTTAAGACCCAGATATACCACTCTTGGACATATACCCAATAGATGCTATCATCCTACCATAAGGACAGTTGCTCCATTATGCTCATTGCTACTTTATTCATAATAGCCAAAACTCAAAAACAACCTAGGTATTCCTCAACAACAACAACAAAAAAATGTGATACATTTACACAATGAAGTGTTACTCAGCTTAAAAAAAATGATATCATGAAATTTGTAAGCAACTGGAAAAATCATCCTGAGTGAGGTAACCCAGACCCAGAAAGACAAAGGTAGTATGAATTCACTTATAAGTAGAAATTAACTGTTAGGTAAGAATAATCATGCTACAATCCACAGACCCAGAGAGGTTAGGCAAACAGCTGGGCTCTTAGGGGGCACTCATTGGCCTCCCTGGGAAAGAGAAATAGAATAGATTTTGCAGGTGCACTGGGGCAAAAGCAAGGAGGGATAAAGTTGTGGGGGGATAGAGGGAGAGAGTGCAGAGAGAGATAGCTGGAATTAGGGGGTATTTACTGAGTGGTATGGAAACCTAGTGCAGTGGAAACTTCCTGGAATGTATGATGGTGACCCCAGTGAAGACCCCTAGTAACAGAAGATAATGGGGTCTTTTGTAGCCAGGAATGGATTCCGATGGTGGGCTAGGGTTGAATTCAGTGGAGTTGTTGGTCTGAGAAGGTCCTGTGGCACTCCCCCAAAGAACCACCAAGCTGATGATGCTAGGACAGAGGATCATTCCCCCAAAACTGACAGTGGGGCCCCGTTTCTGAAGACACAATCCACACAGTTCATCAAACACAGAGAGGTTGAGCTGGTGCCTTCATGGAGCTCTCGCCCCTATGATCTAGTCTCTTTGGTGCAGGAAGGTACTCTGAGGGTTACCAAAATGAAAGCGGAACACCAACCCAACCACAAGACCCTCAACCTACAATCTGACCAGATGTGCTGGGGCAATAGTGGCTCAGAACTTGTGGGAGCGGCCAAGCAATGTCTGGTTTATCTTGAAGCACATACCATGAAGTTAGCGCATTACCAATACTGCCCGAATGGCCAGGAACTGGAGATGATGAGCATAGAAACATAGAGCCAAACACATATGGAAAATAATCTCTAGTGATGTTCTGCCATACTCATAGATTGGTGCCTCTGGTGGCAGGTGAGAGTGAGTACAGAGACCCACAGTTTTGTGGAGAGAGTCAAATTTGGAGATCCCTCCCCTCAGAGCCTAGGGAACCCCATGGAAAAGGGGAGGAAAGATTGCAGGAGTCAGAGGGCATGGAGAACACCAGGAGAGCATAGGTAACTGAGTCACACGTAAGCAGGACTCACACAGTGTTTTGTCATCTTTGGTTGTTGTTTCTAAAGGGACACAGAGCAGGAGTAGATCTGAGGATATGAGAGGTAGGGAGGAGCCGAGAGGCATGGAGGGAGGGGAAACTGCGGTCCGGATGTATTGTATGAGAGAAGAATCTGTTTTTCAGTAAATACAAAATTAAAATAAAATAAACCTCAATGTCTTTTCCCTTGTCTCTATTGTCCATTGGTCCATACTCCATTAGTTCTGTTTCTCTGGAGAACCTTGACCAATAGACATCTAGATTCACAGAGTTTGCTTTCCACTAGAAACATTAGAAAACCTGTTATCCTTAGGGTTCTTTTTTTTTTTTTTTCCAATGTGGTAGCATTTTATTTTCTTCTTCAGCTTAATATTTTACACTATTTTTATTTATTTTTGTTTTTTTTTATTATTAATTTATTCTTGTTACATCTCAATGGTTATCCCATCCCTTGTATCCTCCCATTCTTCCCTCCCTCCCATTTTCCCCTTATTCCCCTCCCCTATGACTGTTCCTGAGGGGCATTACCTCCCCCTGTATATGCTCATAGGGTATCAAGTCTCTTCTTGGTGACCTGCTGTCCTTCCTCTGAGTGCCACCAAGTCTCCCCCTCCAGGGGACATGGTCAAATGTGAGGCACCAGAGTACATGAGAAAGTCATATCCCACTCTCCACTCAAGTGTGGAGACTGTTCTGACCATTGGCTAGATCAGAGTAGGGGTTTAAAGTTTACTGCTTGTATTGTCCTTGGCTGGTGCCTTAGTTTGAGCGGGACCCCGGGGCCCAAATCTGCCTATCATAATGTTCTACTTGTAAGTTTCTAGGACCCTCTAGATCCTTCTACTTTGCTATTCTCACATGGTTCTCTCATCTAGAGTCTCAATAGGATGTCCTCCCCTCTGTCCCAGTTTCCTGGTAAGGGAAGGCTTTCGTGGGACATGCCCCTTGGGCTAGTATGCAGATATAAGTGAGTATATACCATTTGAGTCTTTCTGCTTCTGGGTTAACTCACTCATTATGATCATTTCTAGCTCAATCCATTTATCCACAAATTTCGGGAATTCCTTGTTTCTAATAGCTGAGTAGTATTCCATAGTGTATATGTACCACAGTTTCTTTATCCATTCTTCTACTGAGGGACAGGATTCAAACGACCAGTGAAAACAAATCTAGGCACACCACTTACTAGCTACTTGCTCAGTGTAGATAATAAGTACTCCCTCTGGCCCTTAGACCCTTCACCAGCAAAATGGGGTATGGACAGTGTGGTGTGTGGAGATGGGGCCTTATCTGTGTGGCTAGAAGGTCAGGTAAGATGCCTTAGACCATGTGACGCACAGCATGGCCTGACAAAGAGTGAGCACTACTGATATTGTACTAAGACTCCTCCAGTCCTTCTCAATCCTTAAAAAAAAAAAAAAAAAGAATTATTAATTGTATTCAAGCAACATTTATAATGTATGATTGTTGGGCCTTTTGCTGGGGAGGTGGTGATGGGAGATGATAGTAGGTGTCCTTATCCTTCAGGACTCAGAGTCAATTGAGAGGAGACAGGGCCACATGCTTCAAGAGCCACAAGACAAGACGATATAAATCAAAGCTCTCTCCAGACTTCAAGGACCTACCCAAATCCTATCTCCTTCAGGAAACCTTTCCAGATCTGCGTAGCGGAAATTAATCTCCTGACTCCCACATCCCCAGGGCCTTTGGCTGGTACCTTCCCTGCAGTACTTACCACTATTTACCTTGTATTAGAGTGATTTATGCACATGTCAGCCTCTCCCACTAGAATGTGAGTTCCTGAGGACAGAAATATTTATGAAAGGCCTTTCTATGACTTTGGCTATCATATGAAGGACCAACTTAATAACATCCATAATCCACTTCACCTTTTTACGGTGATTTTATGGCAAAATAATTAAAATTAAGTGTAATTTAAGAAATTACTCTCACATATTCATGCATATAGGCAGCATCTTTTTCCCATGCCCATTTTATTGAGCTGAGTAAGAGAGAGACAGCTTGTTGTAACCTGTACAAGGTCACAAAAGTTAATACTGGGGCTAAAGCCCAAAACCAGGCCATTTGTGCTCAGCAGTCTGAGGCTGGCGCTCAACCCAGGTGGCTGTGTTGCAGATTCCTAGTCCCATTAAGTCACCCTCAGTGAGCAGTTCTGCATCCCAGTGCACATAAGCAGTTTGGCTTCCTTGTCATGAGTGTGTTTTAGTAAGTATTCTCCCTGCTTCAACATAAAATGAAACCAGACGAAACAAACTGCAATTTTAGGAGTCCTTACGGACTGGCTGCGAGTCCTGCCCTGGTGATTTTTAGGTTATGCCTCTGAAGCAATTTCCCCCCAACAAAACCATGGGGTTTCAAGGATTCGATCTAAGCATGCTTGAACACCAGTCTCTCCACCATTTCTTTCTGGGACTTCTCAAGGCCTGTGGTGACAGCAAGAGATGGCTCAGTTATCAACGGGGTCAGTGACATTTGAGAGGTGGAAAGAATATTGTATCCAACCAAGGCCACTCACCGCCAGACTTTGGGCCCTGAACTTTTGATGCTGAAGAGTTTGCTTTAACTTCTGTGGAATTTCTTCTTGGATTTAGACAGGCAGATTCTTCTAACATAGTCATTAGATAATGACATAACCAAATCTCCACTGAGGTTGGTACACAGGGCTATAGGCTGAATATGATGCTTTGGTCTCTAAGCACACTGACTAATGTGCAGAGTGCCAGCAATCCTTCATGTTCCCTCCCTCATGCCTCTACTTACACTATGGCTCCCGTCTTCTCTCTATACCAATGACTAAACTCACATTCTTCTTTCAAGGTCCCATTATACTAGATACATTGAGCAGGGGCAAGTCAGTACTCTGACAAACACATACCCATGTACTGGACTTAGCAAGAGGAGGAGTCAGAAGCAAAGATAACTAGGAAGGAGATGAAAGAGCGCCAGGTTTTACTAAGGAATGTTAGCACTCTGCTGCAAAGCAAGACACCATGAAGGTTTTCAGACAGGCCATATACTATGACTTATATTTTATTAAGGTAAATATTCAAAAGAAAGTAAATGTGTGAGAGTGCTTAGTGGACTCTGAAAGGGTTTATTTTACAATGGTTAAAGCCTGGCTCTGGGAAGTAGGGGTGGACCAGAAATGATAGCAAAGGGGAGTGGTGGTGTAGCCTGTAGTTGGTTTCTTTTAGAATCCCATTGAAGATAGCACAACACAAAAGGAAGCATTTAAGATGAAGAAGGCAGTATGGGCTGTGAAACTCAACTCAACAACCCTCAAAGAAGCTGACTTGAAATTCACTGAGATTCAATTTCTTCACCTTTGGAAGAGTAACATCCATGAGCGTCCACAGATATGAGACATGGTTGATCAGTTCGTGACTCCCATGAAAGAAGGTGTGAATGGACATTTGAGCTAAATGTCCTAGGATACAAGTACTCACTTCTGCCCCCTGTTAGATGTCAGAATTTGGAAAATGACTGGACCTTGGCACCAGGTGAATCTTAACATGAGTATAAGAAAGGCTTTCCAAGCTCTGTTGTACTGATCATTCTACTGAATAAGGCATGTAGCATGGTTGGTTAGCTTGTGATGGGCCCAATGTAGACTCATATAGGACACTTAGGATAGCACCATTATTCGTACATGGTGAATCTGCTCCTGAATCAACTTCCATTCCTACTCCACTTTCTAATACTATAGAATTTTTGAAAGTCAAATATTCTCTTTCTGAGACTCCTTTGCCACTAAGACTCATGGGACAGAGTCCTGCCTAACAAGATAAGAACGTGTCTGCTGGTGGATTCTGGAAAGGGAAGAGTCTCAATCAGTGTGTCTCCAGGAAGTTCTGTTTCTTGTGTCATAAGTTCAGGGATGATATTGGTATGGCCATCTAGACCAATAAGGAAAAGGCCAAGAGAATCAGGAAGACACCATCTCAGCACTGGGAATCTACAATTCTACATATTGCCCATAGCCATACGTTTATTCAGACTACATTTGTTCAGAATAATTTCTTCACTCTATTCCCTCCTTTATACATGAGTCTAACTAAGTAGATACCTCTGTCTCTGTCTCTTACTCCTGTCAACTTCCCCTCTCTCTCTCTATGTTTAGCCTCTTCAACCCCATCTCAGATTTCCTATCATATATGATTCATGTGCCAGTAAATTTTGGTCATCAACTTGAAGGGTTCTAGAATCGCCATAGAAACAAACTTGGGTGTGTCAATCAATGAGCGAGTTGCTAGTAGGATGGCACCACAGACTCAGCGGAAAAAGACATGAACTGAGAGCAGCATCATCAGTCTCTGCTTTCTGCATGTGACGCAAGGTGACCAGCCACCTTGAGCTTCTGCCACAACTTCCCTGAAAAGTTGGGCTGCATTCTGAACTGAAATAGAATGTGGAGAAAGCAAATTCGGCTTCCTTTGCTTTGCTCTGGCCAGGTGTTCATCTCCATCCTCCTTACAGTAGGATGGCCCCTTCTTGTAATGTATGTTGTAACTATCCTGCATGTTGACATCCTCTTCCAAATGGTTACAAAATTTGTTACTGCTATTTATAGCTGACCCCCTTGGGGACAAGTTAAACTCCCTATAGACAGTATATTTTTTTTAATTAAATGGAGGCATACTAGGTAGATGGCACACTCTTATACAAATATTAGGTTTTTTTTTTTTCATTTTAGATGTTTGGTCCCATTCATTGAACATATATGTGCAGAGAGTCTTCCATGTTTGTCTTCACGCTAGCGCTAACTCTGATTACAAATAATGTGCGATCTTTGAAACAATATATTAAATTTCCTCATCATGCACATAAGCAGTAACAGTGTCAGACATGAGGTTATTAATGCAATCATTATCTATTGGTGTTATTATGATTAACCGGCCTATCAGTTTCTAAAAATATCCCTAATCCAATCATATATAACCTGTATATCTATCTATACCTCTGCAATGTTTAAAAAAACTTCAAATGAAACTCATTTAAATTTGTATACTTAAGTATATTAGTGTTCATGAATAATTCATATTAACAAACATGCTTTAAATTGATTTTTGTGTGATTACAGTTAGAATTCTACAACAGCTCTGATGTAACTGGAGAAGCACTGTGACCACTGCAAAGCTAGAAACAGGAGTGATTGAAGTGCACTAGGAAATGTGTTGCTTTAAGACCCAGTGGGTGTCTGCTCCGATTGCCCCAGCTTTGTACTTAGAAAGCCTGCAACTCACTGAGTCCCCAGTGTCAAAGTCAACCCCTTTCCCCCCCTCTTCCAGCTCAACAAGAAGCATCAGGTGTCAGCATCCTTTCAACCAACTGCCTAAGAACCAGAGCTCTGTGTCTGAAGCCCTGAGTCCAATTCTCACTGTGCCAGGTGCTAGAGTTGTAATCCCTCTGGGACCCAGTTTATCTTGTACAAAATGGAATATTAAGAGTGCCACTGGGCCTAAGTGATTTCCAAGCTTTGCTAAGTTCATCCAAGAGCATCTCAGCCCATTTGAATCACCACATCACTGCAGTCTGTGCTCTTTAACACAGTAAGGCTGTGTGCCCACTGGCTAAGCTTCTTTTGATGCTGTGAAATCACAAAGGACACTATACAGAGGTATGTGGCAGGGTATATTCAATGTCCACAGGGCTTCTAAACTTTGGGGAGAGCAAACAATGAAACTCTATGACCAGACCACCTAAAGGACCCCTGTCCAATACGCCCATATATGCTACCAGTATGGGATCTTTGACATACCTGTACATATGTAAGGCGTGAGGCTTAGGGTAAGGGTATTATGGCAGAGTTCTAAGGAAGATAATCCCAGCTCCTTTAAATTGATTTGGGCTATTAGATCATTGGTGAGTTAAAGAGGGATTAACTCTTGCTAAGTAGATACCATAGGCTGGCATGACTGTTTGGGCACTGCATATACCATCATATGTAGCCCTTACTACAGTTCTGTGGAATAGATACCAGCCTTCATTTTTTTTTTAAATACAGGAGCAAACTGAAGCACAGAGACCTCAAGCTATTTGCTTTAGGTTAATCATTTAGCAAGTAGCAGCTTTGGATTTGAATTCAGGTCTTTGATGGCATTTACCTGTTTCCCAATGTTTTTCTGAAAAGGAGATAAGGAAGATGGAATTAGGGGGTGGATGGAAGAAAGAGTGAGTGCTAAAGGAAAGCCACACTGTTTATCTTTCTCGTCTCTATACAGGGTCAGTCTCCGACCAACATCCCGCCAGGTGCATACCGACACAGAGAAAGGGTCAGTGCATGGTTTCATTTGCAGAGTGAAAACTACTGGGTCTCACAGAGATGTTTCCTCAGACCCCAAAAGCTTTGATCACCTTCTTCATATGAGTTCCACCTGGAAAGCTGCTGTGTCTGAACTGCCTTCCTAGATCAGAGTCCAAATTCCAACACCTACCCTGTCAGACATCACATGGGTAGTCTGCCTGTGTTGAGCGTTAGATGCTCCACCTGCTGGGAGGTTCCTCGTGTCTCAATCCAGTGGACAATGATTAAAGATGACAAAGTAAGGTATGGAGCCCATCATTTAAACCAGGAGGTGCGAAAATGAGTCTGTGAACCATTGTGCTGGGAGAGCAGGTGCAGATACCACCAGAGCAAACCGGACTGCTGTGTCCTCCCACCAGGTGTGATCTATAGACTTGTCTGTGCTGGTTGTTTCCACCCAGCAGGCACCTGCAAGCACTCTTATCCACTGGTAGCATTCTAAATGCGATTAAGCCCAACTCCAAAAGTAAGCCATAGTGTATCACTGAAAATGTTTTGACCGTGCTGGGCTCCCAGGCAGATACTTCAGCCAGGCTTCTATTAGTCACCCTATATTTGTAGACTCCAGCTGGCAGGCCAGCAACATGTTGAGCCTAATCAGAAAACAGAAGTGGTTTCTTAAGGGTAGTAAGAAGACAACCTGAAAGAGTTCATTCAAAGGGATGGGGAGGGAAGGCGTGTGCTATAATCTGTACTCAAAACAAACAGAAAATATACCAGTTTGAGCGTAGATGTTGGGAGGGGGAGGTATAAGGCAACAGAAGGAGACAGCTATGAGAGTCTAGTTATTAGCCAGCACCTGCTAAGGGATCCCAAAATATCCCAGCAAAATAACACCTCCTCAGCAAACTCTGCAGAACACTGTGGTGGATGCAGCCAGGATGAGGTGAGGAAGCCTAGGATTTAGTTGTTCCCCATAAACAGCACATGCTTGATAAATTCTGATTTCTCTCTTTCACCTTATTTTTTGGTTTGCCTTGTAAAGATCTAAGAACCAGATCTATAGTTTATACCCATAGTATACAAGCTGCTGTGTAAAGTTAATGAACATAAAGGCTTAGCTAATTGTTGGATGGGCCCGTCGCACAAAGGAATTTCCTGTTCTCTCTCCCTCTTTCTCTTCCATCCTACCCTTCCTTAACTCCTTCCTTTCTACCACTGTAATTTATTCGTTTTCTTCAATCCCTCTTTTTTCTCTCTCCTTTCTTCTTCCTCTTCAGCTCTTTTCTCTATTTCCACCTTCTCTCATTCACTCTCTTCCATCTTCTGTTCCTTCCCCTCTCTCTTACTTCCTTTTCTCCCTCCCTGCCTTTTTCCATTTTTATTTTCTTTTATTTTTCCATTCCACTTCTTTTTCTTGGACAGCCATTGAACCAGGAAGTAAAGATATGGTGATGAGTGACTGGGCTTTCACTTAGTCAGAGAAACCAACACTGAGCAGCAAATGTATACGTATCAGCGTCCTCTCCTGCAGTTCAGAGACATGTATGTCTGCTGCGCCCACATGACTTACCACAGGTAGCCCAGACACAAGTCCAGCACTCAACTGGTGACTTTGCCCTCATCCCAGCCTTTTATCCTGACTTCTTGTCAGAGTGGGTGGTTCACCTCTTACCTGGCCAACCCAAGCCAGAGCCTAAATTACTTTTGAGTCCTTCTTGTCACTTTTTCATTTGCATTCTGTGTGTTCCTAAGTCTGAGTGTCTGATTTTTCTCTACCCACACAAGGTTATTGTTCAAGTTCAGGCCTTCATGATCTCTCTTCAATACGAATGGCATGCCCATTAGTCTCCATTTTCTCTCAGAGTCTTTCCTTCTCTATTAGGTTAGAATAATCTCAAATTATCTCCCCTTGGTTGATAAAAGGGCCTGTTGTTGAGCATACATCTCCTCATCACCGAAATGCCCTAGCCTCAGATTTTTAAGCTCAACTATGTAAACCTCTCCCAAAACTTGGTTTTCCCATCTCTAGCTGTGCTGGCTAGTTCTTCTGTCAACTTGACACTATTGTCATTTGGGAGGAGGAACTTTATTTGAGGAAATACCTCCACCTAGCCAGACATAGCAGCACACACCTATAATCCCAGCACTCAGAGAGGCAGAGGCAGGCAGATCTCTGTGAGTTTGAGGCCAGCCTTGGTCTGCAAAGTGAGTCTAGGACAGCCAAGGCTACACAGAGAAGCCCTGTCTCAAAAATCCAACCAACTAACCAACAAGCAAAACAAAAAGCACAACAAACATAAACAAAATCCTTCTGACCTGATATACCTATGAGCAAGCTTGTAAGACATTTTCTTGATTATTGGTTGATTTAGGTGTGCCCATTTCACAGCAGAAAGTTCTACCCTTGGTGGGTAGTTTTGGATGGTATAAGACTGCAGGGTGAGAAAACCACGAGGAGCAAGCAAGCCAGTAAGCCGAACCCTGCCATGGCTTTTGCTTCCAAGTTCTTGCTTCCAGGTTCCAGCCTTGAGTTCCTGCTTAGATGTCCCCCAGTGATGGACTAAGACACCATCCTCCATGTTCCCAAGTGGATGGTGCTGGGTGGTCGTCTAGCCAACCATGTCCCTCAACTGCTGTATGCCAAATTACATGCACTTCACACTAACACTTCCATGGATCATGTTTCTGGCTTCACTTCCTCATGGGGTTCTCTGGCAATAGTTTGGTTGTATTTATTGGGTGCCTATCTGCTTCAGAACTATATAAGCTCTTCAGAACACATCATTTTCAATGTTCACACCGTTGTTCTCATGAACATTGCCAAAGTTTGATGACTGTTGTCCCCAGCATCTAGACCAAGGCCTTGCATATGGTATTTGTTGAAGAAATAGTTGTATGAACTTCTAGCTTATGGCCATGAGGGCCAAACATGGAGAACTTGGTTACATGTAAAAGGAATGAGGAGTGGAAAGAGAATTCTCCTAAAGACTTGACTTTTTACTATATAACACAGTGCACAGTACACTGAGGCATTGGATTTAGTCTTCAGGGTGCCTGCAGGAAATGCTCCCAGGAGAGAGTATGTAGGGAGTGGAGTTCTCCTTTAGGCTAACATAGAATTAACACTAATCCTATGTTAGAGATGAGTGTGTGTGTGTGTGTGTGTGTGTGTGTGTGTGTGTGTGTGTGTGCTTTCAGGCGATGGAGGGGAGGGAGGAAGAGATCCTGTTCAAGATGGCAGTAACATCCTGGAAAGGTTACTGTAAGAAATGAATGCAGAGTGCCCTTCCCTTTCCCTTCATGGCCACCCTTCCACCCACCTCTTGTTCTATTCATCATCATCAACAACAAAAAGACAAAGTTAGTAGGAGAGTCTTATTCTATGTTCAACCTGTCTTATCATAGTAAGAGACTCCCCTTTAAAGGCTGCAGTGACAGAAAATACCAGTTCCCGCAGCATCTCACCCAGACCTTGTCCACCCCTTAGCCTTGCTCATCGGTCATTGGTTTACCCATTTGGCCAATGGGAGGAACAATTGGCTCCACCATCAATCTCCTTTTCCTTGAATGTTTGGAGCTAAAAATCATTTGCATTTCAACAATGGTCCAGCAGCCCCTTATTCCATCCATCAACCGGATGGTAAATTGGTTGTCCAATTTCTAACTGATCACTAATTGAATAACTGCATGTCATCAACACAAATTTGCAGCCTGGCCTAGAGCTTTCTTTTTTAAGTAGGAGGCCGTTGATTTTAAATCTATATTATGTCTATATGTACTGTGTGGAGGGGGGGGAGAGAGAGAGACAGAGAGAGAGATAGAGAGAGAGAGAGAGAGAGACAGACAGACAGAGAGACAGAGAGAGACAGAGACAGAGAGACAGAGAGACAGAGAGAAGAGGAGAAGAGGAGGGAAAAACAGTAGACTGTAAACTGAGGGATTAGTATTACATGCATGCACGTGTGCACATGCACACACACACACACACATGCATATATACACAGCATCAATTAAAATAGGAGAATAACTTATGTCATTTGGGGACATAGGCAGTGAACACTTCAGGGGCTGTGGAGAGATGTGAAGGCCCTAATAGTCAGAGATTTCCAAGGAATAATAACTTCTCAAAATGTGACTGACACTTAACAGATTAGCTTCTTAATCACACCTTTATTTCTATTAAGCAGGGATTATTCTCCTTGCAGATTTCCAACATGTGTTAGTGCTGATACTCCTGTGACAAAATCAAAGGGTTGATCGACTAGAGCTTTCTGGAAGGGCTCTACAAACAGAAGCAATCCTTGGAAAGGGCCGGAAACCCAGCAAGGGGCAAATACAGCTTCTCTGTGCTCTGCTTTCAAAAAAATGTCTTATTTCCCAATCCAAGCAGAATGCCAGGAGGGTGAGTGCAGCAATAGAGGGGAAATTATGCAAATCTGTAGGCCATCCAGAATGGCCTTTTTATCTCAGTGAGTGAACTCCCCAGACTACAAAATCAATTGTTTCAAAGGAGTAGCTCCCAGAGGGTCACAATTAGTGTTTATTTTACACTGTTATTTACTATGATTGCTCTGTACCTTTTAGTCCAAATGTGGAGGCACTCAAGAGTGTAAACCTGGCTATAAATCCCCAGAAAGTGGAAACTGAGCAGTGCTTCAGAATCTGGTATAAATTTGAGCTTCAAGAGGATCCAGGGCATGAAGGCCAGGGTCCTCTGGAAGACTCACAAAATTTGAGGTTGACCTATGACTTCCACATAAAGTCACATAGAAATACACAAACAACTGTACACACACACACACACACACACACACACACACACACACACCATATCACACCACACACCACAGATCAGTTTCAAGCTTCTGAAACCTCAAACCCCACCACTTGTGATTTCTCCAACAAAGCCACACCTCCTTAACAAGGCCACACCTTTTAATAGTGCTATTCCTTTTTACCCTATGTGGGACATTTTCATTTCAAGCCTCAGGTATTCACTGGTGGCCTTTGTAACATCCTCTGTAGCAAGCCCTAGAGTAAATACACATTTGCACTCTCTAAGTCTCTCTAGAAAGCACTCCAGTCTGAGGAAGGGTGTGCAGGAAGCTGTGCTTATGGCTGGCAAGAAGCACAGAGAAAATAAGGTGGGGATTGTCACTGACATCTGAAGGAGGATGCAATCTTGGAGTCACAGCCCTGAACCCAAGAGATATTTTGGCATACTTGATAACATACAAGACACCCAATGCCATCTTAAATTTATGGAGGGGGGAGGGGAATCAAAGCCACTGAGCAATGAGCTTTGAGGGTCACAAACAGATTTTAAAAAGTCAGTGTTAGTGATTTTTTTTTAGTTGATTTTGTATCCATCCACTTTGCTGAAGGTGTTTATCTGCTGTAGGAGTTCTCTGGTGGAATTTTGGGAGTCACTTATATACACCGTCATATCATCTGTGAATAATGATATTTTTTACTTCCTCCTTTCCAATGTGGATCCCTTTGATATCTTTTTGTTGTCTTATTGCTCTGGCTAGAATGTCAAGTACTATATTGAAAAGATATGGCAAGAGTTGGCAACCTTGTCTAGTTCCTGGTTTTAGTGGAATTTCTTTGAGTTCACTCCTGGGCATATACCTGAAATATGTTCTACCATACAAGGACATTGGTGCAACTATGTTCATAGCAGCCTTATTCATATAGCCAGAATCTGGAAACAACTTAGATGTCTCTCAATCAAAGAATGAATAAAGAAACTGGTACATTTATACAATGGAATACTAATCAGCTGTTAAAAACAAGGAAATCTTGAAATTTGCAGGTAAATGGATGGGACTAGAGATAATCATGATGAATGATATAACCCAGACCCAGAAAGACACTCATAGTATATACTCACTTATAAGTGGACATTAGCCCAACATAGCTGTCCTCTGAGAGACTCCACCCAGTGGGGGATCGGGATAGATGCTGGGACTCACTGCTGGACTCCAGGGAGAGTGGTATGGAAGAATGGGGCCACGGAAGGACCCAGAGGGTTCAGGAGCCCCACAGGGAGACCATCAAGGCTGGCAGATCTGGACCGAGGTTGGCCTGCACAAACTGTTCTACCAACCAAGGACAATGTACACAGTAAACCTAGACCTTCTGTGCAGATCTAGGCAATGAACACTGATTCTCTCCACGGTTGTGGGGAGAGCAGGGACTGCCTCTGACATGAACTCTGTTGCTCCTAATTTGATTACTTACCCTTTGTGGGGAGGCCCTGTGGCACACAGAAGAAGAGAAACAGGCCTGATAGGCTGTGGTCATATAGTTGGGGAGGAGGTCCCCTTCTGTCAAATAGGGCAAAAGAGGGAGGGAGGGTGTGAATGAGAAGATACAAGTGAGGGAATAACAATCAGAATGTAATTTGAATAAATTATAATAAAAAGTCAGTGTTAAAATTATAATTTAAAAAGTCAGTGTTAGGAATATTTTTCAAAGCTTGACTCAAAAAAAAAAAAAAAAAACCTCGAGAAACAATTGCATGTAAATTTCTAGTTAGGCGCTTTCAGTGATATTTACTTCTATATTTTTCTAGTACTAATATATATCCATTGTGGAATCTGGACAATGCAGAAAAATTGCTATGAGGAAACAGCCATTAATCTACATGTAACATTTTATGCTTGCATGTATCTCCATTTCTGTATTCAGAAATTTAAAGTTGTTTTGTGTCACTCCACTGTTTGATAGCTCACTTTCCCTAACAATTTTATTGCACCATATTTTATCCTGAAAGGGCTGTAAGTAAGGTATAGGCAGTTATAAAACTAAATGAATACTTATGAGGCCTCCACCCACTTTAGACTCAAAGCTTTCCAACATGGTTGAAGAGCATGTTTCTACCCAATTCCCCCAAGTGATAGCTGTGCTAATATTTTGTTCGACATTCCTCTTACTTGAAAACTATTTTAGGGCCATTGAAATGGTTCAATAGATAAAAGAGCTTGCTGCCAAGCCTTACCCCATGAATGTGATTCTAACACCCATATAGTAGAAAGAGACAAGTGAATCCAGTTGTGTTCTGACCAATTCCATAGCATATACATGCATGCTTATACACTCATGTACACACACACACACACAAACCTACACACCACATTAAATAAAGTAATTAACTTTAAAAATAATCACCTGTTCATGCAATTCTAAAAATTATTTTATTTATTTTTTTATTTTACTTATTTAACTTACTTTAAAAACTTACTGTATGTTTCTTCATAATATTATTTTATTTTTCCTCTGTTATGCATTTGCAAAGTTTATCTCAGCTATTATGCATGGTCTTCATTTTAAAATATTATTTGCTATATCCCATTGTATGAATGTCTTATATTTTATTCTTCTATTTATGAACATTTGAGTTGTTTCAAGTTTCTTTTTATTTTAAAAGTATTTTGTGCCACAGCAGTTTTTACATGTGTTTTCGGTGACTGGTGGTCTAGAGTTTTCCAGGAGACAGATAGTCATGGAACAAGTTATCAGTATAAAAAGGTATAAAGGTGAATAGTCCTGTCTGTCACTCACATTGCTCTTGCCATCATAGAGAATCTGCATATTTTTACATTTTCCAAAACAGTTATATATTTTCCAGTGATAATACTTCCAAATTTGGTATTGCTCTATATAGCTCACTTCAGTTTCTATTTTGTATGTCCTTAGTTTCTTTAAAATGTTTACTGGATATTTTAGTTTCCTGCTCTGTGCTTATCTATGTACAACTAACATTACTTTCTCTTATTGGCATGTATCTATGTTGCCATTTTCTTTGCTTTTACAGTCCTAAGGATAGCATCTTAAATAACTCATCAGTTTTCAACCTGGGGGTTATAGTCCCTTGGCAGATTCAATGAATTTTCCCAGGGGTCACAGATATCCTGAATATCAGATATTTACTCTCCAATTCAAAACAGTAGCAAAATTACAGTTGTGAAGTGGTAACAAAAATAATTTTGTGGTGGTGGTGGGGGTTCACCACAACACGAGGAACTGTATGTAAGGGTCTCAGCATCAGGAAGGTTGATAACCAATGGTCTAGCAGAGGCTATTTTTGACTTCTTGGTCTATTGATGCCCCTCGGTTGCAAGCTGTTGAGTTTTAGAGTGAGGTGGTAACAGGTAGGTGGGGACAGGTAGCTCATTTCTGGGACCTTGACATGAAAGAAGTATCCTGTGAGTTCAGCTGAGGAAACTGCTTTCCTGATAAAATGGCATAGACATAGCTGTCACTGCTCTGCACCATCCTCACTTAAGTCTGAGCTAAATGCAGAAGTGGTGTGTGGACCGACAAAGGCTCCTGAGCATGAGAAAAAAGCAGAGAGATTTATGCAAATTCTAGCTTTCATATCTTGCTACCTTTTAAGCTACAAATTTCTGGTTAGTTGATGTAAAAACAAGTTACTGGTTTGTTTAAACACTGTAAATGCAGCTTAAATTACTCATAGCAGCAGTCCTGCTGGATGGAGCTTTTGTTTTGTTTTTAATTTTTTGTTTCTTTTTTGAGACAGGGTTTCTCTGTGTAGCATTAGCTGTCCTACACTCACTTTGTAGACCAGGCTGGCCTTGAACTCACACTGATACACTTGACTCTCCCTCCCGAGTGCTGGGATTAAAGGTGTGTACCACCAATTTACTTAGTCTTCAAATGGAGTCATATTAAGAAATGTCCAATATGGTAGTAAGAAATTTACAACCAATATTACTGATTTAGAATCTAAAATTCTTCATGTGGCCAGTGTGATATAATATGGTCTTCTCTCTCCTTCAGTTTCATGGGGCACAACTCTACCTCTCCTTCATTTGGGCGTCCCTGTCTGCCCTTTTATCACAGCTAACGTAAACTTTTCCCCATTACTTGGACTTCAGGAATTCTTCCATTTGCTCAGATAACAGATACTTTAACATTCATCTGCTTTCTAAATAATTCCTCTTTTCTTCTCTCTTCACATTTTGTTTCTTCCTTGAGGATTTAGGCTCCTTGAGAGAATACTCTTTGGTGGAGGAGGGGGATGGTCTCACTGATTCTTATACCCAGCACAAGTATCATAGCATGTGCAAGACTGTGAGCTTTAAGGTGAGTAGGAAGTGTCAAAAACTGCTTGGCTTTCTACCTCCCAAGACACTTCATAAGCCTCAAGTTATTCATTTTTGAGTTGAAATAATGCTCTTTATCTTTCAGTGTAGATTGAGTAGTATGTGTGTGTGTGTGTGTGTGTGTACTTGGATAATGGGAGAAACCTTTATTATTTAAGCAGAAAAATATAATTTTGATTTTTGATTCTCTATTGATATTTGCTCTTCTGACTTTAAAAATAATGTTTGGTATAATTATCATTAATGATAAGCACTTATGAACATTATATATTTTTCTATCTACCAAGTTCTTTATTAAGTATGATTATGTCTTAAAACAGACTAATAACTGTTATTATTCTGTCTTTTTAAGAATTGGAAATTGAATATCAGTAGATGAAAAGATCGCCCATTCTCATGGATCAGTAGAATTAACATAGTAAAAATGGCCATCTTAACAAAAACAATCTACAGATTCAATGAAATTCCCATAGAAGCTCCAACACAATTCTTTACAGATCTTTTAAGAGCAATTCTCAGCTTTGTATAGAAAAAAAACAGGATAGTGAAAACAACTTTGTACAATAAAAGAATTGGAGATATCAACAGCCCTGATTTCAAGTTGTACTACAGAGTAATAGTAATTAAAACTATGTTATATTGACATAAAAATAGAGAGGAATGGAATTGAATTGAAAATGCAGAAGTAAGCCCATATACCTTATGGACACTTGAGTTTTAGCAAAGAAGCCAAAACAGTACAATGGAAAAAGAAAGCATCTTCAACAAATGGTGCCGGTCTAACTGGATGTCAGCATGTAGAAGAATGCAAAAGATCCATATTTATCACTATGCACAAAACTTAAGTCCAAGTGGATCAAAGACATTAACATGAAGCCAGATACACTAAATTTAATAGAAGAGAAAGTGAGGAATAGCCTTGAAAGCAGTGGTATAGGTGACAACTTCCTGAACAGAACACCAACAGCTCAGGCACTAAGAACAACAATTAATAAATGGAACCCCTGAAACTGAAAAGCTTCTGTAAGGCATAGGACACCATCAATAGGACAAAATGGCAGCCTAGAGACTGGGAAAAGATCTTCACTGATCCTACATTCAAGAGAGGGCTGAAATACAAAATATATGAAGATCTCAAGGAATTAGACACCAACAAACCAAACAACGCAATTAAAAAATCAGGGAGAAATGCAAATAAAAATAACTCTGAGATTCCATCTTATACCTGTCAGAATGGCTACCATCAAAATCTCAAGTGACAGCACATGCTGACAAGGATGTGGAGAAAGGGGAACACTCCTCCATTGCTGGTAGGAGTGCAAACTTCTACAGCCACTTTGGAAATCAATCAGGTGCTTTCTCAGAAAGTTGGGAATATCTCTACCTTAAGATCCAGGTATACCACTCCTGGGTATACACTCAAAGGATGCTTCACCAAGCCACAAGGACACCTGCTCAACTATGTGAAGAGCAGCTTTATTCATAATAGCCAGAATCTGGAAACAACTTACATGTCCCTCAACCAAAGAATGGATAAAGAAACTGGTACATTTACACAATGGATTACTACTTAGCTATTAAAAACAAGGGCATCATGAGATTTAGAGGAAAACAGGTGGAACTAGAAAAGATAATCTTAAGTGAGGCAACCCTCACTTAAGTACACATGGTATGTACTCACTCATAAGTGGGTTTTAGTTATATAGTATAAGATAACCGTGCTACAAAGCACAGAGCCAAGAAACTAAGTGAAAAGGAGGGCTAAAGGGAGAATGCTTGAATCCCACTAAGCAGGGGAAATAAAATAGACATCATAGACATGTAAAAAGGAGGGAGAGAGGGAAGTGAGTGAGAGAGAGAGAGAGGGTGGAGAAGGTAATAGGGGTGGGGAATCATGGGTGGGGAAAGCTAGGATGTGGGGTGTGAAGGATGGAAGAGAGAAGGGAAATTGATGTTGGGGCATCTCTGGGACAAGTTGGAGACCAGGATGGGAGTATCTCCTGGGAAGATATGGGGGTGACTCTAGCTGTGACTCCTAGCAGAGAAGATACTGAGATTGAAATGGCCACATCCTGTATCCAGGCAGGACTACCAGTGGAGGTAGAAGGAAACCAACACACTAACAAAACCTTCCACTCAAAATTTGTTCTTCCTACAAGATGTGCAGGGATACAAAGTGGAACAGAGATTGAAGGAATGTTCAACCAGTGACTGGCCCAACTTGATACCTACCCTATGGGAGTAACCCAACCCCCAACACTATTAATGGTACTCTATAGTCCCTGCAGACAGGTACCTAGTATAACTGTCACCTTAGAGGCTTCATCCAGCATATAATGGAAACAGATGTAGAGACCCACAGCCAAACATTAGGCAGAACTTAGGGAGTAGAAATGTTAGGAGAAGATTTGAGAGAGCTGGTCGGGTCAAAGACACCACTAGAAAACCTACAACTTGGGACAAGTAACCTGGGCCCATGAGGGCTAATAGAGGCTGAACCACCAACTAAAGAATGTGCTTGGATTGGTCCTAGGCCCCATCACATATGAAGCTGATGGGCTCCTTGGTCCTCAAGTGAGGTCCAGAGAGTAGATTCATACATGGCACAGAAGTTTAGGCATAGATCTGAAAGTAGAGGAAATTGAGCTCACATTGTGCACCTTCCATGCAAGAGGCTGTTATTAAATTATGGTTGAAATGAACCCCTGGAGCACCCCAGTATTTTATTGTGATATTTGGTCTTCATGTAGCTTACTTTTGAGTGACCCTGAATAAAACACTCAATGCATCTCAAAAGTTGCCCCAGCCTACTCTTCCAGTTTCTCCTCTTAACATTCCACTCTTGTACACAATTCTAAGAGATCACTGTCTTCTGGACACACATTAATGTTTCTGCACCAGTGTTGTGACTGTTGCTTTCTTGAATGCCTGCACCTGACTCCACCTCTTTCATAGACACAGGCTACCTTATCTTTTGTTTCTTTGTTATTATGACTTATTCACTTAACCTTTTCCACACACACAGACTTCCAAGTCCTTTAGGTGTGATCAGGACAACACTTTGAAATTTGTGGCATAGTGTCACTCGAAGATACACATAGGCTTTTGAACTGGTCACAAATCTCCACTTTACCATATAAAACTTTCATACTGTGATGTAATTTACCCAAACACATGTCTCTTATTTTGAAGAAGATATTGTTATCTTCTCTCTAGGGTTGTTGTGACAAAGATGGGAGCACATGAGGCACCTAGCAACAGCTCATATGCTGTCATGTATTGCTTCATTCTTGTGACTCAGTGATCCAGATTAAACAGAATCCCCCTGTGTAACATCTTCTTCACCAGCACATTCCTTTATTTATTTGTTCTGTTGTAGTTTTGTCTCATTTTTCTCAGGCTGGTCTTGACTAGCCATGTGTCTGAGAATCCAAGGATGACCTTGAACATTTGACCCTTGGTCACCATGTTCAGTTCAGTTTATAGGGTGCTGAAATTCAAACTGGGATCTTTGTGCTTCCTAGACTCTCAGCCTAATCCCCATTCTACCACCTCATTCTGTTAAACACTATACCCATATTATCAAGTTCAAATGCCAACTCTACAACTTACCATTCTGGGTAAATTAAGGCAAGATCCTAATTCCTGCCTCACCATTTCATCTGGAAAATGGCACAAATACTAGTCAACTCCTAAGCATGTTATGCGATCAGGTACAGTCAACCTGTTCGCATTGCAGCAAGTTGTTGTTATGAACTAAGTTCATGGCTGGGAAGTGAGCAATCTAGTACCAATGTTTTAACAAATCTTATGTTTTAAGCAAGTTCATCATTTTGTGTTGGAATGCATTCATAACTATGCAGGGGAACATGAGATCCATAGGCTTGTGTTGGGCATGTCTGTACCTTGAACTATGCTAGGCAGGTCATATATTCTAACTGGTTCTGATCTGGCTCTGCATCTGGATCCTCGGTCTACACTATGCCTGGCTCAGGAAGCCCTCACTTTCATTTTTTTTTCTTTTCCCTTTGCATGTCTGAATGTCAACAGAGTTGAACTCCTTTCACTAGAGGTAGAGGAGGGATATTTTGATGTACAAAGATTCACAGGGTCTTACATCTGGCATCACTGGGTCAATTCCACATAACGGAGGGTAGTTTTTCAGCTGTGTTCTCCTAAGGAAGCACTCTGTGGGAGAATGGTTGAGTCAGCAGGAGCTGGCAGCAGGTCCAGATCGCCACCCACCACTTAGCAGCCTTTTGCCACTTCTTTAAGTCCACTTAGCAGAGTCTGACCCGGGGAATGGAAAACCACTTCCTCTCCAGCATCACCAAGGCCCAAGTCATTGTCTTTTTTGACTGGGTACAAGATTTACTTTGTTATTTTGGCAGGCTCACTTAGCCAATGTCCTGCTTGGCTGGCAGTGAGAAAGAATTCTGTGCTTTTTTTTTTTTTTTTTTTTTTTTGAGTGTATGGGTCTAATCCCTTGAATCAATATTTGTTCCCACCAACCTCTGTTTAAAGATAGCAACTACTAAGCTCTTCTGGCATCTTCTGGCAAGAGACAAGGGTAAGTCTGCAAAAGGGGCTGGGGACATGGAAAGAAAAACTGTCTTGATGACATCTTAACAAGTCAGGACTTCACTTTCCAGCAATGCCAGCCACTGGCTTGATGACTTTGTTTAATCTTTTTGCAAGCTTCCAGAAGGAGGTGGTGCAGGAGGAGTGGAAGACACAACCAATTAAAATTCAGTTCTGACCAACAAAGAGAAGTAGGCCATGGCTAGCTAACAGAGAGACATTGAAAGTCGGATAGAGGTCCTGGCTCCAGGAACCCATATTGCTGAATATCCTTTTGTTCCCAAATAAGAGTACCTCCCAAAGCATGGAGCCATGCTGCCCATGTCCGGTCTGGGTTCAGAAAGTCTGTGTATCTCCCACAGAGAGCCCAAAAAGCAGTCCCTTTGGCATGCTTTCTCATGCCCCTCATCCTCACTGTAGGAGACAGAGCATCCTTGTCCATTAGCCTCGCCGAGTTTTCTCCTCTTGGCAGATGTTCTGTCTGCGTGGAGCCCGCAGGCAGGGTCTGAGATTTCTGTAGACAGATGCCATTTCACAACACAGGCAACCTCTCTGCCAGGGTAGAGTCGCCCTGCTGGTCCTCCTCTAGCTGATGACTTTGTAAGTCAGATGAGAGAATAGACAAAGGAGGATGGGGTAGATACTAAGGAAGAAAGGCAGGCGTGTGTGAAACTAGAAGTTCTAGACTGGGAATCGGGTGTGATGGCAGGACACTTAGAGACTGGCACACTCTCTTTTCAGTTCTGTCTTTGAAAATGGGAGTAGTGTACAAGTCAGAATGTCAGTCAAAAACTCATGGACAGTCTCTCAACAGCTGAATGCTGTTGAAATTCACAAATACATTTTATCTTTTAGATATAGGACATTGCATAAACAGTTGTCTCGTTTTTCTGTGCAGTCTTTAATTTGGTTCTTCTCTTGAACAACTGAACAGGCAGGTGGCAGGTTTCATTCTAAAATGTAACTGTTGGAGGCCTCCGTTGATATTTTGGACAGGGTTAGAGTTTGCCATCCTTGAGTTAGTTGTGTTACTGAAATGAGACCTCGATCTGCTTTCTCTAGCTGTCACATGAGCCATTACGACAATCACACTGTCATTCCCATCACAGAGGACAGCAGGCCATCACTATTGTCTGGAAGGCAATGTCTCCATGTTCGCGGTGTTGATTCCACTAACTGGTGACACTGGTTCATAAAGAGGAGAGTCGGTTGGACAGCCAATTGCCATTCAATCATGAGACATTGTGATGGGCAAAATCACAAACTTTGTAAGCAAGAGAGGGCTCGAATCCCATTGAATGATTCCAAAACTCTTCCTATAACCTCTAGGGGTCAGAGGATTAAGCCATTTTGAAAGGTCCATGTGAAAAAATATCAACACCATTGCAACTCAATGTCTGACTTTGAAAGATATAAGGGGTCAGAATAAATACATGTTCTTTGTTATGGGTGGGAAGTATTAACTTGCCCTTGAGTGGATACATCAGCTTCCACACTTTGCAAACTCATTCACTGTAGCAAACCTCCCGAGCTCAGCTTTCCTTTCTGTATGAAAGTGTCAGGGTGAAAGTCATGGGCTTTTGAGTCTGAGATACACATCTCCTTAATGACCCTGAATGTTAATTATGCCCTCTGATAGTTCATTTCACTATGAAATGGAGGAGCACTGCTTGCTTCATTCAAACACAGGATTATTGTGAGTTCTAAGTGGAAAGGTAAGATTAATAGCAACAGTTGACACATAATGAATGCTTAACCCGGTAGCTCTCAGCTAAGCACAATTTTATCCTCCACAGGACAAGATCACAATTGTGGAGGGTGTGTGAGGAAAAGTGGCATCTAATGAGAAGACATGAGTTTTGCTTATATACATGGAATCTACAAGGTAGCTTTTTACCACCAGGAATTATACATCCCAAACTGCCAGTTGTATAACTCTGCATAGCCCTGTCTGCATAAGAAACCATACACATTTGGTATTTGCTTGCTCAGACCCAATTCCTACCAAATACACAGGTCCTAATATGTGGGTGCTGAAATTTCAAGTAGGTGGTAATAGAAACACTCTTACTTGCAAAGGTCCATAAACAAGAACCAAGGCCATTTTTTAGAGAATGTGCTTGTAAGAATTTATGCAATTTTCATTTTATAGGGAACAAAAGTGAGGCTCAGAGGTCCACTTAGATAGTATCCCCAGCTAGCAGGGCTTGCCTACTTTCAGTCCTTGAGTGCTGCCCACTGGTTTTGCCACCTTGCGTATTTTCCTGAAAGGTGGAATGAGACCTATCTCAACTATCAGTGGAGTGTAAACACTGCAGGGACAGTCTGAGATGATGGATATAGCAGGTCTTTCACTCTTCAGGATGCTGCCATTGTCATCAGTGCCTGCTCTTCTTAAGCAGCAGCCAGCGTCAGCAACTCATTGCTATGAATGAAACTTTCCTCGTCAGACCCCCTTGCATCTGTGCAAGCCTCCAGCTCCACCAGGCTAACTACTTAGGGTTGCTTTATTTGTGAGTGACTGTAGCTGTCAGGATTCACTCTGTGCAGGTCACTAAGATCTTCTGGGACCCATCAACAAGGTACCCAGGGGCTAATGCCATGACAACTCTGTCTCTGATGTCCCATTACCTATCTGGAAGGTCACCTTTCTGACAGGTAGTTTTAAAACACTTTGTTAAATTTTTTTTTATCTTGATAGAGAATACAGATTAGTATTGTGGCATGGTCTACTTATTATGACATGAGACAATGTTCCTGTTTCTTATGCTTGGGGACATAGAACAGTTAGCTTTGGCACACATGATAAATCATAGTGATGCATTAGTAATAAGGTCAGACCTTACATAACCTTTAACTTTTTTTAGATTTATTTATTCACTTATTTTATGTATATGGATGTTTTGTCTCACATGTACATCTGCACCCTAAAAGAAGGCATCATATTTTATGGGTCTGCAGTTATAGATGGCTGTGAGTTGCAGTGTGGGTGCTGGAAGTTGAACTCAGGACCACTGGAAGATCAGTCACTGCTTCTAATTGCTAAGCCATCCTTCCAGCCCCCTTCCATAACCTTTATATACCCATTCATCCTTGAAGTCCACAGTTAACCTGTTTCTGCCCTGCCTTCAGTAGATTAAACAGCTTTGGGTCCTGAGCTCATCTTATTCTAGAAATCACTACAGGGATGTCAAGGGGAGATGTTAATTCCTTGAATGAGGAACATGCTGTAGTATCTGGTAAGGTTGGCAAGCTGGAATCCAGCTCTGGATGTGGGTCAGTGCCCAGAGGCCTCCTGGCTCTCTCTGACATCTTCTCTCTGGTAGAGAGCAGGGCAGCCTCAGAGACTGAAGGCTGCATATTGCTTAAGTCCTTTGTAGCCTGTATGTATACAGCAACCATCAGCAAAAGAATAAACTGATGACACTTCACCCTGGAAGGACCATATGTGCAGACTTTTTGGCCCTGAGTTTAATTTTTTTTCTTTTTTCTTTTCTTTTTTGTTATTTTGTTATTGTTTTGTGTTATTTATTCTTGTTAGTTTGAGGCTGTATTCTAATTATTTCTCTCCTGTCTCTTGCCTCCCCTTAAACCCTTTCATATACCTCTCCTTGCTCTCCTTTAAATTCATGGCCTCTCTTTTCATCAGTTATTGTAGGCATATATATATATATATATATATATATATATATATATATATATAATCTTAAATATAAACTTTTGAATGAATGTAATGTTGCATGTATGTATGTTTTTAGGGCTGAGTGTTTAGCACTGGACAACAAACTGGTGTGTTCTTCTCTGAGGAAGACCACCTCTCCCACTTTCAGCTTTTACTCAGTTGCTTATAGTTCTTTAGGTAAGCTTGAAGCCTCATGGGCTTTTCCCTGTGCAGTTCAGCCTGTTTGTTGGTGTCCTCCTTGTTCAGGTTATGTTTGGGAAGTCATGTTGGTGAGGTTTTACTTGTATAGTTTGTAAACAGGGTCTCATTATGTAGCTCTGGCTGGACTGGCATTCACTATAAAGAATAGGCTGTCCTGCCTCTTCCTCCCAAATGCTAGGCTTGGTGCATGTGTTAGCATGCCAGGCTTGTCCATGACTTTTTGTAGTAGTTGTGTGTACACGATCACAAATATCCCAAAGGCACTAAGCAGGTGATTGTATAAGCATGCAGCTGTAACAATGAGAGGTCCTTATCCAGTCAGAAGGTGTGTGACAGCTCCTTTACGGATCCGACACCTGGACCACAGCATGAGCATTCTGAGATGTTCACTATGGTGGACGTGACGGTACCCTGAGCAGAGCAAAGATGCAGGTAAGATGTCCAGGGGTGGATGGTGATACGGCTAGACGATGATGTGGCTAGAACAAAACAGAGGGGATGGGAAGGTGGCAAGAGCTCTGGCAGTTTGGGACCGTTTGGAACTTAGGTGATAAGTCTAGAAAATTCCATTACCAGATTGGCTCATGTTGGTTCGCAAGGAGAAAGATATGAATATGGCAAGATCTGCACCACAGACATGTGTGTCTGGGAGCAGTATGGGTATGTGACAGGATGGACTAAGAGCTCAGAGAAGTGGTAGAGAAGCCATATGCCTGCTGCAACCATGTAAGAGGCTTGGTCCTCCTTCTGGAGGCCCATTAAATTTTCTTTATCATTCAGAAGACCCGACATGCATTTATTAAATACAATATGGGAAAGAAGTCAGGGATCAATGGATTTCCCAAAATTTGAAAAGGTTAAACTAAGACCTGCGAAATATCACTTCCTTACTGAGTGGGGTTTGAAGTATACACTTCTGATGGAATAAATGCTTCAATATAGAAACAGTGAAGAGGACCAGAGTGAGGCCAGGTAAATGGAATCTGAGAAAGGGCTCATGTCTGCCCTCATTCTCACTTATCTTCAACTGGAGAAGCTAGAGAGATCTAACTCCTTGTCTTGACGAATCCCAGCCCCCACTGATTGGCACACGCTAGATTTCACCAGGAGCAATGCTTGGAGGACCACGAGTAATAGCTCAGCTAATATCAGCAACAACTGAAAAGCAGCAGAGCCATCACTTTCTGCAGGGAAGATCTCAGAATACCAAGTGTGGACTAGGGATTCGAGGTGGAGTCTGTCAACTTCAACTCCCCTGCCTTCGTACACTCAGGAGGGCCCAGCATTTCCATCATGGCAGGATGAGATGCCATGCTTGGAAGTTGTTACCATCACCTTCTTTTCTAGCATGTTTTTAAAAATACAGATGCAGATAAAATCAAAAGGATTTAGGGTGAGAAAGGGAGTAGGAAGAAAGAGGAAAAAGAGAATAAAACATCTACTAACTTTTGCATCAACCCTTTGCAAACCTGTGATCCTCTTTCTGTAAAGTGCCAGAGATGAACCATGTCTTAGGGAAGGCACATTGTTCGAGTCTGCGCCCTAGGATGAGTTTGTTGTTGAGGCAAGGTTGTGATATGGAATGTTTTTAGTTTGTTTTAAAATCTAAAATTAAAAAACATAACTCAGTTTCAGAAGAAAATAGATATGATATAATCCTTATAATGCTAACAGAGGCAACAAACATATAGAATATTAACAGACTCAGGAAAAAAAGGCACACATATTGGAAAGACTGGTCAGTAGGGTAGAGAGGCAGATAGGAGAAGGTGAGGTGAGAGTCACCAGAATGCATTTTATACATGTTATGAAACTGCCAGAGAATAAAGTATATAAATACAACGTTAAATCCCTAAAGAATAAAGATTCCAATTAAAAAATGGGAATTGATCTGAAAAGACACTTCTTTAAGGAAAGAAACAGCCAGTAAACATTCAAGAAGGTCATGAACTAGGGGAAGGGATGAGTAGACATCGGGGAGGAGGGAGGCTGATCTGGAGGTAAGATAGGGAGAAATGGAATAAGTAATTAAAACACATTGTGTGTATGAAATTTCAAAGAGTGAAATAAACCAATAAAGATTGAAATACAAAACAAACGGAAACATACAATGTTTAACATCATTAGTTATTAGGAAAATGCAAATCAAAACATCATGAAGATATCACCTCACTTCCATCTGATTGGCTCCCATCAAGAGAATGCAAAACAGCAATGCTGGTGAAGTCGTGGGCAAAAAGAACCCTTATGCACTGTCGTGGGAGTGTAAATTAGTGCAGCCTCTGTGGAAATCAATATGGCAACTGTCCACACAACTAAAAGAAGAAATGCCATACAACCCAGCTGGAAGAACACCCCGTCCCCAGCCTCCACAGGAATCAAAGGTAGAATACAACACAGGCACCCACATAGCCTGGTTTGGGGTGGCATTCTTCAAAATGCTACAGTTATACAATCAGTCCAAGTGCTGTCAGTAGAGATGTGCATTACAACCCACGGTGTATATGTACAGTCAGGTTTTACGTAGCACGAAACCGTGCCATTTTGCTCTAGAAAGTGGCTTGAACTGGAGACCATCTCATTAAGTGATATTATGCAGAAGAAGGAAAAGGCCTCATGTTTTTTTGCATATGTAGAGAGGGGTATGGGGAGAAAGATGACCTAAACATAGAACAATTGACTTATGGAATGAGAAAGGCAAGGCAAAGTGGTAGATGGGTGGGCAGTAAGGCAGTAAGGGAGAGGGCATACAATTGAAGGGTGTCAGAGGTCATGAGACCTATTACTTTTACAAGCAAGATTATTGAGTAATTAGAATAAATAAGTGAGTCTGGAAACAAAGCTCAGGCGGTAGAGTGTTTGCCTAGCATACAGATAGCCTGGAATTCAGCCTTCTGTATCACATAAAACAGAACACGGTGCATTCCTGTGCTCCCAGAGGGATCCTCCTCCCATGCAGAGTGAGTTAGAGGACAGTCATGGCTACATGATAAGCTATATGGAAAAACAGAAGAGATGACTTCGTTAACAGACTGGAAACCCAGTCTATGTTATCAAAAATGGAAGATAAGCAGAATTTTAAGTTTGGTCTTTTAAATTACTTACAGAGTTAATTATTAGGGAAACTGGACAGAACCTTGTAGCAGCCATCGCCACCATCATAAACCTCACCAGAGTGGGACAGGAGGGAGGTAATATCTAGATGCCAAATTCAGTGGCTGCATCATGAAGTGAAAAGTTACAAAGAAGTTATTTAACATTATGGTATAAATACCAAACAACTACAAATGAAACAGTAAAATTATCTTTCTTTAGGCAGTCAAGCTTGGAATGAAAGTGAAGAGAGAGTGAGCTACTTTTTTTTAATTAGTTATTTTTAATGTTATGTCATGTTTAAAATTAGACTGAAGATAATATAATTATAATAATTACCATTATTGCCAACCATTGTTTAGAAAATTATAAGACTTATGGTCACATATTCTCATTTTCAGGCTTATTTTATTTACCTCCACCAATTTTATTCAGGCATAAAAATATTAACAGCCAGATCAACAGACCCAAAAGATGCACAAATATTTGCTATTGCTTTGCAGTGTATGGCAAAAAAAAAATATTTCCATGTTTTCTAGTACAAAGAGAGATAAAACTTTCAAATGAATAAATGCAGTTCACTTAATTTAAAGCAAATATTTGAGGTCACCCTCCTAACATGCCTGTAATTGTGAGCCGCTATGCATTGTCCTGAATATGTGCTTGCAAATGAATTTTGCTTTCATAAGCAGAAACCTATGGTGCAGAGGAGAGTGGCTGAATGATTCAGACTCAGGGTCATCTAACTTAGAAATGTGTGAATTTTCACTTCATACTGAAATTCATTTGAAAGAGGAACAGCAAAGACAGGGGTATCAGGAAGTCAGCGTTTGCGTCTGGGGAGATGGCTCAATGGGTGAAATATTTGCTGGGAAATCAGTGACAACCTGAGTCCAGATGCTAGCATTCATGTAAAAGCTAGGCCAAGCTGTGAGTTGGGTATGACCTAGGGTCTTGCAGGTTTGCTGAAAGGGTGCTCAGCTCTAACCAAGACTTCTGTATTACCCTCCTGAAGGCTCAGGGAAGGAACACTGCCCAAATGGGAATTGCAAGATCTTAGGTTTGGAAGATGGAGGAGACATGCTACGAAATGCTGATTTCTGGACATGGCATGGCTATTGTGCTCATAAACTGACAGCAGCTGTGGTTTCCTACATAAGACCTGCACAATATTGGGCCTTTCAGTGCTTCATCATGGATGTGGAGAGGCTCATAAGGCCACTCTCCTTCTTGAAGGCCATTGCCAATGGCTGGTAGGGGAAGGTTGTCGTTTTCTTCATTATTATAGTCACTGTTAAGTTGTCCATGCTCCTAGAAATAATGTCCCATGTTTATGCAAGCAATCATAATGACATCCAGTGGGGTGCGCGCACGCACACACACACACACACACACACACACACACACACACACACACACGAATATAGGGCAGGGACTTGTTGGAAAGAGGGCTTTCAGTAGGGGAGGGGAGGAAAATGGGGATAAAAATGATGAAAAATCACTTTATACAGCATGGAAGTGTCAAAGAATAAAAATAAACAAACAAAGCAGAAAACAATATGAAGAAGCAGGGAGACAAAGTCTTTGGGTTCTTAAGCAACAGTAAGATTGATCAAGGCATCAACAACAGCAGCAGTATCCGTGGCCACTGTGATTGCTGGCGCTGAGTCTCTGCAGGTATCTTAGACATTTTGCAATTATCATCTTATTTCATCCTCATCTCAAGATGGGACACTATCCTGATCTCAGCCCAAGGGAAGGCAGATACAGAGAAATTAAATTACGAGGCAGAATCACAGAGCAAAGAAGCTTCAAAGGCGCCATTCAAGCCCAGGTTCATAACTGCAATGCAAATGAGTCCCGAGAATGGCCTCTCCTGGCTTCAGAAAGAAGTTGAAAATGTCCACACAGGTAGCAGAGCGAGCTTCCAAATGCCTGCTGGTGGATTTTATCTGCTGCGCTTGTCACATGTCCCATGGGCCCATGCGCTTGGGATCACATGTCCCAAATCTCCTAGGATGTCAGAAAACCTGGCCTCTAGGGAATACAGTTCACAGGTGAAGACTCCAGGCCTGGGGACAGTCTAATTGCTGGCAAGGCCAGAGGTGCAAACATACAGACAGAAGCTTTGCCCCCTAGAATGTGGCCTGCTCTGCTACTTTGCTGCTCAATTCTTTTTTTCCCTTCCCCTCTTCCCTCTCCCTTCTCCCCTTCTCTGTCCCTCTCTCTCCTGTCTTTCCCATTCTGCCTTCTATTTCCCCTTCCCCCCCCTTTCCTTCCCTCCCCCCCCCTTTCCTTCCCTCCCCCCCTCCCCTCCTTCCCTCCCCCCCTTCCTCTCCCCACCCCTTTCCTTCCCTCCCCCACTTCCCCTCCTCACTCTTCTCCTTCCCTCCTCATTTCCCCCCCATGCCTTTCCTTCCCTCCCCATTTCCTCCTGCCTGCACACTTCTAGACACCCCAGAGAGCACACAGAGATGAACTCTGCTGCTTCTCAGTCTTTTCTCTTTCCCTTTTCTATTCAGTCTGGGCATCCAGGGGATGGAATGGCACCACCAACCTGAGAATATTTCTTCTCTCCTCAATAAACCCTCCCTAGAACTGCCCGCCCCCACAGATCCAGAGGTGTAACCTACCGGGATTTTCTCTAGTGCAGTAGTTCTCAACCTGAGGCCACAATCTCTTTAGGGTCACATATCAGATATATCCTTTATGAGTCATAACAGTTGCAAAATTACAGAAGTAGTAACAAGATACTATTATGGATGGGGGTCACCACAACATAAGGGACTGTAGGGTCGCAGCATTAGGAAGGTAGAGAACCACTGTTCTAGTGTATATAGTAGGCTCCCTGAGGGCAGAAGCGTCCCCATGTCCACCAAACACATGCCATGTTTTCCCCAGTGTGAGGCATAAAAATAGGTGAATCCATATTATTTTTCTGACCGAGGAACTAACTACAGACAGTCTAACTGAATAAACATTGTGGGACTCATTCATACTAAGCAGAGGAGCAGTCAGTCCCAATACCGCTTCTTCATTGCACGCTCTCACCTGGCAAGGAAAATGTATTGCAAGGAAGGACTCTTGCTGGTATTTTTCTTTTTCAGATTTATCTATATTCATCCAAGTTTTCCTCAATCTATTATAATAAACATAAACTTTAAAAGAAAATGAATTCCTCTGGGGAGAAAAAGAAAAGGTGGCCGCCACCCGCTTTATGTTCACACCACGGGCGGCTGAGACCCTTGGCTGGTGCCATGGAGGCCAGGAGGCAGCGCCGAGTCTTGGAACCTAAGCCAGCCTGGGCTGACCCGCTGCTCTGGGAGCAGACAGCTTCTTTGATCGTTGGTGATGTTTCAAGTGAAGGTTTTGATGACACAGGGGAAAATGAAGAAGCAAAATCAACAGGCTGGAGATGGGTTTTCGGGGCGTTAGGGGTGACACATGAAAGGCTTTAGAAAAACCCATGTGCTGCCGGTGCCAAACCCCAAATGATCAGAAACTGCTTCAAGATGTGGCTGAAACCTCTGGATGGAGGTGGTGCACAAGCTTGCCCAGTCCTGGAGCTTTCCCAGCGTAGGGCAGCTGAGGGGGGAGGTACGTCTTCTGCAGAGGGGTCTTATTTCCCCCTTTAGGTCTTTACAGATGTTGTCATTGGCAAACTGTCCTACGGCTGACTTGGCTCTCTCCAGAGTCAATTTTAATCAGCAGAGGTATTTTCCAGGCCGTCCCTCAGCAGACATGTGAGCACATCGGCTCCATGGACTTCCATCCAGTCACTGTAAGTGCCTGCTGTATGCAGAGCACCAGGGCACACCCTGTGATTATCGCATTAATCCCATCTCAGGAAGCTAGGAGTGGAGGCAGCCCAACCTGGAGTAGGATGCTGAGCTCCAATCTTTCCTTTATTTACTGAAAAGTTCCATTTTTACACCTGTGTGGGAGTATCAGTTTCCCACAGCTGGCTTTAGTTCCCTAAAGAGGCTGGGCTGCCCTTGGCTGTGACCTTGAGTTCTTACTAGACCTGCAAGTTCCTGCTGTTGCTACAGTGTACTGGGCCATCTAGAGTTTAGGTTATGAATAGCCTCTGTCCTGATTACTTAGTGTGTAGTGACCCTAAGTACAGCTCACAAATTCCCTACTATGTGCCAGCAATGCTCTCTGTGCTCCCTCTGCAATGGTCTCATTTGCTACTTTTAACGTGAAGTGTGTGCTCTCAGTACCAGCAAAGACATCTCTTCTATGCGTAACAAGTGCAAACAGTGAGCCAAATGTGAAAACAAAACCAAACACAAAGAGCTAAATGACAGAGTCCAGGGCAACCACAGCCAATCAAAAGGGAGGAAGAAAAATCTAGAAAAGAGTTGAGGCTAAATTGTGCTTATAAACACTGCCAGAATATTTGGCTTACCCGTGGTCTGGGGGAGGGAGAGGTGGGGGGAAGGATGACAGAGAACATAGCTCTCTCTTAGGACCTGGTGACCACAAGCCTACTGACAATGTGAAAGTTTGCAATGTGGGTCTAACCACAGGTGAAGGCTAGTTTTATGAGCCCACTTGACTACTTCACACTATGCACTTTTTTTGGTTAAGCACAAATGTAGGCAGCGCTGGAGAGGGATTTTGTAGATATAGTCAACATCTAGACTAGACTGACATTAAGCCAAGGACACCAAGCTTGATCAATCCCAGAGACAAGCAGCCATCAAGGACCACCAAGTGAGAGCCCTCCCCCAGTTCTTTGCCTGACAGAGCCAGGCAAACCACCTATAACCAGGCAGAATTTTCAATGGAGGAAGGACACACCAACTGACCCACAGAACTTTTGACCCAAAATTTACCTTGCCTATAAAATAGGCAATGATAAAGATGTAGCAGAGTTTGAGGAAATGGACAACCAATGACTAGCCCAACTTGAGACCCAGCGCATGGAACAGAGCCAACCCCTGTCACTATTAATACAACATGAGCCAAGATAACTGTCCTCTGAGAGGCTCCAAGCAGCAGTGAATTGAAACAGATGCTGAGACTCACAGCCAAACATTAATCTGAGATCTGGGAATCTTGTAGAAGAGTTGCAGGAAGAATGGAGGGACACAAAAAGGATAAGAACTCTACAAGAAGACAGAGTCAACTAACCTAGCCCCATGGAGACTCAAAAGAGACTAAACCATCAACCTAAGTACATACATGGACTGAACCTTGGCCCCCTACATTTATGGAGCTGATGGAAGCTTGGTGTTCATCCCTTAGCAACTGGAGCAGGGGCTGTCCCTGACATGGGCTCTGGTGCCTGCTGTTGGTTCACTCTTATCTAGCTGGGATGCCTTGTCTAGCGTCGGTGGAAGAGGATGTACTTAGCCTTGATGACATAAAGTGCCAGGGCAGGATGGCGGGGGGTGGAGATGGGGACTCTCCCTTCTCTGCTACTCAGCTATTAAAAACAAGGAATTCCCGAAATTTGTGGACAAATAGATTGAACTAGAAATTATAATGAGTGAGTTAACCCAGAAGCAGAATGAGTCAAATGGTATATACTCATTTATATCTGGACACTAGCCCAAAGGGCATGTCCCATGGAAGGCTTCACTTACCAGGAAAGTGGGACAGAGGAGAGGATATCCTATTGGGACTTTAGGTGAGAGAAGCATGGGAGAATGGGGAAATAGAAGGATCCAGAGGGTCCTAGAAACCTACAAGAAGAACATTATGATGGGCAGATCTGGACCCAGAGGTCCTGCTCAAACTACGGCACCAGCCAAGGACAATACGTGCAGCATATTTGACCACGTCCCCCAGATGGGGAGGCGTGGTAGAACTCAGAGAAAGGATAGCAGGCTACCAAGAAGAGACTTGATACCCTATGAGCATATACAGGGGGAGGAGGTCCCCCTCAGTCACAGTCATAAGGGAGGGGAGTAGAGAGAAAGCAGGAGGGAGGGAGGAATGGGAGGATACAAGGGATAGGAAAAGAATTGAGATGTAATATGAATAATTTAATAAAATATTGAAAAAGAAAAGGATGGAAAAGGGGAATAGGGGATGAGGATGGGAGGGTGGGACTCAGAGGAGCGCATGGAGGGGGCTGTGATGGGGATGTAAAGTGCATATATAAATAAATTAAAGGAGAAAAAAAAGAAAATCATAGAGGGAAAAATCCTGCATCAATGAAAGGAGACTCGTGGGATGATCACTCATATTCTACTTCGGAGTATAGAAAAGAAAGAAAGAGGGAAAGGCTAAAATTTAAAGTTATATTGGCTGGAATTTCCAAACACAGGGAAAAAACAACTGTTAAGTTCAAGAGTTGTGAAAACTAGGGCTCTGCAAGATGCCTCAGTTGGTAAAATGGGTTTTTGCCAAGCCTGATGACCTGAGTTAGATCTCAGACACCCACATGGCAGGAGGAGGGAACTACTCCCACAGGTTGTCCTCTGACCTCCGCACACATGCACACAGACACACATGTTTAAAAGGACTAATTGAGAAGAGGCACCGGGATGCCCGGAAGCTCTCTAGTCCAGGCAGCCAGGAATGATCAGAGGTAAAAACCAGAGACTCTATCATGAACTAGGTAAAACAGTAAGGAGTGACACCCACGATTGTGTGTGCATGGATGTACTCACACACATGAGTACATGTCATACACACACGTATGAACACATGTGGGAGCACGAAGATTATCCATGAAAACAGTGACTGTACCTAACTGTGCGCAGTGACTTATATAAAAGGAACTGCTCGTTATCAAATCCTTCCGCACAAAGGACTCCAAGCCTTCCAGATCCTCCTTGGGAATCCTAGCTTACATCAAAGGGAAAGGGAAAAAAAAAATCAAACCCTATCCGACATTAACCGAAGAAATCATTCTAAACTTGTATAAATAATTTCAGAAAACCAAAAAGAAAAAGACTTCTCAATTTGTTTTTTTTTAATTTTTAAATTTTATTTTATTAATTTATTCGTATTACATCTCAATGGTTATCCCATCCCTTGTATCCTCCCATTCCTCCCTCCCTCCCTCCCATTTTCCCCTTATTCCCCTCCCCTATGACTGTGACTGAGGGGGACCTCCTCCCCCTTTATATGCTCATAGGGTATCAAGTCTCTTCTTGGTAGCCTGCTATCCTTCCTCTGAGTGCCCCCAGGTCTCCCCATCCAGGGGATGTGGTCAAATATTAGGAAGCCAGGTCATCATAACCACATGACAAAGAATGGGAGAAGATGAGAATACGCTCCCTTGTGAATATGCGAACACTGTATGGACTTAACAGAAGCTTAGTGAATTGAGAGGCTGTGGAAGAGAAAAACACACTTTGACCTAGCAGATTTGATTGCTGTTGAATGAAATTGTTCCATCTTTCAAAAATTAATTCATGTTATATTAACAAATGAAGAACAAAAAATATGATTGAAAATGAAATTTTTAAAAATGTGTTTGTCATTCATGATAAATTTTTTTCCCAAAAATTTAAGGGTAGATGACAATTCCTATAGAACTATAAAGAATTTCTCTGGAAGCATTACAGCAATTATTGGATGCAATTGAGGAATTTTGAACAGTTGACCTTAAAGACTGGAAATAAGACAAGGAATGAACATCGTGAAAAAAAATTAGAATGTGTTAAAAATGTTTTTATTTGCAGTTAATATCATTGTTGGCATAAAGAAATTAAAAAGAAAGCACCACACACATTTTGTTGCTAATAAATGAATTTGGAAAAATAGAACAGTGCAATGTAATGTCAAGGAATCATTCATGGCTGCGTAGTCTGCCATTGCCATGTAAAAGGTTTCATTTGCACTAGTGACACAGAACACACTCTGAAATAAATGTAACAAAATGTGAACAACTTCTACACTGAAAATTCTAAGATATTGTTCATAGAAACTAAAGTAGGTCTAAGTAAATGTAAGCTTCTGCCATGTTCAACTTCTTAAGGAGTCAGTTCATTTTGAAATCCATTTGTAGATTTAATACAACATTTACAGGGGTTTTTTGGTAGAAATTGAAAAGACAGTCTAAAATTTTTGTGGAAATGCAAAGAAATCCCAATAAATCCTTCGTTCAGGCCTGTGTCTTTGTTTGTTAAGATAGAGTTTAAAGACGTAGCCCAACCTGGCCTGGAACACGCAATGCTCTTACTTCAGCCTCCTGAGTTTTAGGATTAAAGATGTGAATTCTGAAGACCAGCTAGTATGGTCTTTTCTTGAATCAGTCCTGGGAATTAAACCTGTTGCTTCCTGTACACCTGACGGTGTGAAGAATCTTGAATGAGTAAAGCAGAAGACGTAATATTTCTTTATTTCATGACTTCCTATAAGGCTGCTTGATTTTCAGGAAAAGTATATTCTTATAAGAAAAAATAGAGGCTGCGCTCTGGTGCCCACTATTTCATCACTGCCCCTTGATAGGATGGCCTTGCAGGCACACAGAGGAAGGGGATGCAGGCTATCCTGATGAGACCTGATAGGCTGTGGCGAGGCAGTGGGGTAGGAGGGTGCCCCCATCAGAGTTCTAGGGGAAGGGACTAGGGTCGAAGAGGGAGGGAGGGTCAGAATGGGAAGATAAAAGGGAGGGGATAACAATCAGGATGTAATGTGAATAAATTATAATAAATAAAAATATATTAATATAAATAAATAAATACAAAGAAAATGAGGAAGCAGCCCAGAGTGCAGAACAGAGAGTGACAAAAGCTCATTTAAAGAGGTATTGCAATTTTCAAGAAAGAGGCCAAGTGAACCAGTGAGAAATTTCATTTCAAATTTTGTTACAGTTTAAAATATGTACACCGAATCGTTACTATTCATCACTTTTAAGTGCTACTTGAACAGCCCTGCATGTATTTATATACTGTGCAACCATCACTACTATTCATCTTCACAATTCTTCTCATCTTGTAAAAATAGAACGCTTCCCATTAAATCACAACTTCTCACTTTCCTTTATCCGCCCATCCTCTGCCAAGAACCATTTTACTTTTGCCTCTAATTTTGACATTCCTCATGTGAGGAGTATCATATCATTTTGTCTTTCTGTGACTGACATATTTCACTCATTATATCATGTTAACAACCTTCATCCATGTTCTAGTGTGTGTTAGAATGTTTCTCATTTACAGGCTGAATAATTTCCTGTTGTCTGAATTGCCTCACATTGCTTATCCATTCACCTACTGCCGGACACAAAGGTTAGATCCACATTTTAATTAATATGGAAAATGCTGCTGTGAACATGGCTCTCTAGGTTCCTCTTTGAAGCCCTGCTTTGGAAACTCTTTTATATGCTCAGAAATTAAATAATGGATAACATGTTTTTATAACAAGTATTGGGGAAGATGTGAAAAATTGAAAGGCTTGTACACTATGTCAGTGGGAGTATAAATGCTTTAGACATCCATGGATGATATTTCAAAGTTACTCTCACAACACTGAAAGTCAGACAGCCTAAAGAATAACATTAACAAAATAGAACAAAATGCCTTTGCTTGTTGCCCTTGTTTGTATATTGTCTTTGAAAATGATTCCTCTTGCTATTGTTGAAAAAATTTCAATGCTTACTATCATGGTTTAAATGAGAATGGCCCACTATGCTCAGATATTTGAATGTTGGTTCTCAGCTAGTGGAACAGTTTGGGAAAGATTAGGAAGCATAGCCTTGTTGGAGGAGGTATGTCACTGGAGGTGAGCTTTGAGGTTTCAAAAGCCAATGCCAGGCACACTCTGTCTCTCTCTCTTTCTGTGTCTTGGTCTGTCTGTCTGTCTGTCTGTCTGTCTGTCTGTCTGTCTGTCTGTCTGTCTGTCTCTCTCTCTCTCTCTCTCTCTCTCTCCAACATGTGGATCAGGTGTGAGCTTTCAGCTACATGAGCCATGCACACCTGCCTGCCACTGTTGCTTCAGCCCGTGATGTTCATGGGCTAACCTTCTAACACTGTAAACAAGGCCTCATTAAAGACTCCTTTTTATGAGTTTCCTTGGTCATGATGCTTCATCACAGGAACAGAAAGTAACTAAGATACCAATTCAACACACTTGATTTCTTCATGCATTCCATTGCTGAACCCAATCTGCACAATCTCTTACACTCCACTTTCTATCTTTGGATATACCATATATTTCTTTTCTTTTTTTTTTTTTTTTATAGAGGTCAGTTTTCTGCTCCTATAGGAGCAGAACATGGGCCATAGCATATGGCACACTGCTTGGACTCCCAGCCTTGGGTTCCAAAGCTTAGGTTAGGACTTGACATCTTATGACTGTACCCTTTTCTTCTCACCCGTAGGTCTTTCTGCAAACAGCCTTGTCGCATTTCTAACTGAGATTCCCCAAACCTCCTTTTCAGGTTCCTTAGGTGACTTGTATTTCATATCCACTCCATTTTCTTTTCAGACTGGGGAAAATGATAACATGCATTGTCTTCAGCTACCTGTCTTGACAGACACAAGAACATTACAAACATGTTCTGGAGGCATTCTATGCTTTCCTAGAACACTTTCCTCATTCACTGGGTCCTTAAACCAACTAGGAAAGTTTTCAGAGCTAAACAGAATTGTATTCCTCATTACATATGGACAATAGGCATGTTTCCTTGGTCCTGGAATGGATGTGTGAAGTCATTGTAGTTGCGTGGCCACACCAAACAGGTACAACAATCTTAGTCACAGTATAGTTTGCCCTAAAAATGATCTGTCATGAATTTGTGTCCTCCTAGGGAGTAAAATAAACAGATAAGCCAAGGGAGAAAGACACATAGACATGTATGCTTCTTCAAGAGTGTAGACCAGAGGGAAAGAAAAGAGTAAGGATGAGAACAAAACCAGGAAAGCCCTGCAGGTACCATACCAGTCTGTGTAGAAGCTGCGGAGGATGTGTGTATAGATTAAGTCTGCTCTTATGCAGATGATATTTGTCTTTTGAAATGTTAACTGTTCTATTTCCTTAAGACTAAGCACAATTCTTTTTTCATGTTTTAATGATTCTGAAATATGAGGGCGTGTATTTTAAGAGCTGTCAGGAAAATAACAAAAAACAAAGAACAAAGAGAAGCTAAAAGAACAAAAACACAAGAGAAACAAACCACTGTAGCTCCTAGGAAGAGGACTAACTTAGGACAAAGCTATTGGTGCCTGGACACATATGAACTTGGCAAAAGTAGAGATGTGAGTCTGCTGAGACTGACAGCAGGATGAGATAGTTGCACAGGCAGCACTTATGAAGTTGAATTTAACATTGAATTTAGATATAATTGTTTCCCAGGATGTCCTCAGAAAAAGTTGTAGTAGTATCACATAATAATAAAAAGCTAATTCCTGCAGAAGATAGTACATACCTTCTAAACAGTGTGATTAAATGCATTGGAAACCACCAAACATTCATGGGTGGCTCATATAACTTAAATCCAACTGGTACAGATGACAACAGGCCATGTGCCAAGAATGAGAACTTTGGTACCAGTGGTCTATCTGTCACACATTAAGTCTGATGATCATCAGAAACTGACCTGTAGTGATCAACAGTTCAGTGGAGAAAACATAGAACTGAACTGTACATTTAACCATGAGGTTAATATAGATACTGTGAGGTCTTCTTTTATTTTCAGTGAACTCACATTAGTTGTCAGGATTCCAAAGGAAAAGCAATGAATACCAGGTTCACCCCTTGGTGCAGTGTATCAAAAAGGAGTTAAAGGCTCCTAATGTTAAAAAAAGACTAGATTATCATAATGAGTGAGTTCACCCAGAAGCAAAAAGAGTCAAATGGTATATACTCACTTATATCTAGACACTAGCCCGAGGGGCATATCCCATGAAAGTTTTCACATACCAGGAAAGTGGGTCAGAGAGGAGGACATCCTATTGGGACTTTAGGTGAGAGAATCATGGGAGAATGGGGAAATAGAAGGATCCAGAGGGTCCTAGAAACCTACAAGAAGAACATTATAACGCACGGATCTGGGTCCAGGGGTCCTGCTCAAACTATGGCACCAGCCAAGGACAATATAGGAAGTAAACTTCAAACCCCTACCCAGATCTAGCCGATGGACAGGACATTGTCCACACCTGAGTGGAGAGTGGGGCTTGACTTTCATGCAAACTCTGGTGCCCCATTTTTGACCATGTCCTCTTAATGGGGAGGCCTGGTGCCACTCAGAGGAAGGATAGCAGGTTACCAAGAAAAGACTTGATACCCTATGAGCATATACAGGGGAAGTGGTCCCCCTCAGTCACAGACATAGGGGAGGGGAGTAGGGGGAAAGTGGGAGGGAGGGAGGAATGGGAAGATACAAGGGATGGGCTAACAATTTAGATGTAATATGAATAAATTAATAAAATATTTTTTAAGACTAGATTGAAATGTTGTTTCGATACTTAAAATACATTGTGTATATGGGTGCATAGATAGCAGCTTGTGGAGGGTTTGTAGCTAAATGTATATATCTGCTCCTCTTTTCCAGTGCCCGTTAATTCCTAACAAAGCTATTGACAGCTCATCTTGTAACTATCTGTTCACGGTAAGGAAGAAAGTGGTACTTTCTAGATTCATGATCAGCTAAGCTGGGCTCTTCTGGGCTCCATTGTAAAGGGGTTAGTCCAAGGTGTCTACCATGATGGATAAGAGTAGAAAGCAAAACCCTACCACTTCTAGAATTGGACAAAGAAACCAGCTGTTTAAGTGACCAAAAACCCTGCCATCAGGTCTAGTTCTGAGGAGAAAGGTTCATAAACCTTGATATTGTTATACATCCCAAGACACTCCTGGTTCAATCCTGGAACTAATATATACATAAATATGTACATACACATATCAGAGAATCACCTCTGCAGAATACAAAATAGTATAATTTTATAAGGTTCGTGTCACAGCAGAGCAGTAAATGAAGAGTTAATGAAGTATGAATTATCAAGTAGCTATTAGAATATTTAACATAAACAGTAAATGGCAGATGAGAAAAGACATTACTTTTCTTTAATCCTAAATTGGTAGAATTTAGGTTCAAAATAAAATAAATCTCTCATTAATCTTTTTACATGGGTGCTTTTTCAGCCCTTTTTAAGTGTTAAATGATCCAACAAAATGCCACATGAAAGGGAATCATATGGATCTCTGTGAGTTTATGGTCAGCCTGGTCTTCAGAGTGAGTTCCAGGACAGCCAAGGTTACCCAGAGAAAGCCTGTCTCAGAAAAAAAAATCAAGCAAACAGAAAAGGGGGCAACATGGGGATCCCTGGTTACTAAACTTACTCTGCTATAGCTTTATACAGTATTTACTTTACAGGCATGCTTGTGTTGAAATAAAAGACAAATCCTTCAGCCTGCTTTCCATAAAGGCCAAGCTTGATTGTAAGTTAATGTGCCATTTCCCTATTTCATCCATAACTCTACCAAACCATCCCTTGCTCTGTTCAATATTAATTTTGATAATTGAACTGGGTTAAACAACATGGTAAAGATGCAAATAATTTCCTGCAGGTGTGCTGAGAAACAACCACAGTGGAAATGTCCCTCATAGCTTATTTCAGATGGCATTTGGGGGTTTTCAGATGTGTTCAATATGTTTTCCAAATGTAATTGAAATTCTGAGTTAGTTTTTGTTTGGTATTAAAAAATGGAAAGATCTTGAGTATTCCAACATTTCCAGCAGTGTGCCAGCAATCCAAAAGTGATTACACTGTGCTTGGGTAGGAAGAATAAGGATGGAATTGGTTTAGAGTCTAAAGCAAGAATAGCAAGGCATTTGTGATACAGGCTGATGGGAGTGTGAGAAGGGATGGAGGAAAAGGTAGAGAGGTCAAGATAACACACAGATGGAGATTTTGTGTTCTGAAGGGAAAATTAGAGCACTGGTCTGTGAGCCCACATCCAACAGTGGGGCAATAGGACGGAAATCATGGCTGCCCCAGAAAATTCAAACATTGCTGCTCCAGGGGTGCAGAAAGAGACACTGAAACACTGACAAGGGCACGAATATGGTAGAGGGAAAAACTACAAAAAGAAACCAATTACTGTAAAAGCAATTATATATTTCATATCTGTTTCTTTCTTCCCAAATTGCTGCTAGTAGTATGGGCAAAATGTATGGGAGTGAAAAATGAAGGAAAAAAAGTGTTAATGTTAACTGTGTTTTAAGTATATTCCTTATTCCCAATCTGTACTTACATATAAAAAATGTTTCCTATTAAAGCCTTGAGACAACACTGTCTCCAGAACAAACTGTTTTCTTTATAGAAACAAAGATCCGCGTTCTTATCACACACTTCTTAGTAGTGGCCTTCCCAGTAAACAAAACTCAAAGTCAACTTTCCCTGTAGAAGACACAGCAGTTCCCACTGCCCCGTAACAAGGCTGCTCCAGAAACCAGAATAGATAGTATATCTGCAGAGTCCAGTCTTCCACGAGAATCAGCTTTTACCACAGTCAGAAATGTTTTTAGATACCTCATTTTGGTGTCCAACCTTTGATGGTTTTCAGTTTGGGGCAAACTCAATCACCAGCATTTAAACATTGAAAGATGGTTGTTTTCAAATGTGTTTGATGTGTTGTAACACAATTCCATTTAAAATAAACATTCTCTGGGATCTAAATTTCATACACACTTTACATCCACAGGATTTACACAACTCTTTAGATAAGCTGCTGCGGGTTGGGGTTTGTGTGTTACTGTAAAGGCATGGTTCAGTTAAAGTGAATTTGGTCTGAGGCAGCCTCTGCATTGAGTCCTTAAAGAACAAAAGACTTAAGACTGAAACTAAGTGAAAACCTGAGAGGCGTTTACTTTTTATCCCTTCATTTGTATCTTCCCATTCTCCCTCCTTCCCTCTTTCACTCTACTCCCCTCCCCTAGACCTATGACAGAAGGGGACCTAAATACCTAATCCTCAGCCAGTTACAGCAATTGAGCTTCAGTTAAACTCGGGCAGCAACTACATCAAAAAGGCTGACACCATCCTGCATGAGCTGTAACCACTTAATCCCTATACCCTGCTTCTACCCTCTATCTAAACACTGCCTGACCATGTTGCTGCCCAGATGTGATGGGGTTAAAGACTCATGAATGAAAGTTAACCAAGAGCTTGAAACTCAAGTTGTTCTATTTTGTCTTTGGATGGTGTATAGCTGTACCTGTGTGCCTAGAGACATCTAGGAGCCGAGGGCACCAACAGAACTCCAAAGACTCGGACATCAACTTTGGGAACCATACATTCAAAATGATCCCAGAATGAAGAAAATTAACCAAGTCAAATTCTCTCCTTAGGGTAGCTCCTGGTCAAAGATGAGCAAATGAAGGGAAAGAATATCACTCACCAATACCAACAGTTATCTGGGTAGATGGATGCACTGGAAAGCCAACCTCAAGCAAAGTGTGCTCTGTAGAGGGAAAGAAAAGAGGATCGTGACTTCTAGGGAAAGCAGCAGTGTCTCTGAGAAGGACCTGTATTTTACTACTGTTGGGCAGAACTGTATTGCATGATTGGCATAAACAAGGTGGGGAGGCAGCAGAGCTGGGTTAGCAACCATTCCCTCCTTTTCTTTAGCCACAACTTCATAAGTTTCTTTTACAGCTATCCTGGTGAATATAGGCCTGCCCTCAAACTGTGACCAGGTCTATCCCTCAAACAACAAAACGACAACAACAACAGCAACTACCACAAGTAACAAGGCTTTTAATAAAACCCACTGGTGAGGCTGCACAAATAGTTCGATGTTTAAGACCCCTTGCTGTTCTGCCAGAGGACCTAAGTTCAGTTCTGATCACAGCACCCATGTTAGACGGCTCACAACTGCCTGCTACTCCAGCCTCCTCAGGCACCTGAATGCATATGTGAGTTCATGGCTTATATATACACATGCATACAAATAAAAATGAAGATTCAAATATTATTTAAACCCCACCAATGGACCATTAAGTGAGTTCTTTGCTACTTTTTTAAAAATGAAAGACTTATAAAGTAATTTCCCGATCCAAGATGGCGGCGAGCAGTGTGGACCGTGTTTGGAAGCTCCAGTGAACAATTCAGGGAATTGCACAGATTTCTGAGCCAGGAACACCAAGGTCCTGACACCACGGCAGCAGGAGTGCTCCACGGTTCGGAAGGACCAGGGTGCGGAGGACCTGCATGCCCCTGCACACGGGAGGAGTGCAGATTTTCTCGGATCAGTGCAGCGGCGGCAAAGGCGACTCCGGCGGCACCAGCAGCGGCGACTGAGGCTTGCAGCTCAGAGCCTTCCGGTGGAGGCGGTTAGTGTGGTGGCTGGAGGGAGTTGCTGCGGGAGAGGGGACACTGGACAGGATTTGGGTTGCGTGGTGCCTTGTGACCCAGACTGGACTTGGCAGACAGTTCAGTCCCAGAGTCCCAGGTACAACTCAGTGCACCTTGCTGTGGAGACACTGACTCAGCGTAGCAAGCAATTCTGCCCAAGGCAACAGCTCAGCGCAGCCACGGCTCCCCTGCTGTGACGCAGGCTGGGCGGAGCGCTCAGGTCCACCGAAGGCGCCAGCCAGCCCAGTGCAGCCACAGTTCACCTGCTGTGACACAGGCTGGGCGGAGCGCTCAGGTACACCAAAGGTGCCAGCCAGCCCAGCACAGCCGCAGTTCACCTGCTGTGACGCAGACGGGGCGGAGCACTCAGTTCCACCCTAGGCAACAGCTTAGCACAGCCCCAGTTCACCTGCGGTGATGCAGCTGGGCAGAGTGCTCAGTCCCACCGAAGGCGCCAGGTCAGCGCAGCCACAGTTCACCTGCTATGACACAGGCTGGGCGGAGTGCTCAGGTCCACCGAAGGTGCCAGATCAGTGCAGCCACAGTTCACCTGCTGTGACACAGGCTGGGTGGAGTGCTCAGGTCCACCGGAGGCGCTAGCTCACATCAACGAGCAGTTCTGCTCAAGACACTAGCTCACCTCAGCGGGCAGTTTTGGGGTGCTGACGCAGGCAGCGGCCAGCACGCAGATTCAGCCCAGAGACCCTACCTGGACTTGCCGGGCAGATTAGGCCCAGAGATTCTTCCTGAGCTGTGCACACAGGCTCGGCGGCCCAAAGACTCTGGCTGAACTATCCACGCAGTATAGGCCCGGAGTCCCGGGCTGAATTCAGCGTGCAGTGTGGGTCCATAGTCCCTGGCTGAGCTCGGTGCACAGTTCCGCCCCGGAGACTCGGGTGGAGCTCGGTGTGCAGTTTAGGGCCAGAGTCCCTAACCGTGCTTGGCAGACAGATTGGGCCCAGAGACTCTAGTAGAGCTTTTGGCACAGTCCCAGCTCTAAGACTCTGGTTAGACACAGTGTGCAGTTTGAATCCAGAATTCCTGGCTGAGCTGGGCGGATGGTTCGGGCATGAGTCAATAACTGACCACAGCACGCAGTTTGGCCAAAAGCCCCTAGCTGAGCTTGGTGCGTAGTCCCAGCCCAAAAATTCTGGCTGGACCCTGTGTGCATTTTGAGCCCAGAATTCCTAGGTGAGCTCAGCAGACAGTTCAGGCCCTGAGATTCTAGCTGAGCTCCGAGGGTGGTTCAGGCCCAGTGTTCCTGGCTGGATGTGGCAGGGAACCCAGAAGGCTGTGGATATCTTGGCCTGACCCAACGCTCATCCACAGACCCAGAACGATTGCAGAACCCACAGCACAGGGGAGCTGAGGATCACTGGCTGTGAGAGCCCAAAATGCCAGGGCTAACCTCCTGCCATCCACACCAGTGAAGCATCAGAGCTTCCAGCCTACGGAAATCGTGAGAAAACAAGTGAATCTATCATCAGACTCCCTCCATCCAACTCGGGAAGCTACTCAACAAAAACAAAGCCAGAAAGATGTCTAAAGGACAGCGTAAAAGCATATGCAAAAAACCCCAAAACAACATGGCATCTCTAGTTTCCAGCTATCCCAAAGAAAACAACCCAGAGAGCTCAAATACAACGGAAATACAAGAAAATGACCTCAAATCCTTAATAAGGAGCATATTAATGGAGGAAACAAATAAAATTCGTAATCAAATACAGGAAGACACAGACAAACAGGTGAGAGACATAAAAGAAGCACATAGAGTGGAACTGGAAAAATTTCAGGAAAATGCGAACAACCATATGAAAGAAATAAATAAAACGGTTCGAGCTCTGAAGACCTATAAAGAGGCAATGGAAGAAACTCAGGAATATACAAACAATCAGATGAAAGAAATAAAAAAATCAGTTCAAGATCTGAAGACGAAAATGGATTCAATGATATACACACAGACAGAAGAAAAACAAGAATGCGAGACCTCAGAGACGAAGGCGAGCAACACAGAGGTGAGCTTTTCTAACAGAATCCAAGAGACAGAAGAATGAATCTCAGGTCTAGAAGATACAATCACAGATCTTGAAGCAACCATTAAAGAAAATGCCAAATCTGGAAAACTCCTGACACAAAACATCCAAGAAATTCAGGACACCATGAAAAGAAGAAATCTGAGGATAATAGGCATTGAAGAAAGAGAAGATATCAGACTCCAAGGCCCAGAAACTATTCTCAACAAAATCATAGAAGAAAATTTCCCCAATCTAAAGAAAGAGATACATATAAACATACAACAGGCCTACGGAACACCAAATAGAATTGACCAGGAAAGGAAAACTGCCCGTCACATAATAATCAAAACACAAAACATACAGAACAAAGAAAAAATATTAAAAACTTCAAGGGAAAAGGGCCAAATAACAATCAATGGCAAACCTATCAGAATTACACCCAACTTCTCAGCAGAGACCATAAAAGCCAGAAGAGCCTGGACAGAGATCCCGCAAACCCTAAGAGACCACAGATGCCAGGCCAGACTACTTTACCCAGAAAAACTATCAATAATCATTGATGGAGAAAACAAAATATTCCATGACAAAAACAAATTCAAACAGTACCTATCCACAAATCCAGCTTTACAGAAGGTACTAGAAGGAAAACTCCATCCCAAAGGGTCAAGCTACAACCAAAACTACTCAGGAAATAGGTAACTATACCATGGCAAAAACACAGCTACACAAACACTCAATTGGAAACAACATCAAAATTAAGACTCTTAACAGTCACTGGTCGTTAATATCTCTCAACGTCAATGGTCTCAATTCTCCAATAAAAAGACACAGACTAACTGAATGGGTGCATAAACAAGATCCAACATTCTTCTGCATTCAAGAAACACATCTCACCTATAATGATAGGCATTACCTCAGGGCAAAAGATTGGAAAAAAATATTCCAAGCAAATGGTCACAAGAAGCAAGCAGGCATAGCCATTTTTATATCAAACAAGATAGACTTTCAACCAAAATTAATCAAAAGGGATGCAGAAGGACACTTCATACTCATCAAAGGTAAAGTCAGCCAAGATAACATCATAATTCTGAACATCTATGCTCCCAATACAAGGGCACCCACATTTGTAAAGGATCTGCTAAAAAAACTTAAACCACACATCGATCACCACACAATAATAGTGGGAGACTTCAACACCCCACTCTCACTGAAGGATAAGTCATTGAAACAGAAACTAAGCCGAGAAATAAGAAAACAGTCCAAAGAATCAACAAAACCAAGAGCTGGTTCTTTGAGAAAATCAATAAGATAGACAGACCGTTAGCCAAACTAACTAAAAGGCAGAGAGACAGTATTGAAATCAACAGAATCAGAAATGAAAAGGGAGACATAACAACAGACACTGAAGAAATACAAAGAATCATAAGATCCTACTTTGAAGGCATATATGCCACAAAATTTGAAAACCTAAGGGAAATGGATGACTTTCTTGATCAATTTCACTTGCCTAAGTTGAGTGAAGAACAGATAAACAAGCTAAATAGTCCCATTTCCCCTACAGAAATAGAAGCAATCATTGATAGTCTCCCAAACAAAAAAAGCCCAGGGCCAGATGGTTTCAGTGCAGAATTCTACTAGACCTTCAAAGGCGAGCTAATATCGATACTCTTCAAGTTACTCCAAAACATAGAATTGGATGGAACATTACCAAATTCATTCTATGAGGCCATAGTTACGTTGATACCTAAACCTCACAAAGACTCAACAAAGAAAGAATCTCAGACCAATTTCTCTTATGAACTTTGATGCAAAAATACTAAATAAAATTCTTGCAAAACGAATACAAGAACACATAAAGGATATCATTCATCATGACCAAGTAGGCTTCATTCCAGGCATGCAGGGATGGTTTAATATACGGAAATCCATCAATGTAATCCACCATATAAACAAACTGAAAATAAAAAACCACACTACCATCTCTTTAGATGCAGAGAAAGCATTTGATAAAATCCAACACCCATTCATGTTTAAAGTTTTAGAGAGATCGGGGATACAAGGCCCTTTCCTCAATATAATAAAGGCTATATACAGCAAGCCAATAGCCAAAATCAAAGTAAATGGTGAGATACTGAAGGAAATTCCTCTAAAATCAAGAACAAGGCAAGGCTGCCCACTCTCTCCATATCTCTTCAATATAGTACTCGAAGTTCTAGCCAGAGCAATAAGACAACAAAAGGAGATCAAGGGTATCCAAATGGGAAAGGAGGAAGTCAAACTATCCCTATTTGCAGATGATATGATAGTGTACATAAGTGACCCTCAAAATTCCACCAGAGAACTCCTACAGCTGATAAACACTTTCAGCAATTTGGCTGGATACAAAATTAACTCAAAAAAGTCTGTAGCCTTCCTATACACAAATGACAAGCTTGCAGAGGAAGAAATTAGGAAAGCCATACCCTTCACATTAGCCACAAGCAATATAAAATATCTAGGACTTATTCTGACTAAGGAAGTGAAGGACTTGTTTGAAAAAAATTCAAAACTCTGAAGAAGGAGATTGAAGATGACATGAGAAGATGGAAAGATCTTCCTTGCTCATGGATAGGGAGAATTAACATAGTATAAATGGCCATCCTACCAAAAGCAATCTACAGATTCAATGCAATCCCTATCAAAATACCTACAAAATATTTTGAAGGCATTGAAAGATCAATTCTCAACTTCATATGGAGAAACAAAAAGCCCAGAATTGCAAAAACAATCCTATACAAGAAAAGATCCTCCGGAGGAATCTCCATACCCAATCTCAAGCTGTACAATAGAGTAACAGTAATTAAAACAGCATGGTACTGGCACAGCAATAGGCTGGTGGATCAATGGAATCGAATCAAAGACCCAGAGATGAATCCCCACACATTTGGTCACTTGATTTTTGACAAAGAAGCCAAATCTATTCAATGGAAAAAGGATAGCTTATTCAACAAATGGTGCTGGTCTAACTGGATGTCTACATATAGAAAAATGCAATTAGACCCCTATTTGTCACCATGCACAAAACTCAAGTCCAAGTGGATTAAAGACCTCAGCATAAAACCAGAGACATTAAATCGGTTAGCGGAAAAAGAGAGGAAGAGCCTGGAACACATTGGTATAGGAGACAACTTACAACAATTAACAAATAGGACCTCATGAGGCTGAGAAGCTTCTGTAAGGCAGGAGACACTGTCAACAGAACAAATCAACAGCCTACAGACTGGGAAAAGATCTTCATCAACCCTACATCTGACAAAGGTGTAATATCCAAAATATATAAAGAACTCAAGAAATTAACCACCACCAAACCTAATAACCCAATTAAGAAATGGGGCTCAGAACTAAACAGAGAATTCTCAACAGAGGAATATTAAATGGCTGAGAAACACTTAAAGAAATGCTCAATGTCATTAGTCATCAGAGAAATGCAAATCAAAACGACACTGAGATTCCATCTTACTCCCATCAGAATGGCTAAATCAAAAATTCAAGTGACACCATAGGCTGGCAAGGATGTGGAGAAAGAGGATCATTCCTTCATTGCTGGTGGGAATGCAAACTGGTACAACCACTTTGGAAATCTATCTGGCACTTTCTCAGAAAAATGGGAATAGGGCTTCCTCAAGACCCAGCTATTCTACTCCTTGGAATATACCCAGAAGATGCACCAGCACACAACAAGAAAATTTGCTCAACCATGTTCATAGCAGCCTTATTCACAATAGCCAGATCATGGAAACAGCCTAAATGTCCCTAAGTAGAAGAATGGATAAAGAAACTGTGGTACATATACACTATGGAATACTACTCAGCTATTAAAAACAAGGAATTCCCAAAATTTGTGGATAAATGGATTGAGCTAGAAATGATCATAATGAGTGAGTTAACCCAGAAGCAGAAAGACTCAAATGGTATATACTCACTTATATCTGCATACTAGCCCAAGGGGCATGTCCCACGAAAGCCTTCCCTTACCAGGAAACTGGGACAGAGGGGAGGACATCCTATTGGGACTCTAGATGAGAGAACCATGTGAGAATAGCAATGTAGAAGGATCCAGTGGGTCCTAGAAACCTACAAGTAGAACATTATGATAGGCAGATTTGGGCCAAGGGGTCCCGCTCAAACTAAGGCACTAGCCAAGGACAATACAGGCGGTAAAATTTAACCCCTTACCCAGATCTAGCCAATGGACAGGACAGTCTCCACACTTGAGTGGAGAGTGGGATATGACTTTCTCATGTACTCTGGTGCCTCACATTTGACTATGTCCCCTGGAGGGGGAGACCTAGTGGCACTCAGAGGAAGGACAGCAGGTCACCGAGAAGAGACTTGATACCCTATGAGCAGATACAGGGGGAGGTAATCCCCCTCAGGAACAGTCATAGGGGAGGGGAATAAGGGGAAAATGGGATGAAGGGGAGAATGGGAGGATACAAGGGATGGGATAACCATAGAGATGTAACAAGAATAAATTAATAAAAAATAAAAAAAAGAAAAAAAATAAATAAAGTAATTTCCCGTTTTCAAGGTGAAGGTAACAGTTCTTAATGTGGCTTTCTAATCCTCCTCAGGCTCTGACTTCAGCCTCCTTGCCTTCCACCTGGACCTCTCTTCCCCAGCCATGCTTATTCTTTGGATCACTGTGAGGACACGGGGCTACCCTCATCCACAAGCCCCGAGTTGGAGGCTTCTCATCTTTGACATTGTAGCTCCCATGTATCTTTACACACACTCTCTGGCTAGCTTGACCTACTTATGTTCAAGACAGTCTTCCATGGAAGAGTAATTATCACAGGCAGGGTTTCTTACGTTTCCTCTCAGGTCCTGAACTTTTGAGTTCTAATTCTACCTGAGCATGTAGCACCTTAGGCTACGACAATTGACTAAATGGCCATGTCTTTATTGTCAGTGTTGTTCTACGTCTTCCTCAGACTTGCGTTCTTAAGCACTTGTGCAGCTCCTGACACATAATAATGGGTTCTCAATAAGTGTCTGATGTATAGCTGTTCAGATCGAGGGAACTAGCATACATCAGAACAAGAGAATAATTTACTTGCTGTTTATCAGACACGTACCTGTACCTCCCTGGCCCTGAGCTAAATTCATTACAAGTATTTCCCCTCATCTCTTTGCCCAGATTCTGTTTTCCAATGGAACAAATGACTTGTCCTGAATCTTTAAGCTTATTCAGCTTTCGAGACTATTTATTCTTCAGTGTTCTTACTTAGGCTCAGACCAGTAAACCCAAACTTGCAGTTTCCAGGCAAGGTCAGTTTGAGATAACTTTCTTGAAATTGGCTCTCAACTCATATGACCATCACTGGTGGCCAGAACTCCTCTTAGATACTTTTGAATGAGGCCTTAAGATCTTTCTACAAAGGCTTTTCAAGTTTGAAGTTTCAATAGGACATGTGGCTTAGATAAGAGTTTAGTTGGCTTGAGAGGTTGGTCACTAGGAGACTATAAGCTTACCCTTGTCTATCATGTATTTTGATTAAGTTTCATAAAAATATGAGCAAGGCCATTTACTTAAATATTATACTTATGCTATAACAGAAGAGGTTCCTGCAGGTCATATAGTTTTTGCTCCAACCAGAAATGTCTTCTGTTATTGAACTATAACCAAAAGCAAGTTGAAGAGGTGAAGGTTTATTTGGCTTACACTTCCACATCCTAGTCCATAATTAAAGAAAGTCAGACAGGAACTCAAATAAACAGGAACATGGAGGCAGGAGCTGACGTAGAGGACTGGCTTCCTCATTACTGCTTTCTCAGCCTGCTCTCTTATAGAATCTGAGTCCACTAGCCCAGTTATAACATCTACAATGGGCTGGACACTCACTCTCATATAAGTTACTACAGTTAGATTGTGTGGAGGTATTTCCTCAGTCAAGGTTCCTTCCTTTTAGATGACTCTAGCCTGTGACAAATTGACATAAAACTAGCCAGGAAAGATATATACATATATTTATATGTTTCTTTCTAGCACAATTTATAATTTTGGTCTAAGTTGGCTTGCTATCTAGAGATTACACCTACTACACGAATGTCCTTACAGTGACTATTTTATCTTTCCTCTAGAGAGCTTCATTCGGCATTTTGTTCCCCTCAGGACTCAGGGCCTCACTCATATTAGGCAAATCCTCTCTCACTGAGCCACATTCCCAGACTTAGCCTTTATAATACTTAATACAACACAACTGCATGTAAATAGCTATTATACTTTACTGTTCAGGGAATGAGAACAAGAAAAAAGTCTGTAAATGTTTGGTACAAATGCAGCCAGCACAAGATTAATTATATAGCACACATAAACAGCCACATCAGTTTCTTTGAAAGGCTTTCCTTGTGTGTATACATTTATGCAGATAAATGTGAGCATGAGTGTATATATGTGATGAGGCCAGAAATCAACCTTGAATCTTATTCTTTAAATGAGACTCCACCTTGATTATTGAGACAGAGCCTCTCCTCCATTTTACCTGAGACTCTTTGATTTCCCTAAGGTAGCTGGGCAGTGATCCCCAGACTTCTACTCGTATTTCCTCCACAACCCTGGTGTTTCTAGCACATGCCATCACACACAACTTTTTATGTATAGTCCTGGGATCAAACTCAGGTTTCCACGCATGCCAAACAGTACACAGACTACAAACCTCCTTGGCTTGGGCTCTAAGTTTTGATGTGTGGTGGACTAAATCCACAAATATGGAGCCAATACACATGGAGGGCTGACTACAGGCTGACTTCAGGCTCAGGTATCATGCCCTGCTTCCAACTTCTCAGTGTGTACTTCTCAGTCAGCCCACAACATATAGTTCTGACTTGCGACTGTACGTTGTCTTGTTTTTTATCCTCACTGTGTACTTAAACACTATTGTCTTTTGAAGCAAACACAGTGCTGGTCACTAGCACTATCTCTTTATTTCTCTACTTGAACTTCCGTTGGCATTATTTTTTTGATATTAAGTTTTCAGTATAGGAGACTGTGATGGCTTGAATTGGAATGGTCCTCATTGGCTCATATATTTCTCTCCTTAGTCCCCAGTTGATGAATTGCTTGGTGAGGATTACGAGGTGTGTCCTTGTTGGAGAATGTGTGTCAGTAGGGGAGGGCTTTGAGGTTTCGATAACCCAGTCTACTTCTAGACTCTCTTGTTCCTGTCCTCTCCTCTTTCTCCCTCTCTCTCCTTTTCTCTCTTCCTGCTATAAAGCTCTTAGCTTCTGCTCCATATCCATTGTTATCTCCTCCCTGCCATGTTGATCATGGACCAATCCTCTAACATTATAAGGAATCCCCAATGAAATGCTTTCTTTTGTAAGAGTTGCCTTGGTTGTGGTGTCTCTTCACAGCAATGGAGTAAGAACTCAGATGGATTCTACTCAGTGTTTCTAGAAATAAGGAAAGTAGGCTAAAGGACAGAGTCAGGATCACTGTGGTCTGATAACACTAACAAAGCTGCTGTTAACAGTGCGATATGTTTCCTCCCGCCTTTTGTGTAGGTGTACAGGAGTATAAACATTCATAGCAATATGAAAGCTATATGTTTTCACACAGTTTCCAACATTATAATTTTAGGTTACCCTGTGATGTGACGTCCTCATTGAAAAAGTTGATTTCATGTGGCTTTTTCTTGATGTTGACTATTTAGGTTTTTTTTCTACAATTCTCTCATAATTTGTCCTCCTCCTAAAAGATTGTACTTTCCCCTTATAGTATTTTTTTTCTTACTAAATAGTGTTTCTTAGATTTTCTTCTCAGAAAACTATTCCACCCCAATAAATACTTTTTGGTTGAAAAATTGTAAGATAATAGAGTATAAGCAGATTTTAGGGATCACTGAATCCAATTTTCCATTTTAAGTAAAGTCACCTAAGCAAGAACACATAAGAACTTCACAGGAGAACTCATCCACCAGCTCTCAAATTAAAGGCTGTTATTCATCCAGGTACTATACAGGTCTGCTTCTTTTGAATATGGTGTAGAAGGTCCAAAGTGTGTGCTTTGAAAATAGACACTGATTGAAAGCAAAAAAAGAAAACAATCAAGAACTTTTAAAAATACAATCAAATATACATAAGTATAATATTTGTATATATATTATTGTTTTTGAATGGTCTTGATTGCTATTGGAAGCAGTCAGAAGGTCAGCAGTATTCTGAATGTGAATATTTATATGGAGAGAATGAGAGAATAGCCTTTAATTACTACAGTTCATAGAATTTCCCACTGTTCTCAGCTTATTTATATAAAATAGGCTTTCCACTAAAAGAACACACACACACACACACACACACACACACACACACACTTTCTTGGATTCTGTACAAGACTTTTTCTGAACAGCTTAAAAAGACTTTTCTAAGAACAAATGTCACTTTCAAAATCCTAGACACTAAAAATGTTTATCCAGCACTCACTGGAGGCAAGATGGAGGCTCTAAGCCAGCTTGGCAGAGACTATGAGCTGGTGTCTCTCCCATGCGTTAACCTGGTCTATTTCCCTCTCAATGGGTTTGCCTCCAACTTTATTGTTAGAGAACATGATGAATGACATCTTTTTTTTGAGATTAGACATAATTTAATAAGTCATCTTTTTATTTCCACCAAGTGTCAGTCCTTACCACATTGGCACTAAGACCACACTGGACAGAGAGCTGTGTCCTTCCTTCACAGCTCTCACCTGCCAACTTCCCTTGTAATTACTGACAACTCTCACTTTGGTTTTTAGATCTCTGGTTCTGGCTTCTCCCTTCACCTTGTCAGCACATTTCCCAGTAAACGGACAACTTAATAAGGAAAATGTAACAAGTTAATTCAGTCTAGTCAGTTTATAATGATCTTTCTTTCCTTTTAATTTTCCTTTCTTCCACCCGCCTCCTTCTTCTTTCCTTACATGACTAGAGGTTAAACCAGAGCCCAGGCAAACTCCCCACCGGGCTACATCTTTATCCATTTAGTATTATTATTGTTACTGTAGTTACTGTTGTTGTTTTGAGTCAGTGTCTGTCTGTGGATTGGCTGTGTAGGCCAGGGAGGTCCTGAGTTTGTAATCCTCTTACCTCAGCGTCCTGAGTCCCTGAGATTATGGGCTTGATGGCATTTAAATGATTTTCAGTAATTTTCATAAATAGATCAAAGAAATCGATTTTGCTAGGTAGGCAGATTATTATATACTTATCTGGAAGTTAATAGTGACCATGTGTGTGCATATATGTGTGTGTGTGTGTGTGTGTGTGTGTGTGTGTATCAAAAGACCACACACCAAAGAAATACAGTTCTCCACAGGAAAAGAAGTAAGATCCACATGGGGGGGGGGCACAGAGAAGGGGAGGAAGTCCAGGAAGACTTTCTGGGCTGAGCTTCATCTATGACCTTGTTGTCTATGAGATATTTTACCTCTCCAGGAATAAGCTCCCACTGTTTGGCTTCAGCCTTCTTGGGTGGTGTCTGCACACTAATGGCATGTGTCCTGCCTAGTACACTGGGGTGTTCAGGTGGGAGAGGAGGGTGAGTGCAGTGATCTCACACTGAAGGCAGCTAGAGAGGTCCTATGAAATACTGCCAGGCTGTGGCTACAGAATGAAGGGGGAGCTACGTGCCCAGGCTTGATGAAAGTTAAAAGAAAAGTGAAAATGAAAGATAATCAAAGCGCAGGCCTGTCAGAATTTGAGAGTTAGCAGAGAGAGAGAGAGAGAGAGAGAGAGAGAGAGAGAGAGAGAGAGAGA
>OU015752.1:112005556-112031055 GCA_907169655.1 Acomys percivali | reverse complement strand
GAGAGAGAGAGAGAGAGAGAGAGAGAGAGAGAGAGAGAGAGAGAGAGCGCCTTCCTAATCAGAGAGAAAGATAAAAAGAAAGCCTGGGAGGCAGAAATCACAAACGAAGGAGCAGCAAATCCTAGGTGTATGATGAGAGCGCTGAGCACTGGTTTTTGTATGTAAAGTAATGCGATTGATTGGTTGTAACAGGAAGAATAAAATTTGAACATAAAAATCAGCCCCAGCTCATTAAAATGATCTTGTAAAAAGTTAGAAATCTTGTCCCTGCCTCCCAGAATTGTGTGAGACAGTTTTGGGATGTCAGGAGCTCAGATCCCATGGAATGTGATCACAGACCATATCAGACCAACCGCACTATGTGATGCTGAGAAAGGCACCAAACCTTGACAGATCTTACTTAAGCTGGGATGCTTAGGACTCTTAGAAATGAAAAAATGAGAACTGTAAGTATCACGGGGAACTGGCAGTAAGTCTGACAGGCAGTTGGTCTGTCTGTCCCTTTTTGGTGGGGTGTTCCTGGGCTTTGTTACTCCAAAAGTCACTTGGAGGAAGCACTAACAACTGTGATCAAAATGAAAACAAGTGCTTAGAGCAAGGCAAGAGCTGTGCAAACATTCACCTAGCTTCTTTTCTGGCCCTACGTTCCTTGGGTCCTGTTCCAAACCATCAAGGAATACCATAGGTCCTCAAGCATGATTCAGCTCTCGGCCGTGGAGTTCATAAGACCCTGGCAAACGTGACAGAGGTAAACGTGAGGATGCACAAGTATGTAAGACAGGAATCTGCTCACGCTGACTTCAGACTTACTACTGGATTTAGTCCTTAAATGTAACTGCCACTAGACAAGGAAACACGATGTTCAGTAGACAATGACTCTTTTACATAAACATGGGCCAACGAGCTTATATTCCCAGTCCACGTGTCTTGAAATGTCTGACATGATGAGAAAGGGGGCAAAGAAGCCTTGACCTAGTTTGTGACTGTCTGAGGCTTGGACTGATAGACATTTGGTAAGAGGAGAATCCTATGTCTAATGTGCTTCCCCAAGGTCAAGTTCTCTATTTTGAGTATACTGCTGGCACGCCCATATGTGCTATAGAGAGGAAGGAAAATAAATGAAGAAAAGAATGATGGAGGAAATTAAGGAGGAGAAAGAAGAAAACAAGAAGGAAAGAAAGATGGGAGAGAAAAAGACTGGAAAAACATCTATGAAGTAGAGGTGCAGGCTGCACAGTCTTTAGGGTCTCTCTGCCACATTGGAGGAGATGCCAACTCCAAGGGAATTCTTAGACTCTGACAATAATGCACTTACTGGGACCATGATACAGACAGTCCAGTGCCTATTCTACCTACTCGTTAAGGGCAGAAGATTGTCCCAGGAAACTAAGCTCACACAGAAGACACAGTTTTGTGCGGGAGCTGAAAGGCCGAGGAATGAGTCACAGGGATCCAGTGTAGTTATCAAGGCAGAACATGAATGCACCTGGGAGAGAGAAGGCCACAAAGCAGCAAGTGCCCGGGGCAGACCCCACCCATCCCCCATATTTCTGTTCATGACAATGGATGTGTACACTTCACCTGGGCACTAGGATGACTTTGTGATGCATGGGGAAGATGGGTCAGGGACCTGGGGTCTACTCAGCATTGATACTACCTTCTTGGCAGACAGAGTGGGGTTCTTTTCTTTACATGTGTTTAGCACTCTAGCCACTCGTTTTTAGTGACTAGGGAAGGTCAGGTTATTATGAGGAGAGGTCTAGCCTTAGAGAACTCGAGAATGCAAAGGGTTAAATTTTACCATTAAGATGAAAACCTAGATGGATATGAGGTGGTCAGCTAAAAGGAGAAAAGAAATTCCAAGTGAAGAGAACAACGTATGCAGATATGTGGCGCCCACATGGCATTTAGTTACCATGTGTAACTCCATTTTCAAGGGGATCTGATGCCCTCTTCTGACCTCCTTGGAAAGCAGGCTTGCACAAGGTACCCATATATACACTCAGGAAGAAAAACACCCATACACATATAAAATTAAAACCAAATTTAAAATGATATTATGCCACAGGACTTTTAAGTCCATTTCTGTTTTACAAATGCAAAATACAAGGTTTCAGGAATGTTTCCGGTATGTCCTACAGACTTCCATACAAGGCTGGATCTATGTTAAGTACTTTACATATCTGATCATTGCATTTGTGCTAATGCACTGTTGCTGCTTTTGAATGTTGGTCCAGGTCTGGTCTTTGGCTATGGTGCTATTAGCTAGATACTTCATGTAGCCTGGGAAATATTTTTATTTTTTAGCTTGTCAGCATCCAAGGTCAGTGACTCCATCTGCTTCACTTCCATGAAGCCATAAAACCACTGCACAGCTAATGTAACACAATAGAGCAAGGAGTGACCCCAATTTTCCACTGGTTGGGAGGCATTGGGGTCAGCTCTTCTCAGGGCTCTCAGGGCTCAGACTATAACAAAATGAGAGACCTCTGTACCCTTGCACCACTTCTGACACATGCATGCCACAGTTAAATGCACAATTTTAGGAAGAACAGATTGAGTTCAGAAAGTAACGCTCAGACTACAGGAATATGGCTGTGCTTCTTGAGAACCTGGGTGTGGGCTGAAGGATCATGGCAGACAGGTACAATCTTACACTGTTGTTCCACCCTTGTCAGTCTGGGCAGTCAGACTCCTGTCACTGTCTCAGCTTGTCTAAGTATATACATTATTTGCTTTGCTCATTGTACCCTCCCCAGTAGTCAACAAAACGGAAGCTTCTGGAGATGTTTGATTGCCCCCTGTTTTTTTATCACTATATGAGCAATGCTTGCAGCCAAATAGGTACTCAAAAATGTTTGCTGAATAACTATATTAGTTTTTATTCTGTTGTGATAAAATGCTCTGGCAGAAGTAATGTAAGAAAGGGTTTATTTTGGTTCTTAGCTTGAGGCTATGGTATATCATGGCTGGCAGGCCATTGTGGCAGGAGCACCGCTAGCTACTCACATGGTGTTCACAGTCAGGAAGCAGGGGGGTGGGTGGGAGATGCTAGAGCTAATCTTCCTGTCTTTTTTTTTTTTTTAACTCAGTCTAGGACTCCTGGAACTATACTATCCACAGTTAAGGTAGGCTTTTTCAGTCAGTTAACCTAATCTAGTTCATCTCTCACAGGTGTGTCAAAAGATTTGCCTCTTAGGTGATTTCACCTAAGGTTAAGTTGGCAAGCAATATAAATTATGACAATAATCAGGTGAGGGAACTTCTGTGAAGTTATTAGAAGTTAGGCTTTGTGTTTATTCACATTTAAATAGGATTGGTTATATGTATTTTACTTTACATTCAAAGTGATCTGAGATATAATTTTAAAATGTCTTAGGTGAACATTGAGCTACCACCTCTTGTACTTTAGGTAACCTATAACACGTTTTTGTAGAGCTAATGAGCCGCCCATCTATCCTCAGCCATTCCTCTGCTCATCTTTCTACCTATTCTTTCTTTAGTTTTGCCTTTATTATGATCCTTTGTATACCATCTGCTGCCACTCCATACGGATAGCTGGGCTATGTGCTACTCCATTATCTGTCCTTAAAAATATATGTATATATACATACATGTGTATGTATGCATATTATGTATATGAGTACTCTGACTTAATGCATGCTAGAAGAGCGAATCAGACCCCATTACAGATGGCCGTGATCCACCATGTGGTTGCTGAGAATTGAACTCAGAATCTCGGAAAGAGCAGCCAATGCTCTTAGCTGTCAAGTCATCTCTACAGCCCTATCTGTCATGTTTTAATCAACAGTCTGACCTAGTTATCTAGATCTTTTTACAAATGAGGAAAGCGAGAGTAAGTAAGTTCACAAAGATGAGAAGAAGAATAGAAATCTATATTCCAGAGAATAATATATGTAAATGTGTGGCTCTTAAGTGTTATATGCTTTATAGCGTTTATATGGAAATCAATACTGTTTTGTCCTGGGCAAAGAAGAGAAAGGAGAGAGGTGAGGTCTGTGTCTCAAAGGGACTGTTTTATAGAAACATAGTAAGTGATGTTTGTTTGTTTATTGTTGTTTTCCTTAAGAGCAGCAGGTCCCTACTGAAGCAGTTTAAGGAAGAAATGATATTGGTCTGGCCTATAGCGGTGGCTATGGGCAATACACAGAAGCAGACATAGAATAAGTGAGAAACTGAAGTAATGGCCCAGAGGTTAAGAGCATTGACTGAGCTTCCAGAAGATCTGGGTTTGATTTCTAGCACCTACGTGGTATCTAGCTATTATGTGTAACTCCATTTCTAAGAGATTCAATGCCCTCTTCTAGCCACATTTAAGCACTCTAGCTGAACTGCAGACATGCCCTTAGCACATACCTTTAATCCAAAACAATGCAGCTAAAGCTAGTTTGTGGAAGGAAGTACCCATGTTTGAAAGTGATGTTTAATTGAGAGGCAAACAAAGTGACAGATCAGAGAAAGATCTGACAGAATGAGTCAGAGACAGGATTCGTCCGACTCTCACTAGACTAGGACAGGAAAGAGAGGCTACTTAAGATCAGTACAGTTGAGTTGAGACAGTCGAGTAGGGTACAGTAGAGAGAGGAGAGAAGACAGTACAGTAGACTTGAGGCCAGTCAGTTGGCAAAGAGTTGGGAGTCAGTTGAGAGGCAGTGCAGAGGAGTTGAGTTCTTGACAGTTCAGTTGGTAGCAGTTCATTTTGAGGAGTTTAGAGGCAGTGTTTTTTACGGGGAACGTTTTAAAGAGACATGTTGCACAGAGAATAATCTAGACACAGGTGAAGACAGAACAAGCCAGAGAATGAGAAGGAGCCAGAAGATTAGAACATGTTGCTGAAGTTAGATCAAGACCAAATAGAACAATTCAGTCAGAATCTGAGAGAAGACAGTTTGAATCAGTCAGCTTGAAGAGGCATTCGATCAAGAACAACTGAGTTGAACCAGCCAGCCAGAGTTCAGGAAAAAAAAAAAGTAGTATAGGGCCAGTTATTCAGCAGTAAGCCTCTGAGATGACAGCTACATCTGGTGAACAAAAGATACTTTTACAGTTAGGATCATCTCTACTGTACAACCATCACAAGTGTCCCTAAGGACAAATCACCCATGAGCCTCATGGTAAATTACATGAGCACCTTTTTTGGATTACCTTGTTTCTTTCATTGTGATGATTTCAGAACGCAAACTGGTAAGGACCTTGCCCATTCCTGTTGATTGCTAGAAAGTGGTAGCACAGGAAGAGCCTGTATCTGAGGCATAATAAGACTCCCCAGCCCCAGTCCATCTCTTTAGATAAATGTTCCTTCCTGAATCCAGGCTCAGACCCTCTCTGAGGGAGCTCTAGCACTGCTTGATAGGCTTTTGCCCATCCCTTTCCACTGATTTCACTGAAAAAGCCTCTTGAACTGTGCTTTCCGTAAATAACATAAAATAAGATGTGATGGTGGTAGTAAAAGTATTTCTACAAATAGAAAACTATAAAAACATTTTATTGCCTTATAAAAGCTTAGAAACCAATATCAGACACTAAAAAAGAATGCAGATATCTTATTCTTCTGTATTATATGTGGCATTTGGGTATCTATTTACAATGTTGGGCCTTGTGTAGCTTAACAGGGAAAAACAACAACAACAACAACAACACACATACACACACAAAACAAAACAAAACAAAAAACAAACAAACAAAAAAACCCCAAACTAAGCCAAACCAAAACCAAAGAAACAACAACAAAAAAGAACCCACACAGGCTCAAATGCAAAAACTCAGATACTTATTTGTTTACTCACTTGATGTATGTCACTGTCATGGCTGGCACTGTCATGACAGTGCAACCTTGATGAGTGACTTCTTTCTTTTGCTTCTGTTTCATCACAGAATAGAGGGTAATGATACGTGAGCCAGATGGGGGATAATTCCACACCCAGGTCACAGGACAGTGGAAAGCTAAGTATTTCCAAAATATTTACAGTAAGCCAGGCAGTGGGGGAAGATTCTATGAATGCAAATAGAGCACACAGTTAGTTTTGCCACTAGTAGGCATGTGTTCCTAATTAAACAAATAATTTTTTAATATATTTTATTAACTTATTCATATTACATCTCAATGGTTATCCCATCCCTTGTATCCTCCCGTTCCTCCCTCCCTCCCATTTTCCCCTTACTCCCCTCCCCTATGACTGTGACTGAGGGGGACCTCCTCCCCCTTAAACAAATAATTTAATTTTATGTGTATGGATGTTTTCCTGCTTGTATGGATGCATACCATATGCATGTCTGGAGCTAGTCAGAAGAGGGCATCAGATGCCCCCTGGAACTTGAGTTAGAGAGGATTGTTAATGACCATCCGGGTGCTTGGAATCAAATCTAGGTCCTCTGGAAGCACAGCCAGTGCTCTCAACTTGTGAGATATATCTCCATCCCTATGTGTTCCCATTTTATAGACTAATGAGTGGGAGCTCAGAAATAGGACATCATTTGTTCAGTTCACTCAGATATGAGGTGGAAATCGCATCAAAGTAAGACTGATCTCCAAAGCAACGTCTCTCCCCAAGCCCCCTCAAGCTTCACACTGCTTACTTCCATTCTTCTCTGCTTGGTTTTTGTAGCTGGCTTCTGGCCTCTTTTGCAAATGGCAATAGTATCTCCTGTCTCCTCCTCCTCCCCCACCACCTCCTCCTATTCTTTTTCTTCTCCTCCTCCTCCTCCTCCTCCTCCTCCTCCTCCTCCTCCTCCTCCTCCTTCTTCTTCTTCTTCTTCTTCTTCTTATATCTTAAATCTTATTTGCTAGGATCTAGTGCACTACGAATGTTTTATAGGAACTTCTTTAGAACACATGTGGGCCTGGTTCATTTTAATTGTTCACTAGTAACTCAATTACTCGGCCTGGGAATCAGGCTTACTCATTTTCCATCTCTTCAGCTGCCTTGTCTTGAGGCTATCTATGTTCAGAACTCTATTGCAGATTTTGCCCTTGAAAAATGGATTTTTATTTCTTTTTGTTGGGTACAATAAGAATCTCCAAACTAATAATGCTTTGATTTTTTTTCTTGCTTGCCTTGTTAAAAAAACTTCTATTACTTATATAAAAATGGCAAGCTGCCTTTTTTTATTGCTTCAAATTACTTGTGTTAAAATACCTCAATGCTGCCAAGTTTTCACCTGAAGCCAGTGTTCACTGTTCAAATCCAAGTCACAAAGAGCAAAGAGCCCCTTTCCCCACTCTCCTTTCCGGGGCTCCAATCCTAACTTTCTTCATGCATTAACTCTATTTCCTTTGACATTGAGAGACACCGAGATAAAATTATTGCTTTCTTGTAATTGTATCAGGAAAAAATGTAACTTTGCCTGGATTTATATGGATCCTAAAGTAAGTCAAAAAACAAAACAAAACAAAACAAAACAAAAAAACACTAGAACGCAGGTCCTCAGGGTACTTACACAGAACCAGAGCCCTGCATATTTTGAGAAAAACACTGACATTTGTCACCGTGTCATGCTTTGGTTACTCACAGTCCGCTTCCCCAAAGGAGAAATAATCCTCAGGAAAAATACAATACAGATTAGAGACTAGATGGCAACCTCAGGGAGGCAGTCAAACTATCATAGTCATGGCTGGGCCTTTTCAACAGCAAAACCAGATTTTTTTCATAATATTATGGTTTATTCTTTATGCCGAGAGGACATATTTGTGGGAGGTGCTGGTGACTGGAGGGTGTTCCTTTTCCAACTGTCTTAGTTTGGGTTACTATTGCTGTAATGATACACAGTGACCCAAAGCAACATGGGAGGAAAGGGTTTATTTGGCTTCCACATTGTAGTCCATCATTCAAGGAAGTCAGGACAGGAACTCAAACAGGAACTGAGATGTAATACCAATAAATAAATAAATAAATAAACCTAAAAAAAAAAAAAACCTTGGGGGCAGGAATTGATGCAGAGGTCTTGGGGGCAGGATTTTGCTTACTGGCTTGTACGTTCTACTTTTTTATGGAACCCAGGGTCACCAGCTCAGGGGTGTCCCCACCCACAATGGAGTTGGCTCTCCACCCCTAATCACTAATTAGGAAACTGTCCTATAGGTTTGCCTACAGCCCAATCATATTGAAGCATTTTCTCAATTGAAACTCTGCCCTCTAATGACTCTAGCTCATGTCAAGTTGACATAAAATTAGCCAGCACACGAACTTTAAAATGGAATGGGAAAGTGGGACACGATAAAGGGGGAAATTGGAAAACTTTAGTTTTTAACATGGTTCTGTCTTGGCTGGATCTAGCTTGAATTTCTTCAAGGTTTCCAATGCATCCTCATAATTGGGTTCTATTTGGTGCTCACTCTAAATGCCAAGGTGCATTTTTGAAGTCCCCAGTTAACCACTTGAGTGCTGGGGCCACAGTTAACATCCTGCCCATTGTATTGAATAGACCTTCTTATCTGTCTCAGGGCTTCACAGGCTTTTCATGGGCTGCTTCATGTGTACACCCAGCTGAGCAACTGGAGCAGTTTGCATTCAGTAACTGTTTGTGTAAAGAATATGTCAGGGTCATATGAATCTTGCGAAGATAAATATTGTTTTGTGTATTTGAAAAATATGGACTCAAAAGCTGTTTAGCTAGGCATTTCATTTTAAGGGAAATGTCCCAACAAGGAAACAGAGTTAAACTTAGCACAGTGGACTGCTTAGTCATGTCACTCAAGGATATAAATGAAGCTGACTTCTCTTATCACAGTTACAGGCAGGGCTGCCAAGCAGATGCTCAGGACGTCTGTCTTCTGGGACTACAGAGACTCTCCTGCCATGGCATTGGAAACCACCCCAGCAAACCCAGGTGTGCACAATGGCCAGAGGTCATTCCTGCTGACAGGTGGGGTAATGTGACTCTCTTTTAGAGCACAAATTCCCACTCATTTTTTCCTTTACGTCTTTCTCTTGCACATATAATTACACCTCTACTCTCCTACTTCTTTCTTTTTATATTTTCATTTGGGGGGGTGTGTATGTATATCTGTGCATGTGCATGTGGGCCCTGAGGTGGATATCAGGGATTATCCTCAGTTGCTCTTCCGCCTTGTTTCCTGAGATAGGATCTCTCAGCTATCCTAGAACTCACTGGTATGGCTCATCTTACTGGTCACCTTGCTCTGGAGTCTTCTGTCTCTGCCTTCCAAGGCTGTGGCTACAGATGGGCCACCACACCCACCCAGCATTTATGTAGCTTATGAAATTTGGTCTTGGTCATCATACTTGCATGATGAAGGTTTTACTGCTGAATCATATTCCTGGACCAGGTTAGTTCATATATAAAATATGCATGGCCTTTAAAAGAACCTAAATTTTGTCATAATCAGTTTTACTGATGATGAAATACATCACCTTCCTCTGAGTCTCTTGGGAAGCAAATAGTGCCTTTATTACTCTCACGAGTAGTGGCAATAATATGAGCATGTGACATCTGTCTACAGAATATTATGGGATAGATACTGCAACAAGTCCTTGGCTGAGCCTTTAATACACAGTCCCTTATTTGAAGAGATGAATCTATGACATCTAATAGAAGCATGGGGCCTGTTATGAAAGACAGTCTCCATATAGGTTACTCACTATTTTAATTTCCACATCTAACTTTAATAATCTGGTTTTGGAGATCAGTATGACTACATTTGTTTCTGTGTCTACTAAGAGACCAAACACCAGAGGTAGACTTGAGAGATGCTTTGGCTGTTCTCGATAAACATGGGCCATTAATAGCCGAAGAGAGTCCAAAACCTATACAAAGATAAGGAGCCACTAAGAAAATAGTGTTTGTCATGTTGTCACCAGCCTTTTTCTGTAGGCTCATGAAGTTGGCTCCAGAGAAAGGGCCTAAGAAGTGTCTAGAAGCTCTGAGGCCCCTGCTGTGCCCCAAGATACACTGAGCAGGGAGCGTCTCCAGTACACACACACACACACAAACACACAAACTGACAAGAGCCCTGTTTACCATTGTCTATTTATTCCTTTTGGGCTTCTGGCCCAAAGACTTCTAACTTCAAGTTTCATCATCTTACTTAGATTAAACAATTGAAAACAAACTCAAGGTCAGTCTAATCATAGCAGGCCCTATACTAACATTTGGGGGGTGGATATAGGAGAATTTGGAGAAGTGCTTGAGACCCACATTTCAGTGTTGGCTGTGCCACAATGTTCTCTATTTTTCATGACCACACTGGAATGAATCCCTCTGTGGCTCTCAGTTTCCCTGTCTAAGGCTATACACATTTTGAACCAGATGGCTGGAATTCCCAACTTAGCCTGCACTGTGATTTAGCTGTGCACTGTCAGACATTAACACTGTTTCTATTTAAAAACAGTAGGCCTTAATCTATTTCCTTGTATTGTAGGGACAAGTGTGTATATATATGTGGAGGCCAAAGTTGGTTGTTGTTACTCATGACCAGCCCTGTTTTTGTTTTGATTTTAAATTGTGATTCAGAGCAAATTTATATTTTATTAGTTCGAAAGTGGACCATAACATCACATGATTCTTTACAGTGAAACAAAACTAAACATTACATAATCATTTTGTTCTGAGCCAAACTAATAATGCTGTAGATGGGTCTCTATAATATATTTAACATGTGAAACCCATAATTTTCACCTTCTAAAAATCATGCATGTTTAAGAAATAGATTTTATATCCACATAATATTTAAGAGAAACACATGTGACTGGCTGATATTCAGCTGCAGACATGGGTGTGGCTGTATAAGTTAACCTGTCTGATTGGCTGATGATTTAGGGTTCCTCTGGCCCAGTGTGGATGTCCTGGCTTCTCCTATGGGGTTCCATATTCCCCATGATGCAGCAGTCAAAGCTTCTATGCCTGAGTCATCAGGCTACCTCTTCAAGTACCTAATCCACTGTGCATTCTTACTAAATGGATTGCTATAATGTTTAACATTTTCACTGTTCTAAAGAATCAAGTAAATTATAAACAAATGCAAAAATGCTGGTTTCTAAAGACTAATAAAAATAACAAAGAAGAGTTCTCATATTTTCTTCTGACAGCATGAAGAACCATTTTGTTCTGTCTGGAAGAATCCTGGTGGGGGCCAGTTCATACTTTGAAACCCAACCTCTTTTCTCTTCACCCTTCTGATTTTATTTACATATTTATTGCCTTGACAACCTTTTGGTCATTTCTCCTGCTTCTGATCTTTCTACTCTTACTGCTAATGGCACAATAGCTAGAGAGATTTCCATGGTTGCATTATCCCTAAACTTCATAGGACTGAAGTCTTTTCCAGTCTAAGCAAGCATACTCTAGGGAACCAGGAAGAGGTGAAATGAATGGATTTTACTTGGCTCAAGAAAGTTTGGACATAAAACAACCCTTACAGTTAAATTACTCTTATTCTTGCTCAGGGTAGTGTTTCCTTGCATAGGAGGTTGGTGAACACTGGCATTTAGTCCCAGTCCCAGACCGGCTTCTTTGGTATCCTCTCTTTTTATAGACCCTACACCATCCCTAGCATTAGACTAGGAGTTCTCTAAGCATGGCCAGTGGTCTCTATAAGTCCCCACCACCCTCATCAAATGGTCTACAAGTCAAGCCAACTGCTTTTTATAAATGATATTGGTATGGGCTTCTGTTTTTCACTTTTATTGTCTCATAGTTTTCTAAAGACCATATGGTATTTAATTATTAATATGCTCAATGTTGTAGTAGATATGATGATATTTCTGTCTTTTATTAAGCCACCATACAGATATTTAAAATGATGAAAAATAACTTGTTTTATTTGGGAAAATATAGTTACCTAAAAAAAATATGTCCTTGCCAGGTGCAGTGATGCATGCCTATAATCCCAGTACTTGAGGACACAGAGGCAGGTGGATCTCTGTGAGTTCAATGCCAGCCTGGTCTACAAAGTGAGTCCAGGACAACCAAGGCTACACAGAGAAACCCTGTATGAAACTCACCCCTCCAAAAAAATTGCCATTTATTCGAACATGTAATGGATTCATTCTTATGTTAATGCCTAGGAAATACTTTGGAAGTAAGTTTTCATTTCTTATGTGGTAAATATGCACATGCATAACTCATATAAAACTTCAAAATATATTTTAAAGAGTAAAACAAACTCTTGCAACCAAAAATTTGAGGATTTCTATTTGGCCATACCAAACAATTTAGTTTGTAGTCTGTAAACCGTAATCCTAGGACCTCACCTCTCATTATTCTGACTGCCTTCTGTGGATAGACTCTCCACCCCTACTAAACAAGTAAAGCCTAGCAAGTGTTTCTTAAGTGCTTGTCAGTGTGACAATTTCATCTACGATATTCTTAGGAAGTGTGCTACCCAGTTTTCTGTCACCTTGTCACAAGCTAGAATCATCTGAGAGGAGGGAACGTCAATTGAGAAATTCTCTCCAGCAGATCAGGTTGTAGGCAAGACTATATGGCAATTTTAAAAATTAGTGATTCTTACAAGAGGGCACACTGCATCGTGGATGGTGCCAACCCTGGCCTTGTGGTCCTGGGTGCTGTAAGGAAGCAGGCTGAGCCAGCTATGAGGAGCAAGCTAGGAAGCAGCACTCCTCCATGGCTTCCGCATCAGCTCCTGCCTTCAGGTTTCTGCCTTGCTTGATTGCCTTGACTGACTTTGAGATGGAGATATAAGCAAAAGAAACCCTTTTCTCCCCACGTTGCTTTTAGTCATGGTGTTACATCATTGTGATAGCTGTGCTAACCAAAACAGAAAGCCAGCACTATGATTTTACATTCTAATAGAGAAACAAGACTCATCACAGTAAGATTTCTTGGCACGACACGGCATTCAGGCTCATTCTGACCATAGTTCAGAGCTGAGTTTCCCACTGTCTTCTGACTTGTATGCACCCATGAAATCTTTAGTTCTGTCAATTATCAAGAGACTCATTCATCTTGACATAGGTAGGGAAATTTTTTTTTTAGCAAGGTTGCTGTTCTAGTGGCACAGCCCTGGTCCTCAGGCACAGAAGCCGTGGGATGCTACCATCATGCAATAGATGTATTTAGCTTTTGTCTCCATTTCCTAACACCCAGGAAAACCCATCAAATCTTCAGAGTAATGAGTGCCTTGTCTGCTGAGGAGGAATCTGTCAACACCACGGTGTTTGTTGTGTCCAATGTATTAGGAGGAAGATATTGCTTGATGTCTCATGGATGGTTAGTATTTTCTCCACTTGAAGATTCATCCATTTCCTCTGCTTGGATCTCTCCAGCTCTATGACATGTCCATTCTTCCCTGGTGGTAGATTTTTGTGGCCCTTGGTCTCAGTGTTCCATTGTGTCCAATGCAGAATGCTCAAAGGATGAGCCTGCCTGAGTAGACGCTCTGTCCCAGGAGTCTCAGTGTGATCAGAGTGATTCAGTCCTGAAGTGCCACGTGTCTGAGACCACCCAATGCCTTCTGGCTGTGCTTTCTGGATCACCACCAGCTTACCGAGACCTGTGTCTTGGGAGCCACCATCTCCATTCTCAGCAGCCACTCTCTCTTAATGAAGTGACCCAAACAGCACCATTGAACAGAAGACTCTTTCCTCCTCTGCTGCTCTGAGGTCTTTCCCCCACTCACCACTGTTTACATGCAGAGTAGAATCTTGGCCTCACTTCTATGGGCCAGTGTTCTATTAATGAAGCTCTCTGGCCTCCCCCCCCCCCTCCCCCCTCTTCTGACTCTACAAACTTTTTCGTGTGCCTACAGTTGCTGTTTTTGAAGCCCTGGACTAGGATGCAGAAACCTATCGTGAGAGCTAGCAGTGACATTTCCTAGTGATGCCACTTTAGTAACAGCTATGCTGATAATGACTTCCTCTTCTTGACTTCCTATTATGTGCAGGGTACTTTATAGACCTTATTCAGCACACTAAAAGCAACCTGGCAGGTTTTTGGTTTTGTGTTTTTTTTGTTGTTGTTGCTTTTGTTCTTCTTGTTTTGTGGCTGCTGTTAATGTAGAGCAAGTTTGTCACTTGGGATTTCTGGGAGTGTTTACAGGCATTTGAAATTGACCTAACTTGAGGGGAGGAGCTGATGCTACTGTGGCTAGTGGGCAGAGGCCAAGCATGCTGCAGATGTTCTGCATCTCAGCAGAGCCACCAAAGCACAGACTTATCTGGCTTCAGAGGTCCACAGCACCGATGTAAACTATTTTGTATCATGCTGTGAGTAGGTGGTAGTGATAGGGGAGAGCTTGACTGAGGCACAATCTTGTAATTTGTGACTTAATTAATGAATGAATCAATTAGTGACTCAAAGTTCAAACACTGGCTAATCACACTTCCACACCCAATACCTCCAAGGATCTCAACTCTTTTTCTGGATGTACATAATCCAGAGAGGAATATGGGATGTGTGGCTAGACACTGATAGGGCTCTGAGTCTAATGTGACACCACCAACTTATCCCTGCCTCCTCATCTTGGTTGTGCATATTCTTGGCTCTCTGGTGTCTTGTTCACTCTAGCTGTGTAAGTATGTAATAAAAATACCTTGAATGTGTTCTTTTCCACCTCACCATCTCCCTGGCCTGCAGCTTGGCGGTTACTCCCATCTCAGTGTTTGTTGCAAACTGTCTTTGTGTAGTTAGCATTATTTGCCAATAAATCATTTCCTTTCCTTGGGTTTGGGTGCCCAGAGGCCACTGTTTTTTGGGTTCATCGTGAAAATCCAAATAATGTAAGTAGAAAACATAAATAATTGATACACTGTTTATTCCCCAGCAGTCCCAGCAGGCCTATTCACAAATGCAGTTCCTCTTAGTCTCTGTCCATTCTAATTTTAAGGTCTAGGGGCGTAGTGTTTTGACCCAAATAAGAAAAGTTAATAGGCCGATTCCTTCCCCTGTGAATGATGCAAATTATCATGAGTCTAGAGGGGAAGGCTTTGGGGCACACGTAATCACAAACGGGCGGAATTCAGCAGATCTCATGTCTGGGTCTTTTCTCCTGTGGATTTCAAGTGGGAAAGAGATGCAAAGCCTTGTAAAATTAGCATTTATTCTTTAAAAATGCTAATAATAAAAAAAACTGTATTGAAAAGGAACATCTATGCTGCTGTGAATTTAAAGAATCGTAGCCTCAGGCCTGTTTCTATTAATTTGCTTCCGTTTGTTTATTTTTCCCCCTCTCATTGCCTTTCACACAAAGGCAAGGAAATCAAGACAGGCACTTAACATAGTCCCTCCGTCCCAGCGTAAGAGAATGTTAGCACATGAAGTCCTACTCTTAGAATATCAGCAGAGTGCTCCTATGATCCAGGTTTCCTATTGACCGCTGGGATGATCTACTCACTGTTCATGCGATCTTGATGTTCACTTATTCCTCTATTAACTATATGACAAACATTTATTTAAAACTTACTGTGTGAACTATCTTGACCCCAACCTATCTCCCTCTAAAAAATGGAATGTCCAGGTATGTAATGAAACAGGAAGTTAAAATTGATAATCAAAGAAACAGCCTAAAAGTAAGATCCATTATAGAATTTGCAAGAGAGACATTACAGTTATTGTACCTACAGGCCATACTCAAGAAGGTAAAAGAGTGTGGGGGCCGTGAAGTTCAGTAGTGGAACACATGACGTCCAGTATTCAATCACTATTTATCTTTATTACTTAAGCAGGTAAAAGAAGCATGACAAAAAGTAAAGGAGTCTATGCCATATACTTACTTATAAGTGTATATTAGCCCCAAACAGATCTCCTCAGAGAGACTCTGTGCGGTGGAGGATTGGGACAGATAGTGGGACCTGAAGCTAGACTCTGGGCAGAGCGCTGAGAGTTGTAGAGAAGAGAGTGGGGAGATGGAAGTTCTGGGAGGGAGCAGGAGCTCCACAGGGAGACTATCGAGGCCTGTGGATCTGGGCACATGGGCCCTACACAAGCTGATGCTCCAACCAAGGACAATGCATGCAAAGAACTTAGACCCCTGCTGATTCTCCATGTAGAGGGCTGCTGCTGAACCTCTGACTTGCACTCTGGTGTCCACGATTTGGTCACTGCCCTTTGGCAAGAAAGCCTAGCGAGCATCTGAGGAAGGGGTACAGGCTATCCTGATGAGACCTAATAGGCTGTTTCCAGACAGGATGACCCCCATATCAGAGATCTAGAGGAGGGGAACAGACAGAAGAGGGAGGGAGAGTGGGAATAGAAAGATAAAAGTGAGGGGGTAACAATCAGGATATAATGTGGATAAATTATAATAAATAAAAAACAAAACAAAAAGTAAAAGAGTAGTGAGAAACTCAAATCAAACATTAAATACATGAATAAAACAATATCTGTGATTAAAAAGACTATTACAGTGGGTGGGAAAATAGAATGGAAAAAACTTAGCAACTTTGTATCTCAAAACAAAGTCATTCAAAAAAAAAAAAAAACCCAAACCAAAACAAACAAAAAAAAAAACAAAAACAAAACCACAGAGCCTCAAGTGCTATAGAGTGATGTTAAGTGACAGAGTGGATGGTAACTTTAAAGAGAGCAACAACAGCCATTTTTATCCCAACTGTGATATAAAGGGTCATAGAACAGATCCGAGTTCAATGAACCCCAAATTAATTAACTGGATATACACTGCACTAAGCTGACTCTTAGTCCATTTACTTAAAACCAAATATAAAGAGATCACCTCAGAAAGAAGTGGGCAGCTCTCTGCAGTCACTAACTTCAGCACTTTGACCTCTTATGGGTCTCTGCTTTAACCACCCACTTCTGCAAAAGGAAGCTTCTTTGACCGAGCCTGAGAGGGTGAACACCTAGCTGAGACATCTCTCACTCCCTCAGGTCCCAGGGACTATCATGGAGGAGGGGTAGACAGACTAAGAGACGGTGAATGGGAAGGAGCCACAAAACACCATCTTCTAGATTTGACATGGCCACTGAAGCTGAATATGCGGTATTTTTCACCACCTATTCAAAAAGGCATGACAGTGAGAGGAGGCTAGCTGGGAAGAAGAAGGGTGTCAGAGGAGTGTGAGAACTAAGTGAGAGCAGTGTGTGTGTGTGGATCTGTGTGTGTGTGTATGTGCGTGTGTGTGACTATATTTGCAATATATTCTATACATGTATGGAATAATCAAAACTAAAAAACAGCAGTATTAGAAATAAAGGGTGGGGCATCATATCAGAAAGAACATAAACATAGATGGTTTCAAGCAGGAGTGGGCACCGTTGAAGAACTCAAAGGTAAATAATGTCAAGTCAGAATTCTATACACAGGGATAATATTTTCCCCAAAGTGAGTAAAAAAATTTTTTTCTGGCAACAGGAAAATGAAGAAATTGCTACTAAGAGCACCACTCTGCAGCAAATATTAAAGGAAACTTTGAAGTAAAAAAAAGAAAGCCAGACCAGAGAGAGAATTTGCATCCCCACAAAGCAGTGGAGAGCTGGCCATTTAAAAATACCTTTGTGGTAGCTTAGATGAGACCGCCTCCCCTCTGTCCCCCATAGGCTCCTGCATTTAAATGCTTCATCTCCAGGTGGTGGAACTGTTTGGGAAAGATTGGGATCTGTGGCCTTGTTGAAGGAGAGATGTCACCAGGGATGAGCTTTGAGGTTCAGATGCCCAGGCCATTTCAATTTGGCTTTCTCTCTGCCTCTGCCTCTGTCTCCCCATTGCTGTCTCACAGCTACTGATCCATCTCCGTGTCTGCCTGCCTGCTGTTATCAACTTGGCCACAATGGTCCTTGACTCTAACCCTCTGGAACTAAAATGCTTTCTTTTGTAAGTTTCCTTGTTCATTGCATTTTGATACAACAATAATAAAGTAACTAAGACACACCTAATAAACAATGTGACATAGTGAATAAATAAATGAAGAAAACACCTTATACTGGATGAAATGGATGTGACTTAAAGAAAGATCATGACAAAAGTCTATCTAGAGTCAGCTATGGTGGCATATGCCTTCAGTCCCAGCATGTGGGAGGTAGAGGCAGTCATATTTCTAAGTTTGAGGCCAGCCTGGTGAGTTCCAGGCTAGTCATGGCTACAAAGTGAGAGCCTGTGCATGTATATGTGTATGTATGTATGTATGTATGTATGTATGTATGTATGTATATATATGTGTGTATGTGTGTGTAATATAAATTTCAAAGCATGCAGTAAGATTATAAAGGAGTTATTAAGCAACCAATAAAACTGAATCACAAACATTTAATTATTTTAAAAAAAGACAAGAAAAATGGACTAATAACAGACAGATTACAGTACATTAGTAGACATATTTCTAACTATATTAATAATCACATTAAATGATTAAATGCCAATGTCATATAAAAATGGCTAAATTGGATAAGAAGGGATGCAATTATATGTTGCTCGCAATAATACACTTCAAACTTAAAAAATAAAAATAAGGAACCCAAGAGCATAGAAAAAAAACTGTCATGCTAGTAGTATGAAAATAAAGATATTATAAGTGTGTAATTATATGTTAATACCTATAAAAGTAAATTTAGTGTCAGCATGATGGCTTAGATTCAATGGGTAAAGCACCTTTTGCTAAGCCGGATGACCTGAGTTTGATTTCAAGGCCCCACATGATGAAAAGAGCTTTACCTGAAGCTGCCTTCTGTTCTCTGCCAGTTTCATGGCATGTGCACACACAGATATGTATACATACATACAATAAAACATAAACAAAATAGATAAATATAAAGTAATAAAATTTCTAAAGTAAATTTATGAGTTAAAATATCACTACGCATAAAAAATGTAAAAGACTTTAAAAAATTACGTAATAAGAAACACAAAATTCTTTTTATCTACCTTTAAATATAAATGCACATATTTAAATAAGCATAAATATATAAAATCTTGATGTATCTGTAAGGAAAAATAAACTTGCTATCATAGTTTATTCTTTCGGGATGTATGTGTATGTAATATGCATTTGTGCTTACATATGTGTGCATGTCTGTATGGCTGTGTATGTACATGTGTGGTAATTGGTGGCAACGGTCCCTATAGGCTCATATGTTTGAGTACTTGGTCCCTAGTTGGTATAACTGGAAAGGATTGGAAGGTGTGACATGTTAGAGGAAATGTGTTGCTGTGGGTGGGATTGGAGGTTTAAAAGACTGGCATGATTGCCTGTGTGCTCTTTGCTTCCCACTGATGGGTCATGATGTGAGCTCTCAGCTACTGCCAGCTACCTGTTATCACGCCTTCACTCAGCCAGCATGGACTCCAATCTTCTGGAACCATGTTCTTAATTAAACTATTTCTCTTATAGGTTGCCTTGGCCGTGGTGTTTTGTCACAGCTATAGAAAAATGGCTAAGACAATATGTGTGTAAGGGTCTAAGGATGGTATCATGTGTCTTCACTATATTATATATTTGCAGGATCTTTCATTTTAACCCAGGATTCACCCATGTGGCTAGTCTAGCTGCCAGCTTGCTCTAGGTATCCTCTGTCCTGCCTCCCATGAGCTGAGATTACAGATGGATGACATGCTCACCTGGCCTTTACTTGGATTCTACGAATTCAAACCCATGTTTTCAAGCTGTTTAACTACTGAGTAGTCCCCTTTGTCCTATGGTTAGCCATTTAAAAATTTAAATAATGATAATATTTATTTATTTATATTTAATGTGTGTGGGTGTTTGGATGCATGGATGTCCTTGCACCACATGAATTCCTAGTATCTGTAGAGGCCAGAAAAAGCCATCGCCATGGACGAGAGTTTCAGATAACTGTAAGCTACCAATCAAAGCTGGGGCTTCTGGAAGAGCAGCCAGTGCTCTTAACCACTGAGCCATATCTCCAGCCCTGATACCCTGATTGATATTTAAAACAATCATCTTTACACAAAACTGAAGAATAAGAGAAAGGAAGTTGAGGATCAAGGGCAACAATCAACCAATTTGAACTCATGCACATTTACCGATATACTGTATAACAATGCCAGAATCCACTTCTCAGTTTACATTTTTGTAATTATGTATGTGTGTATATGTATGGCATATGTGTAGAAGCATGGGATTCATGTTACAGCAGGCAGATATTGGCTAGAGGATACTTTCGGGAGTCAGTTCTTTCCTTCTATAGTGGGTTCCATGGACAGGCTCAGCTGGTCAGACTTGTGAGGAAAGTGCTTTTACCTGCTGAGCCATCTTGCTGGCCCAGAATCCTCCTTCCCAAGTACACGTTGAACTCTTTACAACATGGACCGTACTCTGAGCCATCACACAAATGTCAACAGACTTAAGAGAATTCAAGTCAGGCCAAATATTTCTGATGAGATTGAACTAAATGATAAACCAATCCCAATGATGTCTGGGAAAACTTCAAAATAGTTGGAAAATAAATAATTCACATTGAGATAACTCATAGGTCAAAGAATAAATCACACAGACATCAAGGAGAATACTGGACCACAGAAAAAGGGAGCCCAATCCAAAAAGGTGGAGAATGAGGCTAAAGCATTACTAAGATGGGAAGTGCTGGGCACAAACTCCTCTATTAAATGAGAAAGTCTCAATCCAGTGAACTGGCTTATACTGTACTTAGTGCACACGCACGCGCGCGCACACACACACACACACATACACACACACACGCACATGCACACACCCCAGTGCACACTCTCATACACAACAATTAAAATTTGACCAGAGTTGAATTTATAGTTACCTTTTCCTCTCTTAGGTACCCACAGGTACCAGTGCCAACATAAATTGCAGTAGCGGGGACAGGGACAGCTGTGTCAATTTATTGATCATCTGCTGCGTACGTAGTTTTTCTTAGTTTCTTCAATTAATTTGTTGTTAACTCTTACATACACACTCTCATTTGTTCCTAGTATAATTCATTTAAGGTTTGCGACTGGTTACTCTGCTCTCCTTTTAATTATGAAGGATGCGAGTGGAAGGAACTTGACCCAAGTTTCACCATCACATCCAGACACTGAAAAGCTGTTGGTCACGAGCTATGTTCAAAGCCTTATTCTAAGAAGCTGCTCATAATGAGCCCCAGCCTCCGTGGTTCCAAGACTCTTTTCTTAATTGCTTTATGTCATTCTTTTCCTTTTCCTCAATGAGTGTCCCTCCCAATGCCAGGCCCTCAGAGCCGCAATTAGGAACTGGTTCGGATAAAAGAATTGAAAGGCACATTCATGACCTAATAACCCTGTTCTGTATCAGATGGTGGAATGACCTTTCATGTATATTATCACATTTATTCTTTGTTAGGACTTCTCTTCCTGCTTTGTTCCTAGATGGCACAGCCTGGCCACACTAAGTGGTGACTTCTAGGGGGATGCCAGTCACTCTCCCTTCTAGAGCTTTTGTATATGCCATGTCTTCTACCTGGAGTATGTTCTCTCATGTTGGCGTGGATAGTCCTATTCTTGTTTTATCTCATCTGGGATATCACTTCTTTCAGATGTCTAACCCCTGGTCATGGTATGCGTGCCATTGAGGAGAGCTACAAACCCAGACCAATAGGCCAATTGCGGTCTTCCTTAAAACATGACACATTTGCATAGTTTGGTAATATTATTTTTCCATTCTGAAACATGAAGTTTGTAGATGATGATGCCACATTGCAATTCCAAATGTGTGGACATGGCTTTCAGGGATCTTTCCTGGTCCTCTGATGAGCATCTCTTCCAGCCCCCTACTTTCTTGCTTCCATTCCCTTATCACAGTTTAATAGCACTAAGGCTCTGAGAAGTATAAGTCTTTTAAAAGTCAAAGGCCGTTGGGCATGGCACCTCATACCTGCAACCCCAGTGCTTAGGAGGCTGAGGCAGGAGGATTATATTGAGTTTGAAGCCAGCAAGGGCTATAGAATAGATCTTTGTCTAAAAAATTAATAATAAAAATAAATAATTAGTCATCAATTTTCTATTTTTATGTTATTCTATTCTGTAATAGAATTCTATGCCCATGGGTGTTAATTTTTCCACTTTTGAAACACTTTCTTCTGTGGGATGCAGTGTTAATACCAGGTTTGTTTTACTTACTTCATTAAAGACTAATTTTTAAAGTTTTCTTCTGCTGGTATCTCACTTTGTTTCAGACTCCTGAATATAGCCAAATCATTCATTTCCCTTTAGTTTTATATTTGCATATAGGTTTAAGTACCAGCAGCACATGGACCCCATCTGCCTACTCACATCTCTATTGGGTCTTAACAGGCATATGAGATATCATTGCTGAGACAAATTCTTCACACCTCACAATGAGCAGATTCCCTGAGCCCTGCCTGTCCAAGGATGGTTCTACTTTCCTTATTATTTGCACAGACAAAAACATAATTTCACCCCACCTCAGAAATAATTATTAATCACTAGGAACTTCTGCTGCATCACAGTCCAAGAGCATACCCAAATGTCAACCCATGTCATTCTTGTTTGAAGGTTAGCACCTGGGACCTCTCATTGGTTTACTTTACTAACTGGTTTTTCTCCTCATACTCTTGAGGGTTCTCCCATCATGTCTCCTTCCTAACCACAGTTAGCAGGAGGAGACATATAAGAGGAGAAAGTAGACCATACTATTTTTATAAAATCACCAGGATCTTTGCACTGAAAGCAGAGTGAAAGCCAGTCTCCTTAATGGGGCGCTCTGCATGCCCTACATGGCTACATCTGTTTCCATCTGCAATCTGATCACCACATACTCTTTCTTTTTTTCCTCAATTATTTCAGTCCTCAGAAATATTCTCAATGCATTGGAATTTCAGGGTTTTCAGTCTGTTTTGGTTTACTTGGAGGATTTTCCTCTGAGGTGTTTGAGAAGGTAACTCCTCACTATGTAGATCTCAAATGTGCTGTCCCCAGGAAAGCCTTTTCTCCTCTCCAACAAAGAAGTGGCTTTTCCATCATTGCATCAAATATTCTTTCTGTCTTAGCACTTCTGAGACAGCAGCACTTTGCATTTATATATCTGCTCACTGTCACTCTCTTTAAAGTAGAAGCTCTCAAACTGTGAACTGTCTCTGCAGCTTTGTTGCCTTGGAGTTTAGAAAAATACCTGGTTCACTGTAGTCAAATATTTGTTGACTGTATGCCTGAATTCTCTGTGCTGAAATTGTTTGTCTGGACAGATTTCTATGACTTCTAATTAGATATCAAAGGTTTGGAAATGTTTCCTCATGCCAGTGCACATGCCAGTTTTTCAAAGCTGACAGGAGCAACCAAATCCCAATTAAGGCAAAGAGTCTTGCTAGAGGCACCAAATGCAATGATTCAATGCAAAACATACAGGATCTATTTCCAAGCTGGAAGGCCCTTTGGGAACCTCAAAGGTCTCCTAGTGCAACTGACACATCTTCTGGAGCAGGGAAAGGGTCAAATGATCAATTCTGAACACAGCATTTAAGGTTGTCAATGACTGTTTTTACTAAACTCCCAACTCTTTTAGAAATTGAAGCATTTGTAACAATTTTTTGCAAGAAAATAGTCTTTATAGAAGCCATTTATTCATTTATTTTTCTTTTTTATATTTAATTAATTTATTCAGACTAACTATCAATTGTTTTCCCCTAACTTGTATCCTCCCATTCTTCTCTCCCTCCTGCTTTCAGCTTTCACCCTATTCCTCTCCCCTAGGCCTGTGACTGAAGGGGACCTCCTTCCCCACCATATGGTTACAGGCCATCAAGTCTCATCTTGGTAGCCTGCTTATCCCTTCTCTGAGTGCCACCAGGCCTCTTCACCAAGGGAAAGTGGTCAAATATGGGGCACTGGAGTTCATGTCAGAGTCAGTCCCTGCTCTCCACACAACCATGGAGAATGTCCTGTCCATTGGCTAGATCTGAGTAGAGGTTCAATGTTTACTGTATGTATTGTCCTTGGTTGGTGCAGTAGCTGGAGCAGAACCCCCTGGGTCTAGATCTGCCCATCATGATGTTCTTCTTGTAGGTTTCTAGGACCCTCTGGATCCTTCTATTTCCTCATTCTCCCAAACTTCTCTCACCTAGAGTCCCAATAGGAAGTCCTCACATATATCACAATCTCCTGGTAAGTGAACACTTTCATGGAGCATACTTTTTGGGCTAGTGTCAAATTATAAGTGAGTATATACCATGTGAGTCTTTCTGCATCTTGGTTAATTCACTCAGTATGATCATTTCTAGTTCCATCCATTTGTCCACAAATTTCAGGATTTCCTTGTTTTTAATAGCTGAGTAATTAATATTCCACAGTGTAAATGTACCATAGTTTCTTCATCCATTCTTCGACTGAGGGACAGTTAGGTTGTTTCCAGATTCTGGCTACTACAAATAAGGCAGCTATGAACATGGTTGAGCATATGTCCTTGTTGTGTGGTGGAGCATCTTCTGGGTATATTCCAAGGAGTGGAATAACTGGGTCTTGAGGTATCCCTATTCCAAGTTTTCTGAGAAAGTGCCAGATAGATTTCCAAAGTGGTTGTACCAGTTTGCATTCCCACCAGCAATGAAGGAGAAACCATCTTTCATAGTACATTAAGAATTTGGATATGTGGAACTAGGAAGATTGTTCAGAAACTAATGTGCTTCCTCTAAGCATGTGGACCAGAATTTGAATCTCTAGAACCTGCATGAAGTCAGATGAACTAGAATATATTTATAATCTTAAATATCCTATAGTAAGATGGGAAGCTAAGAGCAGATAACCCTGGAAGCTTGAAGAAGACAATCATAGACTATGCAGCAGTGAGTAAGAGACTGTTTCAAACAAAGTGGAAGGCAAAGAACATCACCTGAGGTTATCCTCTCACTGCCACACATGAACACACACATTCATGCACACACATATACAGAAAAAATTTTGGAAAGGGATTTTGGGTACTTACTATGTTCTGGAACCCATACAAGACTTTGATAATACAGGGCAAGAAAGAGATTAGCACATCTAATCCTCCAATCATTGTCCAACAAAAAGGTACTAGAATAAAGTGGTGGTCAGAAAGCTATAAGAGTAGAGAATATCTATAGAGGTAGCAATAGTGGACTGTCAAGAAAGGTACTCAGTCAGCAGAACAGACAAGGAAGAGGACCATGTGTAATGGCCAGGGAGCAGATGGAACAGGGCTGTTCCAGGAAACAGCAGCAAGCACTTTGAAAACACTGGGAGATGTTGAGTCCTTGGAGAAAACTAGTAAAGAGTGAGCCAGGTGAAGCAGTCTGGCAGAGGACCTTGAAGTACACCAAGTGGTATGTATTTAGCCTTGAAAACTAAGCTACGTCCTGGAGCTCTTGAAGCTAGAAAAAAAGAAGGTGGTAAGCTGTGTGGACCCAGAGAGAGATTTCCTAATTTTAGAGACAGAGTGATGGGCCTTTTATTAATTTGTTGCCCCCTAAAATGTTTGTGAACATAATATTCAGACATTTCTGACCTAGAACTGGATGGTAGAACTGATTGCTACTGAAATTAGATACAGAATTTTGGAAGAAATATTTTATGAGGAAGTCCACACACACACACACACACACACACACACACACACACACACACACAC
>OU015752.1:111974760-111985852 GCA_907169655.1 Acomys percivali | reverse complement strand
AGAAGAAGAAGAAGAAGAAGAAGAAGAAGAAGAAGAAGAAGAAGAAGAAGAAGAAGAAAGTCAAGTATTGAGTCACTGCACAGGCCAGGAATTCCCTAAAGTTTATATCCATTATAAGATAATGGGTATAAAGTCTTACATTGAGCCTGAGCATCATTAATTTTTCCACTGTGACTAACTGAGTCTAAGCAACTTCTTTAGAAACACACAGCAGTAGCCGATGTTTATCTAGGATGCCTAATTCCTCATAGAATCTACTGAATATGAGCAGATATTTTCTCCCCATTATTCTTAGATATTGATCCCTGTTGGCTTCCTTCATTGATCGTATCATAATATATCTTATGATAATATAAAAACATAACTTTTATTTGTTTTGTTGATTGCTTTTCCTTATTTTTATAAGCACCCCAAGGGCAAAGACCACATCTGTTTCATTCATCTACACTTTTTTCTCTGTGTATAAATGCTCAATAAACACTGGACATTGAATGAAAATGTGTGCAGCAGACTTGGCAATCACAACCACTGCTCCCTTCCTGCGTTATGCTGTAACTTCCTGATTTGTACCACATCTCTCCATTGAGGCTATGAAATTGTGAGGTCAGCAACTATCCTTTCATCTTGGCATACCCAGCCTGGCACACAGTAGATTCTCATGAACGCTACCTGCCTAAAGCCAACGGACATCATACCATCCAGAGCAGAAGCAGGGGTCACAGTGTTGAGACACGGGGTACATGTGTTGCCATGGACTTTAGGACATGAAGGATACAGAATGGCTTAAGCAGGTGATGTGTTGGAATGTACAGATGGGCGAGGGGTAAGGCCACAGAAAGAAGGGGGAGGGAGGTGAGCAGGCAGCTTCTTTACTGTGGTGGAGCACCTGGCAGGTGGGGCAGGTGGGGCATCTATATGGCCTTATGAGTTGGGGGTACTTGACAGAAGCAAGTGTGTTACCCTAGAAATTCCCTAGGCGACAATAACAAGTACCTGCCTCTTTACTGAATGAGAACATGCTGCTGACTGTCAAAGTAGAATTAAGATGAATATATTTCATGATGGTTTCTCATAAATTCCGCCACTGAATCACATCTTTTTCTTTTCTAACTAACACACTTCTCATTTGTTCACTCATGTCCTAATCGAATCCTCCCCTGACCTTCTATGGTCTTTGTCAATACATTGGTTACATAGTCTCAAAGTCTCACATGACTTATCCTTTTAGAATTTTCATGACTTTAATTGGTTAATTATTCAACTATTGGCTTGTGTCTCTGAAGGGCTATTAACTCCACTATATAACTCAGTATCTTATCCATAAAATTGTAGTATGACAGTCAAGTTGTTCCTAACCGTTGCCATTTATTTATGCTTATTTTTGTTCATTGTAAATTACTGGCTTAGTATAAAAGCAACAGAATTGAGGAAATGCCCTTGTTAGGTACATGCTTTTTGTTGTTGTTGTTTATTTATTTTTGTTTTGTTTTGTTTTGTTTGCTGGGGGAATTTCTCACCACTCTCTCTCTGAGCCAAGCCCTGCCCTGGACATGCTAATGAAAAGCCAGTGATGAGGCTATAGACAATCATCTAGGGAAGTCCTTGGCTTAACACTGGCATCACATCCATGTTAATGGCTTTGTCTCTGCACCTCTGTCTCTCTAAAACCTTTCATCTAAGTTGTCAGTGCAAACTATAAATAATGAAAGGTTATAAAACAAAGCAAGATATAATACATGAGAAAGACACTTGCAAGTTGCATTAGGGAAGTTCCTGGCCCCATGTTTAAGAAGCTGGCCCTCTGAACATGGGTCTCATTTGGAGTTGCCAGGGGATTTTAAGCATGCAAATTCCTGAGCCTCATTTCAGACATCTACAAACCCCTGATACATATTTGCCTGCTGATCATCCAAACCTTACGCAGCAGAGAATGTTCTTTTCTCCCAAAAGGAAAATCTTTGGAGGAGCTACTGGCAGGATTGGAAATGAGTTGCTTGGCATCCCCACGTGAGATAGCTTGGTTGTTTCCCCAGGGCAGGGGCCTCCAACATTGATGGCCACTGGCATCACAGACGAGGGAAATTTTACAGACTAAGATTCCTGGTCTACATTCCAGGAAGTTGGTGAAAGGATTCTTATTGGCTGTGTCTGGGAACTACTGCTTACATCACTAGGCACTCACCTGGACGTGATGACAAGTTTTGCATGTCAGGCTCTCTCTTACATTTCTTGCTCTGGGGACACATGTACAAACTCTGACTTAGACAGTCCATAGGCAGCAACCTCAGCGCTTCCATCCCATGGCCATCAAGAACACTTGGGCTTTGTGTCCTGGTCCTGAACCCATAGTAGAACAGGCAGCTCAGGCACCTTCTTCTCTTCCCCAGAATTTGTCCTTCATTCTAATATCCACCCCTACCACGAGATCCAACTCATTATTTTCCTGGGAGTCATATTTCCATGAGCAGCCTAGAAACAGCTGGATCACTTCCTGGTTAGAAACAGGGATCTGTCATTTAGATGTTTTCTTGATATCTGCTGCTTGCTGTTTCATCTATGGCTCTCTTTGCTTCTTCCTACCTCTGTCTCTTTTTGATAATCTAATGTGTAGATAATTTTCTCAGCCATTCCTTTCAGCGGGCATTCAGCATTTATCTACCCAACTGTCTCTATGAGGTCAGGTCTGTGGTTACCCAGCATGCTTTGCATAGCTGCCACTAATTGTACACTTAACTGTTCATTCCATGTTTATAGAAGTCACACTGCACTTTCAAGTGATTGCTTTGTTTTCTTGCATGTGCACACGTGTGTTTTTGCCAGGGAGTGGCCAAATTAATCATGCATCTTCCCTTCCCCTTTCAGTAATTATTCATAAAGCTAGACTCATTTGCATCTTAAATAGTTCTCCAGGAATTCAAAGAAAGATGCTACTACAGCCACATGATACACTCAATAATAATTAGAATTATTCCCAGGCTGTTGAGTAATGTAAACACATTAAGGCATTTTGGGTTGCGTTTATTATCTGCTAATAAAACGAACGCATAGCTAAAGGGAAGTGTCGGGTAGCAGCTAACACCCAAGCTATCCTTTGTCTATTTGGCTTAACCCAGGTTTCACCACACAACAGATGATTCTAGCAGCCTGTCCCCTCACAACTTCCAACATATAGATTCAAAGACCACAAACAGAAGAAGCAAAATAAAAGAAAAACGACTTGGAATTTAAAAGACCATGCCTGCCTGTTGTGACTTGAAATGAATGTCCCCCCCCCCCCCAGAGGCTCATTTCCTGGGGCGTTGGCTGCAGGTAATGGGTTTGGGGGGAGTGACTGGATCCCGAGGGCTGTGATCTAATCAGAGGATTGATCCCTTGATAGATTGATACTCAGAAGGTGTTCTGCTTGAAGGAAGTAGGCTATTAGTGGTGAATCTGTGGAGTGCGATATCTTGCCCTAGCTCCATTCTTATGTTCTCATTCGTTCTCTTTCTCTCCTCCCTCAGTGTCTCCTTCCCTTCCTGAAGTGGAAACAATTCTTTTGTTCTATTCTCTACCTCTATGACTTTCTGCCTAAGGACAGGGGCCTGGCTATGCAGCCATGGGCTAAAGCTTCTAGAAACATGACTCAACACAAATCTTCCTGTCTCTAAGCTGATTTGGTCCCAGTATTTTGTCACAGCAACAGTAAAATAAATGCAGAAACTGATATGGTAACTAATGTGCCTCCTACTCAGTCTCCAGATAGAACTGAAGTTAAGAAGGGAAATGATTGGCGGGCACCGGGAAGGATGTCCAGATGGCTGTGATGTGACTGAACGACTAACGTAGCAGAGATAGAATCATCTAGGTTACTTCACTTCATCTTAAGTGGTAGACTGTAGTCATGACATTGAAAGGTTTGCCCTTAACTTCAGTGCTGGAGCAATGAGGGCCTGGAAGAGATGGTTAATCCTTTGTAGACCAGGGCGAAGAGGCTGGAGGGATGGACTGGATTTTGGAGAAGATCCAAGAGCTAGAAGATGCATAGTCAGAGCACTTCCTTCCCTAAGATGCCGTTGTCATGTAGCTAGGCCAGCTTAAAGAAACACTTTCAACTCTTTCTTTTACAGGTGGTACCCGAGTTTCCTCCTGTCCTCTCCACATCTCACTTGCATGCTTTCTGGTTTCCTCTTCATCTTTGTCACCTTGTTCTTGATTAGGCGTCTTTCTTTTTTCAAAACACACACACACACACACACACACACACATACACACACACACATGTATGTATATATGTATATAGAGTATGACATATGTATGTATGTATCCTACATATGTTTACATGATCCTCGTTCTCTATTCATGTTTCTCAATCCAATCACTGTAAAGATTTTTTTGGAAAGATTTGAAATTTTTACAATTTTAATATTAATTTCAGTGAAAAAATATTGCAAGCCTTTAGGATATCTGAATGGGCAAACATTCCACTTTTGTTCTTACACTTTGCTGAAGTGTGCTGGCCAGGAGGCTTCCCACCTGGTGAAAGGGTCCAGGGCTCACTCTAGACAGAAAGCACCTTAAGAAGGCAGAAGGCTCGAGGCCAATTGGACTGCCCTATCAACGAAAGCCCTAAAGCCTTTCCATTCAGAAAAGTCAACAGGAGGACCCACGCTTCGTTCACCGTTCACCCCTTACATGACCGGAAACTCTTTGTTCCCACACTAATCTTCATAGCACCTTGTACTCTGCATGTGTTTTCTCCTCTCCCAAACTCATTTGCACATGTCAGCACTAATTTTCAAATGTGCCTGGAAGCAGTGAAAAATGAAACTTCAGACGGGTAGCAGCTTTCAAATAGCATTCACCCACAGCTGCCTCTCAACTTTTTACTTGTTATTAAAAAAGGGGGGAAAGGCGAAATTGGTATTTTTTTTTTCATTGCTCTAATTAAGTCTTTAAAAGCTACAGCCACACAGAAAAGAAGGAGGGGGAGGAAGCTGGCATGGGAAGGACAACACAAAACACCAGCCAGTTCCAACTCACAATAGCACACTCTGCTGAAACTACTGTCTCCTCCAAACCGCAGCCCAGGACACAAGGAGCTGGGCATGCCTGGACGAGAGGACTGTTTGCTGAAAGGTGGCGCACAGGCCCCCAGGTGGAGATTAGCTCAGACTGGAAGACACACTCTACAGAGGGCCGGCCTGTCTCCTGTCTCCTAGGTGTTCTCACTCTCCTGCCTCTTTGAATTCTCATGTCTTCTTACTATTGCCCCATCCAAGGTGAGCAACAAAGAAATAAACGCAATAACAATGGCAAGAAATGAGCGTTGTTCTTACTATAGCCTAGGCTGTTTTAAGTGCTGTATGCAGCAAATATCCTGTTACTCTTCCAACCCTCTGATTCATTCACGATTTACTTATTTATTTATTTACTTACCTACTCCTTCCTTCCTTCCTTCCTTCCTTCCTTCCTTGCTTACTTACTTCTGAGTGTGCCTATGTCCATTTATAAGTTATTTTCCCTACCTGTGTGCAAAAAGCCTGAAAACGTTAGGAGGGTTTTGGTCCATCACTCAGGTGCTGGAAACTGAAGCTAAGTGTGCTCAGCCAAAGCAGTAAGTGCTCTTAACTGCTGAGCCAGTCTACTATCCCACCTCACAGTTATCTATCTATCTATCTATCTATCTATCTATCTATCTATCTATCTATTATTTTTTTAAAAAACCAAGGTTGTTGATATATATGAAATAGATCTGAAAGAGCTCAGTTGAACCAATGGTTTAGCTCTGTATCAGTGGTTCTTAACGTCCCTAACGATCCTGCCCTTTAATACAGTTCCTCATGTTGTACTGACCCCCAGCCATAAAATTATTTCATTGCTATGTCATAACTGCAATTTTGCTATTGTTGTAAATATAACAATATAAACATTGTTGTGAATATCTGATATGCAGGATATCTGATATACAACCCCCAGAGAGGTTGTGACCCACATGTTGAAAACCACTGTTCTAGATTTTGGCTGTAAGCTGCTAACTGTGTCTCTTTTCAGGGGAAAGACTTTTGGAACAGAGAGTTAAAGGCAATAGTTGTAGAACTCCACTGAGGCTGGATCTACATAAGGAAACCCCCTGAGAAATACCATGAAAGTTCTGGCCTTTACTCTAAGGAGAAGACTCTGGAAGAACTCTAAGCAAGAGAATGGCAGACAAAAAAATTTTATTTTCTGTGACTGTTGACTTCGAGAAATGGCAGATGGGATTGAGGCAAGCAGAAGGCAAAGAAAGCAGTGAGGATCTTGTGGCATTGACCAGGTGGTATCGGTGGTGGCAGATGGAATAAAGAATGTCACAGAAGAATAGCGGGTACCGATGACATAGTGGTCAGATGCTAGGGCTCAATAGTAAGTGGACAGATGAGTGTGTTCCACAGAGTAGGGCTGGAAAGGAAGAACTTAGGGCAAATAGTGAAAATGTGATCAGAATCTGAGGAAGGGAAAAGAACTAAAGGTTTCTACTTCTGTAGACATGGAGTTGTGCAAATTTAACACCAGGAGTCATGTCTTAAATGCCCAGCTTCAGTGTTTTTTCTTTCATGTATTTTTCTTATAAAACCAGATTCATAGTTCATTCTTTCATATTCTGTTACAAGTACTACCCACATGAAGTCTTTCTCTTTTTTTTCCTTTTATTTTCTGAGAGATAGCAGATGGGAATGAGACAAGCAGAGGTATGGACATCAATGAAGATCTTGTGGCACTGAGCACACATACTCATTCAGTACATAGTCAGCTAGTTAGAATCATTAAAAGATTAATAAACTGGGACAGACATACTGGGAAGTCATAGAAATGTCACAAGTCGAGAAAACAAACTTTAAACTAATGCTTAAATTACTGTCTTCTTTAATGAAGACTAAATGCTTTCTCCCATGACCACAAACAAAGCAAAGATATCTGCTCTCAACATTTCCACTTACCACTGAAATAGAGACTCAAACTTGCATAATAAGGTAAGAAACATAAAACCATCACTGATATACTTTAAGAAAGCATGACTACATATATATATCATACTTATTAAGGTCTGCCAAGTGATATTAGACTAAATGAACTTAGTAAATGTTGAAGGATATACAATCAATTGTATTTAAATATTAGTAATTTAACATTAAGCTATATAAATGTATGTATTTATAGAAATTGATTTTACTTATATATTAATAACTAATAACAAGAACTATAACTTTAAATAAACAACAAGATAACATCAAAGTATTAGAATTAAAAATAAATAGGGGGAAATTTTCCAAAACTATAAAGACTGAAAAGAGTATAATGTTTCACAATTAAATAGACAGAAAGATATACCATGTTTATGGACTGGGTAAACCAATTCCTACTACATAAGCATAATCTAATTGATGTATATATTATAAACAATCCCAGAACAAATATCAGCAGTAAGATTTTGTAGAAATTGACACATTCTGTGTAAATTTCATATGGGAATTCATGATACCTATAATAGCCAGATTAGCATTGAAAGGGCCCAGAAGAGGACCATGCACATTAACCTTAGGACTAATTACTAAGCTACAGATGGCAGAAGAGTGAGTATGTCTTGGCATCACTTAGTTTTCAAATGTAGATCATGGAACAGAAGCTTGGGGAATCACTCTGGACACATATGGCAAACTGATTTCAGATGAAGGTATATATGCAACCGTGGAAATAGAAGAAGCTCTTCATGAGACAGTGCTAGAATATTTTCATTCCTCACACTTACAAAAATAACTCAGCATGGGCTGCAGACCTGCACATGAGCTATAAAACACAGCCCTATAGAAAGACCTATAGAAATAGAAAATGTGAACTCTAATATCATTGGCACCTAAAAGAAAAAAAGAAAAGGCAAAATTGGAAAATATAAGGGCAAGTACATATCTGGTAAATGGTATAGCCAGAGTACATATCCTTAACACTCTTCAAACCCAGGAAAGAATAAGTAAGTCATATAAATAATTGGTCAACTATTGAACATAATATTTGCCAAATGGGCGCTATACATGAAAACTAAGCAGAGGAAAGTGTGTTAAGTGTTATGAGTCCAAGGAGTGGAATAGCTGGGTCTTGAGGAAGCCCTATTCCCAGTTTTCTGAGATAGCACCAGATAGATTTCCAAAGTGGTTGTACTAGTTTGCATTCCCACTAGAAATGAAGGAGTGTTCCTCTCTCCCCACATCCACTCCTTGGAATATACCCAGAAGATGCACCAAGAAAATTTGCTCAACCATGTTCATAGCAGCCTTATTCATAATAGCCAGATCATGGAAACAGCCTAAATGTCCCTCAGTAGAAGAATGGATAAAGAAACTGTGGTACATATACACTATGGAATACTACTCAGCTATTAAAAATTCCCGAAATTTGTGGACAAATGGATTGAGCTAGAGATGATCATAATGAGTGAGTTAACCCAGAAGCAGAAAGACTCAAATGGTATATACTCACTTATATTTGCATACTAGCCCAATGGGCATGTCCCATGAAAGCCTTCCCTTACCAGGAAACTGGGACAGAGGGGAGGACATCCTATTGGGACTCTAGATGAGAGAACAATGGGAGAATAGCAATGTAGAAGGATCCAGTGGGTCCTAGAAACCTATAAGTAGAACATTATGATAGGCAGATTTGGGTCAAGGGGTCCCGCTCAAACTAAGGCACTAGCCAAGGACAATACAGGCGGTAAAATTTAAACCCCTACCCTGATCTAGTCCATGGACAGGACAGTCTCCACACTTGAGTGGAGAGAGGGATTTGACTTTCTCATGTACTCTGGTGCCTCACATTTGACTATGTCCCCTGGCGGGGGAGACCTAGTGGCACTCAGAGGAAGGACAGCAGGTCACCGAGAAGAGACTTGATTCCCTATGAGCATATACAGAGGGAGGTAATCCCTCTGAGGAACAGTCATAGGGGAGGGGAATAAGGGGAAAATGGGAGGGAGGGGAGAATGGGAGGATACAAGGGATGGGAAAACCATAGAGATGTAACAAGAATAAATTAATTAAAAAAAATGTGTTATGAGTCATCAGCAGTGGGAATCCAAGTCATAAGACAGTGTTTAAGATGTAGTAAGATTAAAGTATAAAGATTAACTCATTAAATGTTAATGAAGATGCAAAAACCTTCCCAACCTGCTAATGAAACTGTTAAATGCTACTAACATTAAAAAAAAAAAAATAGGTTGGCAGTCCCCCTAAAATGAAACCATTTGACTCAAGACATTTTCCTCCAAGGTATTTACACAAAACAGGTGACAACCTACATTCATACAAAAAAAAAAAAATGTTTACCGTGGCTTTATTTGAAGCAGCCTCAAATGAAAGGCAACAAACTTTCTATCAACAATTAAATCAATAAATATATTGTGGTATATCCATACAATGCAATACTACTCACAGGTAAAAGAAAAATTTAAAGTTAAAACATTTTGCTTTTTGTTTTAATTTTAATTTTAATTTTTTTCAATTAGGATACGATGTTGCAGGCTTCTTGAGGCACTTTGTGCAGTTTGTTTTCGGTTTATTCCTGTCCATCACTCTTTCTACCTGATGGCCCTGCCTTACCCCTGCTGTACTTCTCTGCCTTCAATAGTCCCCTTTCAACAGTCCCCTTCAACAGTCACATACACACATCAAGATAGAGACATTTCAAAATAACTAAACTAGAGGAACGACATAAAAGCACAAAGTGAGGGGTTTTGTTTACTAATCTTTGGTGACTGGATATCCATGATTGCCTAGAGCGCAGGCAGGACAGACAGACAGAGGCACATGGGAGCCACTGAACGGAGACACAAGGGTTTGGGGAGTAGTGAGTCTATGTGCTACCTTCATTGTGAAGAGGGCTTCCTGGGTGCATTTTTATGTCACACTATAGTAGGCTGTATACTTTAAACATGTGGTTTAGTGTATTGGATTATATTTCAGTAAAACTGCTTTTTAAAATCCCAATCTAGGAATGGGAGGATGCACGGGATGGGATAGCAATTGAGATGTAATATGAATGATTTTATTTTTCAATAAAAAAATAGTATCATAAAAAATAAAATAAAATAAAGTGCCAATCTATTTGGTGCACGTCTACAGTCCCAGTGTTCTAAGGAGGTGGCAGAAGGAAGATCAGGAGTGCAGATCTAGCCTTCGCTACACAGGAAGTTGGAGATTAACCTAGGCTATATGAGTCTTTGCCTCAAAATCAACAAATTCCAAACTAAAACTTCCAATTGCCCATCTGTTCATCGTCAAGCTTTATCCTGCATTTCTAGAGTCTCTGTTCCTTGGGTTGTGCTCTTTATGCCAGGGCATAGTACACAGCATCTTTAGAGGGAGCAGAGGCCTAATTCTTTGCAGTCCTCTGTACCGTCTCCATAAGGGGGCAGCTTCTGACTTTTGCTAAAATGGAAAATAGAGTTACTAATGACTTATTTCTGTCCCCCTAAGAATTAGATGAAGAGCCACTGAATGAAGTAGCCGTGTGTCCAGCTGTATTCCTGGACAATGAGATGCCCCTCAGGTAGGTGGTAGTTGGATTGTTCACCACACTCTTCCTTTGTGCTGGAGGCTCCTAGGATCAGTTCCTCCTACTTCATGGGCCGCATTCTCTCTGTTGACGCTATTCTTGCCCAACTCCTATCATTCAAGGGAACTTTCTTTGTGTTTGAACTAACTCTTGAGAATAGCATTTGATAGACATGTCTGTTGTAACCTTTTAATTTTTTCAAGTTTGTATTCATACATTTGTGATAGTAACTATGAATCTAGGTTCCCTGGAGTAGTCCTGTACTCTTTATACTTGTTTGCTCATTTCATCCCAGAGGCAATAGAGTGGGTAGATAAGGAATCTAAGAATTAGACTGCTGTTTTCCCAAAGAAAAATTGTATTACTTTTTTTTGTTCGTTTGTTTTAGGATGTAGATTTAAATCCATGCCCTGCCTACGTGAATCCAATGATTCAAACTACTTTTCTGAGTCTGGTTTGTAATAGTTACCCTCTCTCTTTCTCTCTCTCTCTCTCTCTCTCTCTCTCTCTCTCTCTCTCTCTCTCT
>OU015752.1:111959742-111974750 GCA_907169655.1 Acomys percivali | reverse complement strand
CTCTCTCTCTCTCTCTCTCTCTCTCTCTCTCTCTCTCTCTCTCTCTCACACACACACACACACACACACACACACACACACACACACATCTTAATGTAAACACAAAACAGAATGGTAAATAAATTGGAGCTCCACCCCCACAAAACTATTTGTGTATTTCTTAGTAGACTGAGAGAGCTATGAACACTTCTTTATCAATAATTCCTGATACATGATAGTTACCAATTGTTTGGTAAGGTCTAGAGAATATGGGAGGGGAAAGATGGCAGGGAAAGGAAGAAAGAAAGAAAGAAAGAAAGAAAGAAAGAAAGAAAGAAAGAAAGAAAGAGAAAGAAAACACAAAAGAAGGAAGGAAGGAAGGAAAAAAAGAAAATGAGGTGCTTTTTCTAGCAAAAACAGGAAGCCCACCCCAGGTAGCAGCTTTATAGCACTGGCTGAGAGAATTAGGCACCTGATAAAAGTAGCCATTAAGGCCACATTTACTGAGTTTTGCTATATTCCGGGCACTGAGGCAAAGAGCTTTGTGTGTGCTGCCTCATCTGTGCCACCCAACTGTCCACTGTGAAACTGTAGGAATGATCACATTTGCATTTTATAGATGATAAAACTGAGATAAAAAAAAATTCTGAGCAACTTGTTCAAGGGTGAGCAGACAGAGGACACAGAGCTGGGATTCCAGGCTGCGTTCTTCATTCCTGCCCTGTAACAAGGCACTGAAGGCAATCCCCAGCCACTCTTTAGGGACTTAGTATGTGTGTCCAGTAGAGAAGTGAATGAAGCTAATGAGCCAAGTAGTCACGGGAGAGTTTCAGACTGTCATTGTGCTTTCAACTTGAGAAGGTTGGGCAACAGGAAAGTTGAGTTATAGTGGTCTTGCTAGTATGGGTGACCTGGTTAAAAGAGCAGGACATGGGAGGCAGAGGAAGATGAAGGTGCTTGCCCTTCTTCTTATGCTTGTCATCTCCATGTCTGTAGAGAGGGGTCGAAATCTGAATCCCACCTTGAGACAAAGGATAAAAGGAAATGAGATGTTCACGGGATTGTAGAAAGCAAAGCCCCCATGAGGACTTCTATAGAATCCCTTATTTCAATACATTTTTCATCTGTTGTCATGTTCAGATGTCCAGCCTGTTTTTGTTGAGGACTGCTATAGCCAGGCACAGCAAAGATTCATGTGGACTGAGCTCCTGGTGAGCAGAGGTTACTTCACATAAGTCAGTGTATTCAATAGAGATCAAAGGAGCTAACATATAGTAGGTGAATGAGCAACAACCCGGGCTTAAATCCCAGGTCTGCCACTTAACAGCTATGAAGTCCTAACCAAGTGCTCATCCTTGTGTAGATCTTAGTTACCCTGGCTGCAAATTCCAAAACTTCTATGTTCTAAGTTTGTAAAGACCAACTAAAATAGTGTAAATAAAAAGAGTTTCTGAAATGCAAAGTGTCATATACATGTCACTCCTTGGTCACCTTCATTTCTTGTCCCCACCCAGTTCTAACCTGTCCTGATTTTCTTCCTTATTGCTTTTATAGCTCTGTTTTTGGTTCTCGGTCACAAGGCAGTTTCAACATTTCCCTTCTGAAGAAACAAAGTAGGAGCAAAACAAAACCGGGGAAATAAATTTACAGGGAAACAAATTTACATTTCAAGGACATTTGCTTTGAAAGCGCGGGTCTGTGGGTCCTTGCTCATTATGTTTTTCATTGTTTTTCTCTGTGAGAGGGCTCAAGAGCTTTGTGTTGTTTGTGACTGTGCTCAAGGGGACAACTTCAAACAGCATGGCAGATTCTAAAGACTTTAACCCCAGAAGCCTCTGTAGCACCCATTTTATGCCACCCTTTAGAGCTGCATCAATCTAGTGCCAGAGTCAGATGTAGATGCAGATGCAGAGGGAGCATCATCCCTCTGGGGCAACGGAAGACTCTTGACCCTAGCTCATGAAGACAGCCCCAAGGAAAACTGTGACTTGTATTTTTAGAGGGTTATCTTTGCAGAGGCACGTGGGAGGCACTGATTTCCAAATTTGACTTTCAAAACAATATCACTTTAGAACCTCTATGTATACCAGAATGAAGGCCATTTACCTAAAAATAATGTTGGTCTGAAAGCTATAAGTAAGTATCTACCTGTCCCCTGACTCTGCCCCCACTCCCCTGCTGCTGCCTAGTTCTGAAAAGCAAGGCCATGTACATTCAGAGACCCATGACTGCCAAAGAGCTGATAGTGACAATTGAGTGCTCAGCCCTAAACACGTCATTTGTAGCCACTTCTCCCTCAAGGTTCAGGGAGCCTTGTGGAAGAAGCCACAGAGAGAAAATTTTAAGGCCAAAATCTAGGAGAAAGACAGCAAGGCAATGTGATCATGAGCATGAGCAGTTCTGATTACTAGACCTATGGGACACAGGCCTCCTCAATAGCCAGTCAAAGCCCTGGGAGGGGCCACAGAACACTACTCTTTGCTGATAAAGAACTGACTACGGATAGCCTGGAGGCATCTTCAACTGTGTACCCATGGATGAACCTGCCAGATTCCAGTGGATAACCCCAGTTCCATGGCTATAAATATGGTTCTGGTGATACCCAAAGAGACTCAAACAAAACAAAAAGATGTGAATGTGTGAGAGGGGTTAATAGGAAAGAGAAAGGGTAGTGAAGGGAAGGAGGGACCTCAGAGAGTAAAGGGATGAGAATAACCACAATTCATTACGCACATGTATGGAACTGACAAGAAACAAATGAAACAAATCATGGTTGTGTGACTCGTCTAAACCAGCTGCAAGATGTACATCTCCAGCAGCCGCCTGGTCCCTACAGAGGCCAGTCCACGCCTCGGTCTTGCCTCTGCTTTAACGCTAGTCACATACCCTCTTCTACAAGTGTCCTGGTCTTGCCAGTTTTCTTTACATCTCATGCACCGTATACACCTTAGAAGATTGCAGTCCAAACTTCATGATCCAGTTTGGATGTGCACACTGCACTGGCCCATCTCAGAAAAATGCCTGATTGAGTGCTGACTTGTATTCTATGAAGTGGACGGTATGAAGGTCTGTGGACTTTTCACCTGTGGCAATAACCTGAAGGCTAGACCCTCCCTTTGTTCCCTAGTGTTTACCAGGTAAATTCTGGCATCTAGGGAACACTTGAAGACTTCTCTGGTGTCTCTCTATCCACCCTTTATGCTTTTCTTTATTCCATGGAATTACCTGTAATATTGGGCTTTTTTCCTGGTTTGGTAAGTGTTGTCAAATATTTCAGTTTTTAAAGTAAAATTGGAAATATGAATCATTGTAAGCAGCCTTTCAATATTTGAATATCATTTGGGGCTTTCTATTGGTAAGCAAACCCACCTTCCAGAAGGTAAATTCTTTATAATGGGTTTTGTCCACTCAACACAAGTTTAAAGGATCTGATATAAATAGTAAAACACTTGCAAATTAAAAGCAGTAGTGGCTGTTGCACACCTGTGTTGCATTCTTTTCCTTCCAACCTCTTTTCTCCTGCCTCCCATAAGGCATATGACAGAAGACTGTGTCAGCCTTACGACAGGAGTGAGACACTAAGTCTCCTGGACTGTACCAAGCACGACTTGGCCTGTTCCTTTGCCTTTAGCACTGATGATATAGCCTTTTGGTTCCTTGTCCCTATCTATCTGTCATCTACCTACCTGTGTGTGTGTGTGTGTGTGTGTGTGTGTGTGTGTGTGTGTGTGTGTGTGTCTATCATCTATTTACTTAACTATCCATCCATCTCCCCATCTATGTATGTATTCATGTATGTATGTATGTATGTATGTATGTATGTATGTATGTATGTATGTATCTGCACACTGTAAAGTGATAGAATAGGCTTATTGTTTGCTTAGCTTCAAGACCATTGATCTTTAACTGGCAGTGTGGAAATAGCAAGTAATCAGCGTGATGTGACCTGGCTCCCTAAACTCTGCATGTGGAATGAGAGGCCAAAGCGCCACGTGACATAGAAGACTGCTTTGTCCTGTTATGCTTTTCACACACCTTTGTTACAAGAATCTCAAGACAGTAAATGTGGTTGGGCCAAGGCTGGATTCAGTTTCCTGGCTAAACTATATTCCTGCTAGTGTGCCAATGCTCTCTTGCAAAACATCCCAGTGTGCTGCCTGAGAGAGAATGAAATGGGAAACGAAGTTGTCCCCTATTCTGGGCTGCCAGCCCTGATGCTATTTCCAGCTCATGCCTTTCTCTTGCCTTCTGGCCAGTCGGCTCTTCAGTCCTGCCAATCATACCTTGTTAATCCCTTCCATGCCTCATGCCCCATGTCTCATCTCAATCTCAGCTGTGACTGGCACACTCTGAATACTCAGCTTTCTGTACCTGAAGTATTACAATGATCTCTTTACCCTGAATTCTCAGTCTCGCGTCATGGTACTTTGCCATGAGCTTCCTGAAGTGTAGTGCCATTTTTTTTCCTATTTGAAAACTTGAAGCCCCACCGCCACCCCTATTCATTTTAGAGCCTTTAAGTGTCTGTTGAGTGAACAAAATCCATTGTAAAGAATTTACTTTTTGGAAGGTGGGTTTGCTTACCAATAAAAAGCCCAAAAGCATGGAATTTATATCCAAATACTGAGAGGCTGCTTACAAGGATTCATATTTCCAGTTTTACTTTTAAAAATGAAATATCTAACCATGCTGATTCTCAAATAATAAGCATTTGGTGGAGCTGAGGTTAAGGTCTGTGAAGGTTCACTGTGCTCTCTGGGTCAATGTGCCACATCCCACAGTGACACACATGCATAGTTACTGGGACAATTTTAACCAGCAAGGTTATACTTATGAATGAGATTAAAGTTTTACCCTCATAAAAGAATGCAGATTGCTTCAATTAGTGTTTGAATATGAGACACCATCGTAGGCCAAATAATAGCCAATATGCTCATATTCCAATGCCCAGAATCTGTGAATGCATAACCTAACAAAGCAAAGAGATTTTGTGCATATTATCAAGTGTGAGAGAGAGAAAGATCTTGAAAATAAGACTATCCTTCATGCCAAGTTGACCAAGTGCAGCATGATTAGAAGAGATTGGAGTAACAGATACCCGAGAGTTGACAGAGCACGCGCACATTGTATTGATGATGCTACAACCTAGAAAATTCTGGAAGCCTCTAGAAGCTTCTGAAAGAGTCAAGGATTGAATTTTTCCTTGGAACCCCCAGAAGGAATAAACTCTGTTGATTTTGTGATTGTATCAGTATAGTATAGGGTTCACTTCAGACCTGCCCTCCAGAACTCTTGAAGGATTGTGTTGTGTTAAATCACTGCACTAAATCACTGTGGTCATTTATGACAACAGCAAGAGGAGACAAATATAAGTTCACTCTGATGTGATTTCCCATCATATTGAGGGCCTTGTGGAGAGGGCATTTCTCCACCAGTTGGCCTATCAACTAGGAAGACTTTTTTAAATCCTTCTTTCTACATTATATAAACCCTGATTCATATGTTTTGCTGGATTATAGGCTGGGATTGCCCACTTCCTCATCTCTGTGGCTTCAAATTTGTCACTACGCTCAGTTGTTCCCTGGTTCTTAAGGCTGTTGAGTATATTTTGAATATGTTGCACTGGACTTGACAGGAATTGACTGCTAATCTTTATTTCCTTCTGTCACGTTACTAAATGCTGACAGTGCTTCAGGTTTGGAACTCATGAGTTATTGATTGTTGCCCAGAATCCTTCCAAAGTCCCCTGCTTGTGTATGCTCATGTGTAGATACTCTCAACATGTGTGGCTAAGACTTCTGTATTCCATGCAAAACCTTGCCCTTGTGTTGACCTGAAAGTCTTAGCATATAGTTGGATATATATAACCAAAGATGCTTATAAAGGTCCTGGAAGGAGTACTGGACTATGTGGGACAGTAAGTTTTGTATTCTGAATATACATAATATGGATTAGAAGTTCAGTATTGGTACTTATAGCTCTTTGACTTTGAGGAGGGACACACAGAGAAAGACCAGAATGGACCTTCCAAACTGCAGAATCTCTGCAGTCTTTCCTCTGACCTATCAGAAAGTCTGATTAAACATAACTTTATTTGTGACTATGCTTCAAATGTCACATAGTGTCCATAAGGGTAAAGGCCAGAGTGTATCTCTCTGTTGGTCTACCAGCATGTACCACGTGTGTACATGATGACTGAGCCAAAAAGAGGAGTGAACTGCTTGTCTATCCCATGCTTTATACCAAGCTAAGGTTTTCACACATATGCCCTAACCTGGTCATGAAAATCGTTACCTACCAAGCCAAAGAAGCTGGTCAAAGCTACATGACCAGCACACATGGGTCTGAAATTTTAAGTCACATTTGTTTGTCTCTACCTGACACATTACTTGGCTAATGGATAAATCCATTCAACAGTGTTGCAGTGTGGGTTCACTATGGAGTGAGTAATTTAATAAATGCTAAAGAGTAGATACAGTAAATCGGATAATATCTAGACCTTACATGCACAGAGACAGCCACAGAGTTGAGGAAACAAGTAAATCCCATTTCTATATGATGTTTGCTAAAGACACAGTTGGTGCACAGCCCTTTCATATTACAGCCTCACACTGGTGCAAGCTATATCTATTTAGACACTGTGTATGATATAAAGAGAGGAATGTCTATAGTCAACACCTGCAAGACTGCACAAACCACGCTGTGATGGCTCACTCAACTCATAGGGCTTCCTATATTATACTATTGGCCTTCTTTCCAGAATAATCATTACCCTGTATTTGAGAGTTCATTGCTCACGTTGTTAAGAATGGCCTCTAGTAGAAAACTTGAGCATGACTGGTAAGGTGATACGATTAAGTTTATTAACTTATCCTGGCTCTTTCTTTACTTCAGTATTAGTATGAACATGAAAATTATACCCAACGATGTATTTTACAAGTGTTTGGGGATCCTGCTAACTACTGTAAGCCTACTTGCTGCCAAGCAGGCTTTTGTACCTCAAAACAAAATTACATGCTACAGCACAAGAACATGGGTTAGTTGTCCAAGGCCATAGAGTGGGTGAGAGGCCAAGGTGGACGGGAAGTGGAGTTTAAACTCGTGGACATGTGGCATGACTGTCTCTCACATTCTTCTTTGTCTTGTCTTTCATTTCACATTTTACAAAGAAAGAAGAAAAGACTTTCAGACTCTGCATATGGCGTGAGGAGTGAACTCACTGCTGCTTTTAATTGAAAGCTCTAAGGGAAAGCTTGGCAAGCAGGGTAACAGCTGTGGCACATGCCACTGCCCCGTCACGCTTGTGTCACCATAATGGGCAGGCTTATTATTTTTTAATTAGGAGTTTCAGTGTTTTGTTAGACTGTAAATGTGTCAGGACCCAGGGATTTGGCTATACAATGGACTGCCTTGCGTTTAATCTTTATGGAAGTGTTGGGGAGACACAGGGTCAGGTTGCAAAAGACATTTTGTAATTGTGGGATAACAGTAGTTAACATTTGCTAAGCATTTACCACTTTCCAGGCCTCGGGCTGAACAGTACTTGGATTCATTTATTAAACCAACCAAATGATACATATTCCTTGAACTCTTACTATGATCCATGGACAAATAGAGGCACTTTGGTGGACAGAGAAGTGATGAATAAAACCCAACTACTTTCTGCCCTTTAGGATGCTAGAAGATAGAAAAAAATATCCTTAAACAGCTAAAGTGGAAGATATACCCTGAAGGGAGCATGGGAAGTAACCAGCAAAATGTCTATCCTCTCCTGCTTTCATCACAGGGACCCTCATACATCCCTGCACTATCTCACAGAATACATGCTGTGGTGATTCCTTCCCTTGTGTCATGTATGAAATCCATGGTCGAGACTTGCCTATTCAACCTCTAAATACGCCTTAGGATCACCTCTTTCCCTTCTGCTCTGCCTCCAAGTTTAGCTTCTTGCTTGTAGTTCTTCAGTGAGCTCTCAGCTGGTATCCCTAGTGTCATTCTTGCTTTCTCTGACACTCTAGGCAGTGTGACTTCGTTAAAGCACAGATCTGATTATGCGAAGTCTCTGCTTAAGGATCTTCAGGAGCTCCCTGCTGCATGATTTAATGAATCCTCCGAGGTTCTGGCTTCTGTGCGTCCCTTATTCATTGTCCTCCAGTCTCACTGTGAAGCCTAATCTTGACTGCTCACTGGACTGGAAGTCAGGGCAGCATACTTCTCACAGATGTATCTATCAGGATGTGTTCTGAAACTAAGCCCTGAATATAGGTGGCACCATCCAAAAGGACGGGACCTAGATGGAGAAAAGCAGGAGGAGGTAGCCTGCTCATATGTGAAAGCCGGATTCTTCATGAGCACATATGTCTGTTGCTTATGACATTGCCTGTGGACTCCAGATTTTTCAGTCTTTCAACACTGAGGCAAACTAGTGACAATCCAGGGGATGTCAGGCCTGCAGCTTAACTGTAGCACTAGTCTTGCTTTGAGGCTTCCAGCTTTTGGGGCTGATTAAATGCTCCATTGTCCATCTCTTCAGAACATAGATGGCCTCTGTAGGTCAACTTAGCTTCTGACTGTATAAGTCAATCTAATGTCCCCTCTTGTAATCATACATGTATATGCATATTTATTCACATTGTGCTTGTTCCCATAGTCAATGGAATCATGGTTGAGATGCCTGCTAACTTTCTTTTTGTTCTTTGCATGAACCTCAGGTTTTAAATTGTTCCTAAAATCTCATCGAGGATGTTCTTTCTCCAGTGAGAGCTCCCAGCCTCCCAACTCAAAGTAGGATTGTGCCTCCCTCTTGACAATTTCTCTTATAGCTTGTAACATGTACAATAATTGCCCACAATGTCATGAAATTATTGTCTAGTATATGTGCAATATGAATGCCTTACACTATGTCAGTTCTGCCTAGCCTCGCTGAGTCGCACAGCACTCTGCACATATGTACTGTAAAAGTGAAATAATTAATGCGGAAAAGCAAAGGGAACCTCTGCACATTAACAGGAAGTACTTTGTCTTTTAAAGAGACAATGAGGAATTGAGGAGGTGGGATTTTAACTTTGATGCTAAAGGATCTGATCTGACTAACAGTAGGATGGGCTGGAGCTGAGTGAAGAAGAAATGCCTCACAGGACAAATACATGCACCTGGTTTTGAGTTCTGGTCTTATTACTAGCTGTGTGGATGTGATTAAGTTGCATGACCATTCCTTGCTGTCTGTTCTATAAAGAAATGTAACATTTTCTCCTTCTCTGGACCCTTATAAAAACCCTATAATAATAGATTATTTAAACCACTTGAAAACCACCAGGCATTTGAAGACCAAAGCAACATGAGACATTATAGGTCAGGGACATAGAGGAACTAAGATTATTTAATATTTATACATTAACATTTATTTGTGTACTGTCAACTTTCCCCAGCTTATCTTACCATCTGGGTTCCAACCCCAAACTGGCTGGTTCAATTGTACGATGGTCCCTCCTTTGCTTCCCTTGTAAGCTGACATGGACTTTGAGGCCTGATCTATATGATTTCTTTTTTCTGATGTACTGTGTGCAACTGGTTTGTATTTATTTGTAGCCAGGTTTTTCTTGATTCATCACTACACTTTGAAATTTTAGAGTAACTAGGAAAACACGAAAATGGCTTGTGTCTTGACCTAGCCAATGAAAGCTGGTACCCATGTAGGGATGAGGAAGAAAGGGAGGACAAGTCTTGGGGGAGACACTTTAGCTTTTATCTGGCATCAGGGCATTTTGAACAATAGAATATGAGGAAGCTTTGGAGGACTTAGGGATGTGAGATAAAATTTTCTTACATGGAACAATACACAGGGAGTTCCAGTAGTTTTGTGAGCTATGATTTTAATATCCTCATTTATTACTAGTCTCTTCTAACTGCTACTAAAGCCCATCATTTTTAGCATCTTTTTATGGCCTAAAGTGTACTTTAGTATCCTTCCTCTGTGTCATTTTATTTATTCATCAATAAAATTGTGAAGCAAGCACTGTTACTCACATTTGATGGGTTACAAGTCTTTGGAGGTAGTGAGTTCTTGTGCATTAGTGTTTATCTGAATTGTCTAGAGTATTTGTCAAACCACAGAATACAACCCTCCATCTCCAGAGGTCTCATTCCTTGCTCCTATGCACAGGATCTAATGCAGTCATAGATGATGGTGATGCTGATGCTGCTATGTCAGGAAATCACATTAAGACAAGTTAAAGGATGGGGAAAAGATGAAAGAATAAGAAAAAACCCACAATAGGATATAAGGTAAGTAGATGAGGAAAAAGGCTTAGCCTATTCAAACATGTTTGATCACAGAGCTTGGAAATGACCTCCATGTTCCAACTTACTCCTACCTTGTGACCCAGAAGTGACTAGAGGTTATGGCTTAAAGTCCTTTATACTTTTAGGATACTATGCCATGACAGTCGTCTGTGAAAGGAAGGTGACAAGTGAGCCTGCCTTCACAAGATGATTTCTGAGCAGACTCAGTATGTTTATTTGAACTTAAATCATGACTATGACACTCACTTCTTTGCCAAATAGTGTCTCAAAAATATGGATGGTAATACTAACACTGCTCGCCTAACAGAGAGGTGACAAAGGTCTGCGGATATAAGGCAATACGGCTGTGGTGAATCAAAGAAGGTTTCCTAATGTGAGTCAGTGTGTCCCTCTTTTGAAGTCCAGTTGATGGAGGTGGTTTTACCACAGCATTCATAATGTGGACACATGTGAAGACCTCTGCACACTTGGTAGATGACTTTGACATAGAAGAATTCCTAGGGCAAATATCTCAGCTCTCCTATGACCAAGAAAGTTGAGGGATCCTCACTCATCTGTTAGTACCTTGGATTTGGAGGTTGGCTTTATGCAATGGTTCAGGGTACAGATAGAAACTACAGTAGAATGATTGACCCTGGGGCTCCTACATTAACCTGGACATATGCAAATCTGTTTCTTACCACTGATGGATGTGTGACTCTGTGTGGGTCCTTTAACTAGTCTAAATCTCAGTTCCTTTTTGTCAGTTTAGAATAACTAGAATCTATGAAGCATAAGAATTCTGAGAAAAAAAAGAATTCTGAGAAATATATGCTTATGTATGTGCTGTACATATATGTATGATTGTATATATATATGACTTTTGTGATGAGTACATGTGTGCACACAGGTACCTCTCTCTCTCTCTCTCTCCCTCTCTCTCTCTCTCTCTCTAGTTTTTGAGACAGTGTTACTTAACCTGCCCCTCAGCTATAAGCAAGAATGCCTGGCCATTGCTATCTAGGAATCCACTTCTCTCTCACTCTGCAACATCAAGATTACAGATGTGCAAAGCCAACCCTAGGTTTTTATGGTGATATTGAGGCTACACACTCAGGTTCTCATGCTTGCACAGCCAGCACTTTATCCACTGAGCCATCTGCTCAGCCCTCTGCTGACAAATATCTTAATGCACTTGAAAGACTTCGCTCAATGCTAGGGCTATCTTGTCTTGGCACATAGTAAGCATTTTCCTTCCTTTCTTTTTTCTTTCTTCTTTCTTTCTTTCACATTTTAGCAAATGTTCAATAAAAAATAGCAAATGAAGACTACACATCCACCTTAAGTTAAGTCATATCCACACCTCTGCTGGAAGAAGACTCAGCCCCCATCTTCCTGAAACTCATCTCCTTTGTCTACTGGGCTTAGTGGCTTCCCGTGCCTTCTTACCTCTGCAAGTGACTCACAGCCCACTCCAGTGTCACCTGAGAAAAGAGATGTATCACCAAAGCAGGCTCCTCTAATGGTCTCAGACAAATGGCTGGCCCTTGTAAACCAGACGGGAATGGCAGGCAAAGGTGACATTAAAGGACACACGTGGAAAGCAATCGTGTTTGCCTTTAAGGAAGTAAAATCGCACAAAGCATGGTGACCTCTGCTCTACATTGGGGAAGAAATAAAAATAAGCAATTTACTTGCACATGGTTCATGGGAAAATAGCCTTGAGGAGAAATTACTTATGTAGTGAATTTATGTCCCGTTGTAAGACAGATTACACTACTGTATCAGCAAATGAGGTCAGAGGACCGAGGAGGGCGGATGGTGAAAGAGGTGGCTGGCATGGGAACGGCTGCCTTAACTATATGTGGATCTTGAAATGGATGATGGCATTCTAAAGTTGCTGTGCTGAACTTCTACCATTTTAAAAATGTTTTTGGGTCAAGGCCTCATGTTGGTCTTGTACTGGATAGGTATCCGAGAATGACCTTGAACTTCTCTCCAGTCTCCAACTCCTCAAACTGGGCCTACATCCATGTGTCACCGTGAACAAGTTCACAAAGTGCTTGAATTACAACTTAGGGCTTCCCAAATGTTTGGAAAACACCCTATCAACTGCAATACAGCCCCAGACCCCATTGTATTAGTTTTATTAAAACCCCAAAGCAAACCGTGGGTTTCTATTTTGTAAGAATGAATAGTGGTTTTGAGGGAGAATGTCACTACACCTTAAGTAGATGATCTCTAGCATCAGGAACATGTAGGAATTTTATAGTGTCACTATGTATTACTGATCTCAACCACAGATCTGACATTCAGATGCCTAACAAAGGGCAAGGCAGGGAGCATCAGGGACTCTAACAGGAGAGAGAAAGAATGGTGGGCTGCAGTGACACTCTCTGTTAGCTAGCATCTGCTTCCAGCTTCTGCCAACACAGGACCAGTGCTAACAGATATCTCCAGCTTTTTAAAACATTAGAGACCAGTGACACTGCCTGAGAATTGCTTATCACATATATATTTTTTCTAAACATGTAGTTCAGATGAACTTGTCTTCTAATCAAATCTTGCCATTAGTAAGTACAGAAGCAAATAAGCAGTGTACCCCATATAGAAGGGATTCCCAAGCCTGTAGGCTTTGCCCTAGGCCTGAGCAATTAAGTCCTACTAGCCATTTCATACATTGGGCTTTTACAAATCTTTTCCAAATGTTTAAATGTTTCCATGTGTCTAGCAAAACTTGAAATGCCTGTCTGTGGGTTTTGGTAAGGAGGAGAGCCTGGAATGTCTCCGGAGACCGTTTCTAACCCACAGAAGATGGCATCTGCTAGGGTCTCTGGCACACAGCAGTGGATAAACTTGTCCTAAGCATGCTTAGAGTAATTAGAGTAAGTCACATTGTGGGTTTGGAATTAGAAAAACTTGGGAGTAATGCTGGTACTTCTCCTTTGGCAATTGTGTGACCAAAGGGCATCCTGGGTTCTGGTCTCCTTAGGTAAAACCTGGGGGTACATGTAAGATTTCCTGGGGTCATCAAGAGGACTGAGTGAGTGTGTGGTGATGCCCATACTGAGCTCTAACTCATGGTGACAAGTGCTAGCATCACCTAGAGTTTGGGTGCTGTGCTGCGGTCTCAAGAGCCTCTGCCTTTTCGGAGGGAACCACCTATCATTGGTGCTTGTGGTATTTGAACATTGCCTCTACGCAAGGTTGAAAGCATAAGCTGTGAAAGATGTTTGGGCTTCATTGGATATCTTATCATCTTACAAAAGCTTTAAACTCTCAAGCCATGGGGCATCTCCACTAGAAATGATGAGTTCCTTTGTTTATTCATTGTGCCTTGCCAGTAATGGTCACACTTTATGCTTTATCTTTTTTTTTTCTGCTAGGTAATGCAGATTTACAATATCTAGAAGCATTTGATGTTACTTAGCTTGTGTGTGAGAGTGTGAGGATATGTATGTCACAACATTCATGACTGAGGGTGACCTTCAGACAGTGGTTTTTACTTCCCACTGGAGTGTTTCTCCAGGCTAGCTGGCCCACGAGTGCTTGGTGATGTTCCTGTCTCAAACCACTCTCTCCCTGTAAGAGTTCAGGGATTCCAGATGTGTACCATGATGTCCAGCTTTTTACATGGGGTCAAAGGATGGAACTTGTGTCATCAAGTTTGAATAGCTGGCCAATGTAACGGTGAACTACTTCTCTGGACCTTAGGGTATTTTCATTTGCATCTTTTCACTCTCTGTTTCCCACTCCTTTGTTCACTGTTTGAATACAAAGGTCTTAGAGCCAGTAATTAGAGCAGTGGGACCCTTCAGCCTTAAGGTAGGTCGAATTGAGCACCATTACAAGTCCTTTGACTACATTTAAGAACCAGGTCTTGGAGCTCCCCAACCTCAATTTTAATGACTCAGCAGCTCCCTGCTGTCATCGCTAAAGGCCAATAAGACACATTTTCCCCACCAAGTATTTTCCCTATGTCCCTACTCTATATAGCAATAAAGCCTGCCACCATAGCCTGGCTCACCGCTGTCTCCACCCCCATTCAGTCTCAGTGACAGCCATTTTGCATCCCCCTTTCGCAATAAGTCTCTTGCATGAGGTCTGTTGCATGGTGTGAATTTTGTGGTATTTCTTGGCCTCTGATGGCCAAGGTACTCTTTCTCCACAAAACTCTTTCACTTACCTTCCCTACATCTTATCCTCCTAATCTGCAAACAAACAAAAGGAATGGGACGTTTTCTAAGGTTCCAATTCTGACATCTTCAAATTAAAGTTTGTCTTGCCTTTACCCAAACATCTACACAATGAACATGTATTAATTCAATCCCATGCAAAGATCTCCATCACAGTAATTACCTTGCGGTGGTGTACTTGTTTATTTACATCTCCTCATTGGGAACATAGAGAGAACATTGGCAACATCTCTGTCTTGATGTCCTCACAGTCTTATGGAGAAGGTGGTACCCAACAGACAATCATATGGTAATCATCTAATGTTAGACGAGACTAAAATGTGCCCCGGGTCAGTGATAGGTCAGGCTAAGGTGTGGCCAACGACACTTACACATAATTCTTATTGTGTATGCGTGTGTCCCTGTGTGTCCATACAGGCACAGATGTCTGTATATGTGTGTGAACTTACAGTGTAACATGTGGGCACCAGAAGACACAATCTTGAGTATCATTCATCAGATACCATCTCTCTCTCTCTCTCTCTCTCTCTCTCTCTCTCTCTCTCTCTCTCT
>OU015752.1:111948662-111959732 GCA_907169655.1 Acomys percivali | reverse complement strand
ACTCTCATTACTTTATGCTTGTATTCACTGTCATCTAAAACAAAGTAACCCAGGTGTCACTTTCAGGAAGAACTGCTGGGAGATCTTTTCTCCCATCTTTCCACTAAATACACAACACAGTTGTGTACATGTCCAACACAGACACAATCCTAACGCATGTTTGTGTATCTGGAGCGAGGATCAGCTCCTTTTTATTTCCTTGCCTCAGCAGGTAGCCCAGGACCAGGCAAACAATAGTCTCTTAGCTGGTGGCTCTTCTGGATGCTAGGAACCCTCTTCTTAAAGTCTATAACTATATCTATAGAGCTCTCGACATATATTCTGACTTATCATAATTACATCTGAGTGTGTGTGGTATATATGTGTGTGGCATACCCACTTACATGGATGTAGGGCTACATGTGGAGAGACCAGAAGAGGACATTTGGTGTCCTGCTCTATCACCCTTCACCTTAGTCCCTTAAAACATGATCTTTTTTTGAACCTGGATATAGACTTGTGACAGAAAGTCCCACTGATCCTCCTGTCTCTGCAACCCAGTGCCCCACAATGCTGGGGGATCCCCAGCCCCACATCTTTTTATGTGCTGCTAGGGATTTGAACTCAGGTCCTTATGCTTGTGCAGCAAACATTCTCATGTGCTGACCCATCTCCTCGTCCCTGGAATTATGTTCTGATAGCCTAAAAGTTGTTTTTCTGCCATTTTCAAAAATAAGAGAATTTTGAAGGAAAACTGAAAGAAGCAAGTAAAAGGCAGGAGGCGAGGCAGGAAGGAGGAAAGGCAAAAAAGGAAATAAAAATCATATAAAAGGAAGAAACAAAGGCAGTGAGAACAAAAACTCCTATCATGACTGCTGAAAATAAGCAGGTGTATTCTAGCTAGACAGTACCAAGGTCTCCTGAGAGCAGTGGTTCTCAACCCTCCTAATGCTACGACCCTCTAATATAGTTCCTCACATTGTGGTGATCCCAGCCATAAAAATTATTTCATTGCTATGTCATAACTATAATTTTGCTACTGTTATGAATTGTAATATAAGTATCGGATTTGCAGGATATTTCACATGATGAGAACCGCTGCCTTACGGGGAAGCGATTGCATATGTTTCATGTGGTCTCAATCCAAACCCTCTGACAAGACATAGTCATCTCGAGCTAGTGCTTTCGGTTCCCCCTCAAATGCCACAGAATCAATTTATACTTATTCCACAAACTTCTGGGAAGTTTCTCAAGAAGCCATCCTGATGATGTCATCTTTTGCCATTGGGTCACTGCAGCTCATCCTGTTTACCTAAATGTGACTGCTCAGGAAAGATCAAGAAAGAGTTTGAGAGGGAATGTACTGCCATGTTTTATGGTGTGTAGGAAAGGCTGGCAATTAGGAAGCCTAACCCAGAACACATCAATCTCGAACCAAGGCTTTCCTTCCGGTTAACTGTGTGTGGCCACTGTTGCTGTTTTGTGCCAAGAGGCTGTAGGGAAGGATCACTCCAGTTTTATTACATTTTCGGTAGTTGGCAATTTCCTTCTGACTTCTTGAAGATCTTAGCAAGTGCCTCTCAACGTATCTATAACTAGATACAAATCATGGCTCTGGGTCCTTTCCACTCCCCTTCATCCTTGGAATCTTACTGTGCACGCTGCCTGTGGCTGGTTCTAGATGACGAAGGAAAACACAACCTGTAACATGTCTGGAGAGACAAATGATCAAAATTCATTGCTAGAACCCTGCTTTGACCTTTCTGTGGAAGTTACCCTTTCTTAGCTTCTGTCTGGGCTGTTGGTGTGAGTAAGGACATGGCTGATGGTACAAAGCCCAAGCCTACTTACAAGATTTCAAACACATTCTTAGTTACTGGTAGCACCAATGGCTTTGAAACAGGCAGAGGACATTTGTAGAAACATAGGATGATTGGCTTTGACAGTGGAAGTATAAAAAGAGCCCAGATTACTTACAGTAAGATAATTGTCCTGCCATGGTGCATACATTAGTTTTAATTTTGTCACTTGTGTAGACAGATACAATTATGCTGGTCAGCTATTTACTTGTATTTCAAGGATAACAGATTTCTTTTTTGCTTTAGAATGAGGGCAATGTGTTGTTGCCAGAGAATTGCTGGTATTATTCTTAATTTAGGTCTTAGGTTTAACAACAGCATTAGGGGAGATTGAAGTTAGACATTAGGAAACATGCTCACTTGCAGGCCTGGAGAAAGATCTATGCCAATGCTAAAATGTTTGAGAAACTGTTGTCTGCCTGAGACAGACCAAGGACTTTCCTACTACAAGTCAGATTTTACTACTTTTCAGTCTCTCCTTGAACACTACACACTTTTTAATACTCTGAGGGTTATACCTTTTAAGATTTGTTTTGATTTGTAATTGTGTGTATGTGTAAGTGTGCAACACATGTATTCCTGCATACATGTATGCACAAGTACCAAGTACTGCATATGTACACATATGTCGGTAGAGGCCAGAAGAGGACCTTGGATACTCGTGGGGTTGAAGATACAGGGTGTTGTAGGTCACCTGATGCTGGGTATAGGGAACTGAGTTTACATCCTTTGCAGAACAGAATGTGCTCTTAAGCTGAGCTATCTCTTCAGGCCCGTAGAGAGCAGAGATGTCTTATTATTCATCCATCTATTTCCCCATCTACCTATCCTTACTTTTTGTTATTTCTAAAAGTTCTCATATGTATATAATGAAATATGATCATATTTACTTCACATTATTGATTCTATACCTCCTAAATCCCAACATGGCTTTCTTCTAGTGTCGTGCCCTTTGGGTTTTTATTTTTCTCTTTTTGATAACACACTAACCTGAAGAAGGGATGTTCCTTTGAGCATTGATGTGAGGCTACCCACTGGAGCATGAAAAAGTACCAGCATTGGCAATCAACAGTTACAGGAGCAAAGGACATTGTTCCTTTAGAGGTTGTGGCTGTCTGCTATCCTCTTATTGAAATCTCACCCAAAATTAAAATGTTTAACTTTTCAATGGAGGATTAATAGAAGACCAAAGAAACTCCGGTCCACAAGAAGCCCCAGAATCTAGTGGTGGCAAGCAGGTATTGACAACACTCGGCTAATAGAAAAAGGAATATGGCATGTACCTAGGCTGGTGGAAAGAGCTTGTTCATGCTAGACAGACATAGCCTGGACACAAAATGTCAAAGCTAGAGAATATGACATATATAAGCATCTTCATAGCTAGATCCAGGGTCACATTATGGAGCTGCCAGGGACAAGTTGGTACAACATTAACACGAACCAAATGGGAGAAGTTCTTGCTGGAGCCTGTGGTAGCCTGTGGGTCTGCTGCTGCTCACTTGTACTCTGAGAACTGTTGTGGGGGAGGCTTAGCTAGCTGACATCCTGCAGCTGTTAGAGTTGGAGCTCACACTAAGATTATACAGTTTCAGAGATGCTCCTGGACATCGTCTGATTGATGGGGGCTCCAGTGCAATGTAAAACTGATCTAAGGGGCACTCAGTCCTAAACTCCCCGGGGACCCTGGCTTTCCAGAGCCACTGAGCTCCGGCTTTAGCATTTCCTACCCAGGGCTCTCTCCTTTCATCCCCTTTTATTGTGTCAGGCCTACATCAGGATCTCAGGCTTCTCCCACCTTCACATGCCCTGTCTTCTCTGATCCCTCAGAGGCATTTCCTTTGAAAAATCTTCTATAGGACTCATTCTATCTTGCTGTCTGCTTCCTGAAGAGTGGAATTGACAGAGATTCAGTGAGGTATTGTGAATTTGAAGTAATAAAAAACCATTTAGGGTTTTGCACAGGGACATTGGATGATAAAACCTCTGCTGTGGAGAGTATTCTAGGTACAGCAGGCAGGGCTGATCTAGGAAACATAAAACATGGGGGAATGACCCATTAGGAATGGGAAGACACAACTTGGAGAGGCAGTATTCCAGCTACAAGACAGAGAGGGATGAGATGAGGAACTCTCAGCTGCTTAGCAGGGCCACAGAGAGGCCAATGAGGTGGCTTGCTGGTAGATGATTCTCAAAGGAAAGGAGAAAGGCTATCGTGGCAGGTGCCATGCTTATGAGGCCATAACCACTTTCCAACCACCAGGATGGACACACTGAGAACAGAAGACACAGTGGTCTCCTCTCTAATCTTTGAATTTTTACTTCCATTTCTAGTGGCTAGAAAGCATGTACTACCATGTAAAGGAGAGCTTTGGTGAACTTCGGTGAATTATTATATGGAATAATTTCTCTTTTTTTTTCTGGTTTGTTTTCTAAACTTGAATGTCAAGAGTATTTTCATTGAAAATTTGGAAATGTCCAAATATGAAATGTGAGTGGTGGTTGTGGGATTCTGTGGCCGGGGGGGCGGGGGGCAGACAATGAGGCTGATGTAGTTACCTGAGTGTCCACTACATCTGCTTCTCTGTTACCCATGTTTTAAGGCAGGCCAGGTAAGTCTGATGGAGCCTTTTCTTTTGCATTTCTGCCATAGGTAGTCAGGTGAGTCAGATGTGTAAATTTGTGGGGAGCAATTTAGAAAATCCTTTGGCTTTGCCAATTAAACAAACTGTTGTGACAGGTGCCTCCTTGAGCCGTGCCCCCTGTACCTCCTAATCATTCCTGAATTAAATATAGGTGATATGCAGAATACTAAAAAAGTCCTGAAAAACCAAAGGATGGGCTTAAAGGACAGGATTAGGCCAATGAACTTATGTCAGCAGATTCTACCTTTAGCTTCTTATATGAGAAAAACCCACCTCTCAGCCATGAGCCATAGAAAATCAGAGACACATCAAATGTTCTCACAACCTTCTTACTGGGGCAGCAGATGGAACTCTGAGTAGGGATACACCTCCTAGTGAGATGACCTCATTGAAGCTACCTTGGTACCACACCTCCAAATGTAATGCACCAACTTCTCACTCCTTACATGGACTGGCCACCCAGAGCTTTGGACATACAGTATGAATGCATTTGGGAATAAAGAATCACTATGCAAAATTTGAAGTCCTGAATTTGTAGAAATTACACTTACATACAAAAAAGTATCTCATTTTATTTTTCCCCTTTATTATATATTACCTAAATGGATCAGGCATAATAGTGGGTCTCCCTAATGTTCATATTTCATGAAAGCATGAGTTAATTACGAAAGAGATCATTTAGTGATGTAAATGTTGAGTGTGTGCCTGCCCCAGGTCCCTGGCCAGCACAAAGCTACTGTTAACCTGAAGGCAACTGATACACCAAGATCATAGAGCATCCTTTAGCAGGAGCTGTGATTAAAAGCTCCTTACATTTTTTTGCCTTTTGTCTGCAGTTCCTGAAGAAGGTGAGGTGTAGAAGAGAAAGTCCCAGGTCCAGGGCAGACCCAGAGACACTTCTGGAAGTCTTAGAGTCAACAAGCAGAGTGGGAGAAATGGCCTTCATGGTGTCTCGGGGTGGACACTGGTTCCTGTCTGACACAAGTAGGAATGACATCTTTAGAACTGAGCACTCAGTAGAGGTCCAGGCAGTGACTAGATATGCTTTCAATAGCCACACAGGAGAGGCTCTTTCAGTGGTACTCGAGTACAGGGTCATGGGGAGTGATGGATGCTGTTGGTTTCTGGCTACTGTCACCAGCCTCATGTTAGGCTACAAATTCCCCAAAGCAGTGGTGTATAGGGCACTATATAGTGTGGATTAGGGCCTGCTCGTTACACTACTAGAGTCTTTGTACGTTGATATATTGTCCTACAGAGGACCTTGCATTTTTGATCCAGAGTAAAATTCTTACCAAAGCAATCAGAATACTCAGATGGCATTTTAAGAATATGCAGTTGAGTGTAATTATGGTCCTGGCTTTTCACACCTCCGCCTAAGGATCCTCTTTGTCCATGTAACTTTGCCTGGTCTTCCCTCTAGATCAACCACCAGCCAGTCATCCCTGAAGCCACAGTGTTATTTAGTAGATTCCATGTGATTTTGATAAAGGATGCACAGTGGCGTATGCTGCTGAGGTTTGAAGACTGTCATGTGGAAGTACAGCAATCTGTGACTAATGTCACAGAGTGACACTAGGCATATCACATGGTCTCTGGGTCTTAATTTTGAATTTTTTTAAATCTATAAAATATTTATAATAATATGACCCATCACACTAGAGTAATTTGAAGATTAAATAAGATGACTCAATATGCAAGATATTATTTCTTAGAAACACTAGAGCCTGAATATGTGAATTTTAACATCTCATTATAAGGCAGTCATCTGTTTTTCTGCCTAAGGGATCATTGTGCAAATAGCGTTCACTCTCTGAACCCTCATGGATATGGTTATACACAGGCCTGCCTTGTTGCTCATTCTGTCTCCAGAGGGTGACACTAGTGGAGAGTCTCTCAGATGAAATTCCACAGCAAACCCATGTCTGCAGAATTGGCTTTAGGGATGGGTAAAGCAAGCTGGAGGCAAAACACTTTTATGATGTTCAAGTTGTAAAGGCTATGGAGGAAGTGGGAAAGTAAAGGAATAAAGTAGAAGTGGAACAAACGTTGGAGCCAAGAAAAAGTTTAAAAAAATAAATAAGAAAGAAAGAAGTTCTCCTGCTTGCTGGCTGGCTTGGCTAATCTCAGTAGACTTTGCTTTATCTGCCCTTTGAGCAGCATTAACAAGAATGTCCTAAGTGCATCTAAGGCATCTGGGGGAAGTGTAGGTACCATTTCTATGGGATGGTACAATCCTTGTCCTTTTCATTTGAATTTGGTTCACGGAGACTTAAGGAGCACACAGACAACCGGCACCATTAGCCATTCCAATTGGTGGGCTGTGAGAAAAAAATATGGGTAAAGAATTCAGCAGGGAAATTAATCTTTCTGTGTGTCCAGTTTTAGTGCATGGAATTATTTTTTTTCTTTTGTATCAACCATACCATATTTAGTTACAATGTGGCCCATGACAAAGTCTGGTGTTGGAGTTTATTTTTGAATAAACAGTGAGCTAACTAGTGTTCTGTAAATTGGCACCTCAGTGCCAGAAGTGTAAAAATCTTACTATCAGTTATTTGCTTTTCTAATGTGTCTATTAGAGTGCCATAATAGTAGAATCTCACTTGAAACAGCTCTACTTGGACTCGGAATACCAGAGATGATACTTAAAATGTGAGCAGCCAGCAGTCAATAAGTTACAAAACTCGTTGTCAGCTGTTACCCTTTAATTTTTTTACTTTTCTCAATAGCACTGTGAAGGAAAAATTCTTATCTTTAATGTGAAGAGGAGACAACAGGCTCTGGGTAGTTAAATAGCGTCTTCAAACTCACAAAATTAGTTGATTCTAATCTCATGACATGAGGTACTCTCTGAGACCTGCTGCAGGACAGTTGTGTCTGGTTCTTTGTCTTCTTTTGTCATCACAAGGAAACACAGTTCATTCCATGGCAGCCCCCTGGGTACCTCTCCACCAGGCAAGTTGTAAAGTGGTTTAAAGGAGAGACCCAGCCCTACCAAAGTGAGATGTTTGTCATCAAGTATCTAAACTGTTCATGGCAGCCTGCTTTCTTGGTTGGTGATTGCTGCATGGCGATTGCTAAGAAAGATGGGTGTGTAACTCACGGGAACAAAATGAGGAGAATGGATGAGTTTAAGGGTCCCAACATTTTAGAGACAGACACTTGGGGTTCAGGCTTGAAAACTTTTCATCTTCGAGTGAACAGCCATGGTGTCTGCCTCCCTTTGCCTGTTCTTTCCCACTTACACCTGCTGTGCAGTGGGGGAGCCAGAGGGCAAAAAAAGTAGACGGGTGCCTCCTGCAGAAAGAAGAAAGGAAGGAAAACAAAGCCTCGCAGGCAGTGAGCCACCCAGCAAAACCAAGCTGGCCAGTCCAGCCTTCCGCCTAACAATGCCCTTCTTTGTAACCCCCAAGTTACAAATTTAGGACACATGTAGGACTGGGGAGAAAAACCCTGCCTTTAAGTTCTGGTTTGACCATTTTGCAAGAACGTCACTTTAGGCAAGTCTCTTGATCTCTCTGGGATTCCGACTTTTTTTTTCATCCATCAAACGAGAAGAATCATCTCTGGCCTGTTTTCTTCCAGGGTTATGATGAGTATGACAAGGGCAAAGGCATGTGGAAATCTCTCTGCTGCTTATTAGAGCAGCAGTCCTCAGGGTGAACATGATGTCCCTATGATGGGCAGGAGACTAAGGATGCTACAGGTCCTTAGCATGAGCCTTGCAATGATGTTACTGCTTTTGATAAATTTATAATTTGTACCTTGTAAATTCAAGCATGCTCCCCTCTGAATGTGATTCGGAAGGCTAATGAATGAAATACCTGATTTTCAAATCCCAACAGTTGGTGTTAATTGGAAGCAAACACACACCTTCAGGTTTGATCTATCATAACAAGACAGTCAGAAGACTTAACCTCAAAGCAATTCATGATTGCACCACTCAGAGGCCAGGGAAGACCGCCGCATTTCAAAGGCTTTGGGTGTATCTCTGGATCGTTGGTCCCTTCCTGGGCTCTTCCACTCTATTTGCAAACACAGTAAACTAGAAGTAAGAAATGGACCAAAGGAAATGTAAGGGGACAAGACAGAATGTTTTAAAATAAACTGAAAATATTAAATCTGTAGAATTTAATTAAAAACAACCCCAGAGGTTTCTGGCATTCACTGCTGATCCATGATGAAATCATTTGCAGTCCTTTTACAAAAGTATGACCTGGAAGCATAATTAAAGGGCCAGCCTACTAAATGCAGGGTCACGAGAAGAGACAATATTAAAATAGTGGGAGTATGTAATCCTCAGGGTTAAAAAAATGCATCTTTCTCTTACACCAATGCATATACACTAAGCTATAAGAAGACAACCTCCTGACAAAGTGGACTTACATTCTAAGGCCCTTTTGTGGGTGCGGTAGGGATTATATTTAGAACCTTGTATGTGCCAGGAAAATCCCTTATCACTGAGACTTGTCTCCGTCCCTTGTAGAGTTTTATAAAAGCAAAGCTCTGGAACTTGTCTCTCCCCACAGAGCTACAAGTTACAGGGAAGGAAGGTTCCTTTCAAAATCTCCATCTGGAAAGTCTTTCTCTTCCTTTCCTATTTAAGAAAGAGTGTGTAAGAACACTGCTCAGCATTTTACCACTGCTTACTCTTGCTGGCTCTTAGTTCTGTGAGGTCAGTACCCATGGTACAAAAGGGGAAACTGAGGCTCCCCAAGATTCAGAGACTGTTTTAAATTACCCAGCTGATAAGTAGGTTAGTCTTGAGTAGAGATGGTGGCTGACATCAGCTCCCAAGGGATCCATTAAGTGATGAATTCCCATGCTAAATTGCCTATGTGTCTGAAAACATATATTGTTTATATTTTTCTCATATATACATAATACAGATATATTCTTCACACATATACATGAAGTAATCTATTCTGCTTGGGGAATAAGGAGACTGACAAGCTTTCTGACTTTTCTTAAATCCTTGAAACAAAACTTTAACAAGAATACTGTGTCAAGACCAGGATCACCAGAATATTCTCTCCCTCCTGCTACTTCCTCACCATGCTGGTACTACCTCCCTAGTTTGCTACTCCATCACTGGTCACATGATTCCAACAGCATCGTTATAGAGCTCCATATCTAGCCTTACTGTTGATATGCCTGCCCTGCCCTCAGCATGAGCTCTTACATACACAGATCCTGTGGCTTCATGCCTGTGTGTGACACAGTGCCCTCCTCAAGAAAGGCACTCAGACATGGCGAATCAACCAGGATCTATTCTGGCCACTATCTCTCACCTTCTTTCTTTCCTCTGAAATGGCAAGTGATACTCTTTTATAAACAAATCATTAAAAGCTTCAAATATGTGGAGCTTTCAGAGCATGCCAGGGGTAATAAGGACAAGTTCAGTTTCATTAGAAAAATTGTCTTAATTTGATGTGTCTTTATATGCAAATAATTGTGTAGTAAGATATATTTGATAGATTGTTTTTAAAAGCTGTAATCGTAGCATACTTCCTGTAGTTTTCCAAACACTCTCGTGTCTCCCTTGGGTATTTACTCTTTGCTCATCCCAAAGCTGTACAAGCCATGACAGTAAAACCCTACTGCTGGCAATACCACATATATTGGTCACAGCACATGGCGCAACCAAGTAGGTACTGACTAGGAAGCTTCTTCCTCAAAGGCTAGTGTTCAGGGTATCAGAAGATGCTACACAGGCTACCGAGTGGAATAGCAATCAGCAGTAGCCTTACCTAACTGTGAGTAAGGTGAACTTATAATGCCTGACTCTTGTTCTACCTGATTTAAAGAATGGGATGGCGTAAGCCTGGTAAGTAGCTTTGCCTTATCCATCCGTCATAGTCACATCTGAAGACATGAAGAAGCATGAAGAATGTGTGTGGTTTGCTGTTTGACTCCCAGTAGAGCCAGTTTTCAGAAGGATTTAGAGGGATGTGGCTTCTCTGTTCTCCCCATAATCAAGATACCTCCCCATCAAATCTTAGCCCCCTAGAGTCTCCCTAAGAAACACAACTGTTAAAAAAAAAAAGAAACACAACTATGGGATCAATGAGATGACTCAGTATGTGATGGCATTTGCCACAAAAGCCGACAACCCAATTTTAAGCCATCAACCCAATTTTGAGCCCAGAAACACAAAGTGGAAGGGATGAACAGACTTATGCATGCAAGTTGTCCACTGATCTCTACATGTACCATGGCATATATGCTACTCTTGAAAATTGAAAATTATGCAATTATGACTTAGGACAACAGCTTATGCCTTATCTCTGAGCCCTGGTTCCATTAAATTTGGCCACAGTTTTAGGAAGTGGCTTGGATTGGAGCTGAGAGTGAAAGTATTTGTATTCAAGGTCTACATTTCAGGACACTTTCTTGTTTTATACATCTTCGATTCATTTGCATGATGGAAACTGACCTGCTTTTTGAAAGGGCAGGGGCACCTTCTAGCTTCTATCTGGGAACATGACATATGCAAATGAACATTTACTCTATGCTAAGCAAACATGGTCAGTTACTGCTGTGGGTCAATGAGGGGACTGTAAGGAAAATACAATACGGAAAATAAA
>OU015752.1:111935647-111948652 GCA_907169655.1 Acomys percivali | reverse complement strand
GACCCTGGTTGCCCTCCTCCTTATTACTGTATGTCCCTCATGTTACTGAAAGTATCTGCTTCTATGCCTGTCTTCATTACTATGCTAACAGAGAGGAAAAGAGCCTCATCACTCACCTTCTATTACATTACCTAGCACAGGACCACTGTGTATTCAAAGTGTGCTCTTGTGTGTTTGCTTTTTTTATTTTATTTTGATTGAGCAAAATAATCCAATACTCATTTCACTCTACTTTGTCCCAAATCTCCTTGCTCATCACTTGCAGAAGCATCCAGAGTCTTGACAATAAGATTGTGTCATTTAGGGGGCAAAATCAATAGGCTTCTCTTAAGGAGGATTGCTTTGATTAAGCAGAGGGAACCCTAGAGAACACAGAGCTCCAGCCCCCTTCTGCCAGGATGTGATAGAACATCTTAATTTCACAAGAGGGGAGGGGCTTCCAGAGTTCCTGGAGAGGCCGAGGTCAGCTGTGAAAACACAAATAAGTTGAAATCTTCCCAAAAGTTTCTATTTGGATTTTGGCAGGACTGTAATTGACCACCCACATAGGCGAGATAATGTGAAATCTTTTGAGTGAAATTCTTGAAAAGCCAAATGCAAATGCAGCAAATGTGGGAGGGACAGGCTTTGTTTGTGCATGTTTGTGTGTGTGCACTCTATTTTTCAAAACAGTGTTCTAAAGCCTGGCTGATCATGAAAATAATAAGCACTGCTAGTTTATAGGTAAACTCATTAGAGATTTCTGGGGGCGAATTCACCAAGAGAAAAAAGGATGCAGACAGTTCTTGCTTTTAGATCAAAGGAATTCTCGGAAATTGCATCTTTAAAGCTGACCTGGGAAAGCTGTTCTTCCTGATTAGAAGCCACTGGCTTCTTTTCCCTGCTCCAGGAGGGTGGCAGGTGAAATTAACAGGTAGAGGACAAGAGTTTGCAGTGCTTTTCCCTGAAGCTGGCTTAACAAAACGCTTATTGTTCCCCAAACTGCCAGGGTGAGGAGGTCCTGGAGTGACTACAGTGAGCATGACATTGCCTCAAGGACAGTCAGCAAGAGTTTGCAGCTTGTGTCAATACCTACTGTATTTTTTTTTAAAACCCCTTGCAAATTTTGTTATGAAATCTTGTAACCCAGGACGCACAGCTTTCTCTTCATCCCTGATACCTACCTGACTGCTAAATGGTAGTGATTGTTACCAATTGCTTTCTCACACTGCGCTGAGATTGTTGGGATTCCTGTGAGAGACTGGAAGATTCTTGGGCAAAAGAAGGAACCGTGATGAAATGCGCAAGATGTAGACTCTACATGATGGCACAGGGTCCAAATTCAAAATTTACACTTACTAGCTGAGTGATTTTAAGCAAGGCACTTAAAATCTTTCTCTCGGTTCTCCATCTGCAAAGTGGGCGTAGTGATACTACTCTCTCCAGGGTTTGTGATCAGTACAGATGAGAGTTTGGCTCCTGAGCACCCATAGAATATGCTAGGCATACTGGCATGTTCCTATAGTCTCAGTGGGAAGAGAGGTAGGGACAGGAGAATCCTTGGAACTCTGTGGCCAACTAGTCTTGTAGAATCAATGATCATGGATTCAATGAGAGAGCTGTCTCAAAAAAAAGGTTGGAGCATGATGGGAATTACTTGATTTTGAACTTTGACCTCCACATGTACACACACACACACACACACACACACACACACACACACACACACACAGAGCACTAAGCCCAGTCATCATGGCCATGACTTGCTTTTAACATAAGTTCTGACCTATAGTCGATGCTATCAGCCATCAGTAGATGCTGTTCTCTTTCGTCCAACTTCCTAAAACAAAAAACTCTACATGATGGCAAAGGGTCCAAATTCAAAATCCGGGGCTTTATCCTTAACATGCCACTTCGATCTACCCTAAAACATCCAGTTCTGCACCGTTCATCTCCATCTGTAGCCTGAAGCACTCCTTCATTCCCATCACCCCTTGTCCTAACTGAAATCCTTGTCGTTGCGCATCTGAATCTGGCAGTCCTCTTTAACCTGTCTTACATTCTACTTTGCTGCTCTCCTGTTAAGGTAGCAGTCGGAGAAGTCTTTAAAAACTTGTCCTGTCAAGTGACTCTAGCAGGAAATTCTGAGTTCTTAAAGAAACCCACACAATTCTTAATACGGTTAAAGAACCTCATCCCCTTGTGGCAGCTCATCTTCAAGTAGGGACACTCTTGAATCTGGGACCACAGTTTTGAAAGTAACCTTTTCCCCTCAAGACCTTCATTTCATTCCAGAGTATTTCCTTCCTTTGTCTGTGTCTTTAGGCCTTAACCTTCAAAGCTGGCCCTATACAACTGCCCTCCCCAGTCTCCTTCCCCATTTTAAATGCCATTCTCTTTTACCCACATCCATCTGAACAAGTGGAGGGACCTGCTTGTTGACTGTTTCCTCCACCAGTTTCTAAGTTCCACAAGGACAAGTGCTCTCTGTTACTTACTTCAGCTCAACGCTCGACAAAATTTCTGGTGCTCAATCAATAATGAGCAAACAACTCAATGCCCCAAACCATCCACTCAGTAGATCTGAGGACTGCAGCAATGGATGAAGCGAGAAACATCTGTGCTCTACAGTAAATACAAAGGCTCTAACATGCCTTCGTTAGTTTTTTTCCTGCCCAATTTGATTCTACTGTGGATGGAGCTGTGTTAGAAGCCATCTAAGTACATGGAGAGGGGCATTTCCATTCTGTGAAAATGAGATATAGCTTCCGTGTTATTCACACAAAATCCCAGGGGGGAGAAAGCAACTGCAAATCTTATCTTGCTCAGTCCTGTTGTGATGTGTGCATATGAATGCATGTGAAATCATTCTTAGTCACCAAGAAATGATAATATTTCAAGAATTCAACTTGAAGATGCTCACAAGATACCAAGACAGCCAATAATTACACACTGTAGTGACCTTGGGCAAGAAGCACAAGAGTGAATTAGGTTAGTGAAGATAAGAACACTGAGACCCTGAGTGAGACTGGGTAAAAGAATGTCAGCTGCACATATAAATGGAATTGAAGCTGGTCAGACTCACAGCTTAGTGATGACACACAGCTTAGTGATGACAGGAGTCTCCATTATAATCTTGTAGGAAATAGAAAATCAGGTAACGGAGAGCTCACGGTTAGGGTTAGAGGCAGTTGGGCCTGTGTTCAAAGCATGGATTTTTCTTCTTATGGATTTTAAAGTCTGATCAAAGTATTTAACCTATATTTTCAATGTATCCAAAAAACAAGAGAAATTATCTTACATGAAAAAAAATTTGTCATCAGATTTTGAAGCATGATGTGCATAATACAATGCACACAGTATGGTGCCATATATACTTGGCGTCCCCCAAAGGAAGCTATTTTGGGTTATGTAAACTTCTTATTGTATGGATGAAAAATTCTAACTCAAAGAGAAACAAAATTTGCTAAGTATCAGGTAACAACACAAACACACAAACAAAATCTGGGCTGTTTAGTGTGATGCAGATTTCTAAATTGAAAGCTGAAGAGATGGCTCAGTTGGTAAAGTGCTTGCCATGCAAAGCAAGCATAGGGACCTCAATTCCTAGCCCTCACACCCATGTCAACGCAGAGTGGCCATGCTATAATCTTAGAATGTGGGAGACAGAGATAAAGGATCCCTAAGACAAGTTAGCTAGCTGGACTGGCCAAATAGGTGAGGTCTGGGTTCACATGAGAGACTCAACTTCAATGAATAATGTGGAGAAAGACGGAGAAAGCCACCTAATACCAACGTTTCTTCACCACCCTTACACAGACACAGGTACCCACATACAGGCAAATACGTGTGTGTACACTCTGTCACATACACATCCAACAACAACAACAACAACAACAATGACAACAACAACATTTCTGTATTGCTCTACCCTATCTTCTTTTTTCCCCTTTTCTTAAACACATATCCCAAAGAACACAGCAACATGTAGAAGATGATGGAAAGCCTTTCAGAGGAATTTATGGTCATAGAAATATGCACGTCACAGAGGGTAAATTAAGGAACCTACTGTTACTTTCACCTCTTGTTAAGACATCTATACAACTTGACTAAGGATATGGAAAAATCCTTTAAATACATGCGCTAAATAAGACTAAACACTGATATCTTTTCTGTTTTAAGGAAAGAAGAGAGAGCTGAGAGTTTAATATGGGAGCTTGATACTTTAAGGCCTGGTCAGGGATGGGTCAAAATCAGAATTGCAACATTTTATTACAATTCAGAGACACAAGATTATATCTTGGTCCAGCCTGAATCAGGAAGTTTAAAATGAGACCTTGATATAAAGTCATGATCAAAAATACAGAATAAGTAGAAGAAAAGCAGCATTCCCTGCAAAGAAGTGTTGGTGTAGAGTTCACATGTAGACAGTATTTAAACTTTCATTGGAAAAATAAAGATCAATATTTTCATCTTGAACTTGTTCCATGTGCTTGTATAGTTTAGCATAGATGGGACTAAAGTTCCTATCAGGAAACTCCAAGCTGAGAAACTAATATGAGATTGGTTCTCCTTTAGGGATAATTGTTAAATATATGGTAGAAATGAATACAAAAGAGCATTAGCAGGGGAGATCTGTCAACGGCAACAAGTAGTCCTCTGAGAACTCATGACAACAGAAAAATGATTAATAGCACGAACTAATTGTGTTTAAATTATTACAAAAAAAAAGATGGAGAGATGGCTTAATGGTTCAGATCATGTACTACTCTGGCAAGAAATTCATACTTGGTTCCCTGTACCAATGTCAGATAGTTTAAAATCTCCCCGAACTCCAGCTAGTGTCTTATGGACTTGGTGGGCTTCTACACTCATAAGTGTACATGCGTGAGTGTGCGCGTGCGTGCACACACACACCACTCATAAGTGCACACACACATACACACATGTGCACAAGTAATTAAAAATATATTTTAAAATTGTATGAATAAAAATAATACATTTAAACTATGAATCAAAAATGGACATGCAAATGAAAGAGCTAAGTACAATTCCTAGACACTAAAATTTTTAAATAAAAGGCTAATAAAAATGGGTTGACCAAAAGATTAGCTGTAGATAAAAGAGAGAGGGTATTTAAATATAGTTCCTAGATAATTGAAGTATAGCTAAGGAAACATTCAGATTGCAGCAAAGAAAAAAAAGAGATAGAAATGTTAACTAGGTTAAAAATTACAAAAATCAAATATAAAGATTCATGACTTCTATATGTCTAATAGTAGTTTGAGATGGGAAATTGCAGGCATGAGGGATTTGGGGTGAAGTAATCATAAGGAATTATTATCAGGAACTTTCAGCATGAGCAAAATTCTTGACCCCTCAGATTTCAGATCATAATAAAATACGTGCAGAATGTTTATAAACGATAGACCTAGAAACAGGATGGTAAATTTGTAGAACAGCCAAACCCAAAGAAGATCACTGACATACCAAGTAGAAAAGGAAGGTTACTTAGGAAACTGTTTCCAACAAACAGACAAGAAGCCACTAAAGACATGGCATAAGCAGTTGTCAGTCTGGAAGGCTGAGAAGTGTTTGATCATCCAGCCTTACCAATAAAGAGAAAACTAAAACAGATAAAAAGAAATGAATGCAACATGGAGAAGTGAAATACATGAACAAACAAAAAGTAAAACAATAATGCCAATTTTGCTGTTCAGTATGTCCAATGAAAGTGAGAAAATTCTTAAAAGATAAATAAGAAAGTAAGTTGGAAGCTATGGGATCACAGAAAACAGCACCATAAAGGAACAAATCAAGCTCCCAAAATTGAAAAATTAGACAAAATTACTTCCTAGAAAATGATAACTTAATAAAATTGATTTGAGAAGGAATTGTCCACCTCCACTGACTGTTAATAAACTGAATGAGTAGTTTGAAATGTGGTTTCCTAGCTTGATTATACAGTGCTAATATGCTGACATTTATAAAACAATGTCACCACGATAAAGGCTTTACCTTGGGACACTACAATACTTCCCTCAAATATACAAGCACGTTCACACTTGAAGCCAGATTCTACTTTAAGTGTTTTCAATAAAAAGTAGAATCAAGTTTGCCCTCTGCCTCAGAAAGATTTACAGTCTAGTAGGAAGATAAATTCATAAACAGAGGCAGAGATATTTGTTGCACAGGCCATTCTGGCACAGTGGAAATGGGTATAGCCATCCTGTGTTCTTCTTTTTACCCAGGGTGGGGACTGAATCACAATCTTGCATATGTGAGGGAAGGGATGCATCATCTACCTTATCTTATATTGGGGAAAGGCTAAGGCCAAATTGTCCAGGCTGACCTTGAACTTGTCATGTAGGTCAGGCAGGCTGGAATTTGGAATTTTTGATCTTTCAGCCTTGAAAGCAGCTGGGATTACAGACTTGTAACACCATGCATAAGTAATATACCAACTTTTTATCTTTCAAAATTCAATGCAGTATTGGAAGTGAAGATGTCATATTTTTGCCTGTTTTTATTAAGATATTGAAGTTCTTATTTTGAAGTAATTTTGAACTTAGAATCTGCATCCGCAGTACACAAAGCAAATAACACCTACTAAAACAAAAAAAGAAGGACTTGTTCCATCCAACCCCACCTTATCAGCAGGAAAACTATCCCAGATTCAGTACTTATAGGGGGCAGATTAAAGGGAAGGACTTGACAGCCAGGCCATCTGAGCAATGTGTCTCCAGAGCCTGGAAGGAGGAGACCATTTGTCAACATTTGTCAGAAATCGGCACTTCACTGTCTCACTTTGTCTCCTTACACAGTTCTGCTCTGGCGCTGGCTCTTGAAGGCCTTCACAGTTTAGTCCTTTCACAGCCTAAGATGTTTCTGGGAGACTTGAAAACACCTCCCTTTTATTGAATGTTACTCATGGCCAACTAAACAGAAAACATTTCTCTCTCATCGCACTGACTTTTAAATTAACTTTTCTAATAAGTCAAAAGTCTGGATTCAGTTTGGTATATAAATTTCCTCTCTAAGAAAATTGTGTCAAAAATTTTGGTCTTAAAGCTTTGCTGCCCCTGGCTTGCTAAGGTCCACGGGGAGTGACCCAGAGACACCATCTACTGCCTTGTTCTCCCCATGACAAGCCCTCTTCGGCCTTTGAACATAGCAAGCTGCTCCTCTCCCATTTCACCCTGGCTTCCTTGGGTGTCCCTTTTGGCTGTACATAACATCAACTTTGAGCCAGACTGAAGGGAAACCTGTATTTCGAACGTACTTTTTCTCATCGCAGGCATTCTAAACCCTGTTATTTAAAAAGAAAATGAATACTATTAGAGTAGGGTTGATGGTAGAGATTTCTCTATGAGGAATATTTTACAGTCTCAAGTGAGCATTTTATGGAGTGCCAGAAGAGAGACACTGTCTAGATTATCTTAGCTGATGGTTGGCCAAGATCAAACAGAAGTTTAGCATAGGCTTCAATCCTCAAGCCTTTCTCTCTCTTTTTCCATTCATTGACACACTTATTGATTGACTAGCTATATTGTCCCAGTAGTGTTCTCCTATATCACTAACCTCAGGAGACTTTAGGTTTTTCTCTCCATTTAAGTTTCTTGAATCATCTGCTGTTGGTGCTAGTGAGAGATGATGGAACCCTGGGACCACTCACCACATGAATTGGTTGGTCCACTGAAGAACTCCTACTGGCTGGAGTATGAGGAGGTAGAATCTGGCTAGAGGAAGGTCACTGTGCACGTACCTTGAGGGGCTTGGCTCTTGTCCTGTCTTCTCTCTGTTCCTTGATGTCTCTGCCTCCTGTCATCTATGAGCTGAGCACCTTTGCTTCATTATACACTTCTTACCATAATATTATGTGTCCCCATGTATGGGTCCAGTCACCACGGATCCAAGTGACAATGGACCACTGAAGCCGTAAACCAATGTAAACCATTCTCCTTTGGACTGTTTTTAACCAGATATTTGGTCACAGTGGTACAAAAGATGACTAAAATAAAGCCCCTCTGCCAACAGAAAGGACCAATCACCAAGTTGCACATCGATGAGAGATCATAAATACCTCCATTAATGCATCTACCAATCGTTTGACTTTTAAAGTCAGCAAGTCAGTAACATCAAATCTTAGACTTTTTAGGACTTTGAATTGGATTTTCTACTTGAATCACATAGGAAGGACATCCAGAGGACTTTCATTGTTCAGACAGATCACATCAGGGTTTGAGTTGGGGAAGATAGAGACTAGGAACAGCCTCCTGCCACCAAGACAGGGTTTCTGAAGGCCTGGACTCACTTTGTAGACCAGGCTGGTCTCAAGATCAGAGATCCATTTGCCTCTGCCTCCTGAGTACTGGGATTAACGGTAGCTGAAGCAGCAATTTTTAAGGCTTTTGAAATATATCAATATACACCCCATGATTCAAACCACTATTCCAGGAAATACATCTGACATTTTATTTTGCAACTCACTTACCTGGGCATCTTGCGTGTGTGACATTTCAGTTCAGTTTGTCAGCTATGGGGGCCTGTGATTTTGCCTTTCTATGGTGCTCAAAAGTGAAGTTAGGCTATTTATTTGTATATACACCTTGAACAGCAAGATAACAGTAGAGGTTAAGTGAGTCTTTGTCTTCTCTACTTCTCCTGAACGTAAGACCTTGTACCATGAGTGTCTTGTACCTGAAGATGGGGCCTGTTCAGTGGTGGACACAAGTGTCAGCAGGATGACATTCATGTATAGAAAGTGCAACGGTCACTGAGCTCCCCAGTTCTTGAGCTTAATGAGATCCCAGGGCTCTGAAAGTTTCAGACAAATTAGGGGAGAAGTAACAGAGAAAATCAACTTCAAATAATCAGAATAGGAGATTGTCAGGGCCTTGTACAGAACTCTGCCTAGCCACCACCAAAAAGAAGGCAGGGTCAAATCTCTTCAAGAAGAGGTTAAGGGAACTTTAGATACATTAAGATATGAAGTTAATCCTCTAAATTCTCACTGAGAAACAAAGTGATGATGTAGACTACATGATAGGGCTTGAAAATATCACCAAAGCAGGGACAGCTTCATCCTTGGCGAGCAGGCAAAGAGATTGCAGGTAGAATATCATCAAGGCGAGCAAGAGGGCAGAACAGCCATAACTCAGGTGAGCAACACCAGCCTCCTCTCAGAGTAGCCCAACGTCCCAGCCCACCTTTTCCAGAGCACTCTACACTTCTTTATGCTATTTGCAGAAATGAGCCAGCCTTAGAAAGAGATTGGATGGTTAATAATTCACATAAGACACTTGTCTATATTTTGTTTAACCTGCTTCGTCTAGTAGAACTCGGAATGAAAATCATAATTACATCTTTCAGTGCTTTTAAATGTGTTCTCTCATGCAGTAATAAGATGAGATGAGATGGACAAACAGCTCAGGGAGTGGTGTCTCAGAACATGCCCAGAGTTGAATTCACATGTTATCTTATGTGGCTTCTGGTCTTTGTACCCTGTGTGGCTCTGGGAGAATTCCTAAGTCTCTTGAAGTCCCTGGTTTTGTTTTGTTTTTGTTTTTTGTCTTAAATAAACTGGGTTTTGTGAGGATTAAAAATCTATTCAGAATTCCAGGTTCCTATTAAGAGCATAATCAGTCATAGTTATTAGTATGTTAAAAATTGATTATACTTTGCTGACACCTGCTTTTAGATTTTTAAAAAAAAATTAATTAATCTCAGACATAAAAGGATGCTAAAAATCCCCCAAAAGGGAGCAGTTTGAAAGGTTCCTGGGCTCTGTGGAAAAATCAGTATACACGGCAAAACATGTTGAGTAACACTCAGAGAACGAAAAGCATGTGACCACTCCTTAGAAAAATGTTTTTTTTTTTTTCCTTCCTTCCTGTGTGTGTGTGTTCTGCATGAGGATCATAGGTCTCTAGAAAGCCACACAGTGTGACCAGGGCACAGTCCACTTTGTGAGTTCTGACTAGAGAGGGTTGGCAAAGGAGAAGCATCTTAGGAAGTGAAGAGTGAGGTCTCCAAGGAAACCAGAGCATGCAAGCCCCTCATCGGCATATCTCGGGGGTGGGGAGAGCCTGCTGACTTCCCTTCTGTGGGTCTCACTGGTAGAGGCTGCACTCAAGGTCCCTGGGGTCTTCCATAATAGGATTCTCAGCAGATGAGTTGCACAATGGAACTACGTTCATGAATTTGCTCCTTCTTTGTCCCCGGTTCAATATTTCGTACTTAAGAAGGTGTGTAAAGCTTGGTGGCCTTGGTGTTTATCCCTCCTCCCGGGAGCTTACTTCTTCAGCCTGAAAATCTCACAATTAAGACAAGGAGGGCTTTGATCATTCAGTTTCAACTTCGAGCCGTGGCTTATCTTAAACCTGCTATGTTATTAATTTGCAGATTGGATTTAACATTTCATGTGTTTAACACATGCTACTTTCTGAAAGCGAATTTAAAGCACTGTCTTCCATAAAATGTTAGTCTCCGAGCAAACATTTGTTTGGGTTTTTAAAATAGGCCTTGAATTCAGACCTAGTTTATCTCCAAATAAACTTCTTTTCCTTGAAGATGTGAAGGATGAGAGAGTAAGAGTACCTTAGTTACTGTTCTGCTGCTGTGACAAACATGACCAAGGCAATGCATAGAAAGAGGGGTTCATTTTGACTTGTAGTTCTAGAAGAGTCTATCATGGTGGGAAGGATACCAATATATGGCAGGCATGGTACCAGAAGGTAACAAGGAAGCCCAGAACTCACATTCTCAATGGTAAGCAGGAATCAGAGAGCACATAGGAAGTGGAGTGAGGCTACAGACACTCAAAGCCCGCTCATAGTAATACACTTGCTCCAGCAAGGCTCAACCTCCCAAATGTTCCATAGCTTTCCCAAGCAGCACCACCAACTGGGACAAAATGTTCAAATATGGTAACCTATGGGACTTTTTTTTTTTTTTAGTTTTTCTTTTTTTATTAAGTATTTATTTTATTTTTTACATATACATTTATATAGTTACACACATATACATAACCTACCTACATCAAGAAGAACCATGAAACAACCAGGAATTATGTAAATGTTACATCCTTATTGTTTTGTCTGTTTGTTTTTGGAAGCCCTGAAGAAAACATCTTTCCTATCTTGGTGCATCTAAAATTATGAATGTAAATCAATATCTATCTATCATATCTTGTCATTTTCAACTTAAAGCATCAATGTAGACTTAAAACATCTTAAACCCTAAACAACTAAGCTTAATTGTAAAACTAAATTATCTGGTCTTCAACCCCATCAGAGACTTGAGAAGGAATAAAATTGATTACCTGAGTATACTGGGAGTACATGTTAGTAGCTTACCAAATGAGAAGATGACAGAGGCAATTTGCTACCTGACAGTCACTCAAAACTTTCTATAATGTTGAAGCATCTTCTTCAGCCTTCTAGCCCAATATATCTGACAGACATATTTGTGAGGTAGGAACTGTTGAGAACTTTCTTACCCTGTCTTGGCACAGTTTGGCTGTCTACTCTGTCTGCATTCAAGCTTGCCCTTTCCTAGGCAGAATTCTTTCTGTGGTAGAAACAAGAACAGTTTGCCCAGTGGCTTGTCTGCCACGCTTAAAGCCATCTCCACAAGGAGGTTCTTTGATGCTCATCATCCTCTTTGAGGTAGGCTGGGTGTTACCACAGGTTAACCTGTCTCATTGTCAATGAATCTTTAAAATAATAAAAACATTTTAAAATGCCATATTCTGTATGTCTCTGAGGTTTTTGAAGACCTTATTTAACTATTTTGCCTTATCTTTCTATAGAATCATATCTTCTGTTGCACCTAAGATGTATATTCTTGTGATAAAAATAGACTAGTAATTGATATGACTGTGATTTGATCAACTAACAGTTAAATTGTGTAACTTATTTATCCTAAACAGCCTGCAATAGCACTTTCAAAGTATAGGATGTAAACCTTGTATTATAATTGAGTTAAATGGGTACAATACCTTATTTTAAAGTAGAAATATATATAAAATGTGTGTGAATAATAATCTTACATTGGAATTCTATACTACTGGATATAAAATTAAACTTATTTTGCATCTACATACAAAATTCTATACCGGTGCATTAAAAATAACCTTGTGAGTGACGATCGAGGCATTAAGTTGAGGAGTAGACTCGGTAATCTACTTTTTGTTCTATCTTCCCTATGTATTGCTATATTTCTTCCTTCTTTCTTTTCAACCCTTATCTCCAAACCTAAGAATGGAAGATAAAGGAAAAGAGAGACATTCCTGAATCCAACCTTATTTTCTTTCTAAATAATAATAACATAACCAACTCCCATTGAAAATAACCCTCTATAGCCCAAAAAATCTACCAAAAACCTACCTAACCCCTTTTTAAAGGAAATGGGATGTCGTTGTCTTAAGGTTTCTTCTGGCTGATTTGGGATGAATAATACCTTTGTAGAGACCCAAATAAAAATGAGAAAATGGTTAAACAAGCTAGGAACAGCATTTCTAAATGTTGATAAATTCCAGAGTTAATTAGGGTCCTATGTGTGACAGTCTGAAATGCTGGACCAATTTGGGATAGGAAACTTTCTTCTAAGGTGTGCTGGGAACTGTCTTGGCATTTCTTATTAGGAAGACCAGAAGGGAAAAGGAGGCAGCATTTGAAAGTGGGTCTTCTGTATTTTGTGATGGTAAGCATATAGCAAATGGCTAAAATTTTCTACTTTGACAGATATTGGCTTTGATGAGATACCGACTGTGCTGGACACATTTAATGAGAAGTTGCCATTTAATTTGTGTATAAAAGGAGTCACTAAAGGCTGTTCTCACAATTCTTCCATCTACTATTTACAATAGTTCAGTATTATTTACTCATCAAAAGACAATGACTATGTCAGAGGGTCAATTGTATTTTAATGCTTATTTTTCTAAATATGCCCAAAGGTATTTTCTGAGATCTATAATTATAAAAATCCTGATAGTCACAATTAAGCAGTCTCCTCATTAAAGGA
>OU015752.1:111891667-111931667 GCA_907169655.1 Acomys percivali | reverse complement strand
AGCTCTGTACAGGGTGAGCAGGAAGAGAGCCTTGAAGAGCCGAGACCTAAACCAGGCTTGAAGCTCCCATCTTTTACCTGTACATCACAACTAACTTCTCAAGCCATTCAGTTGAAACAATTTGTAAGGAGGGCCACAAAGCTACTTTTGCAATTATGTGATTTGATAGTGAGTAAGAGAAAAGGTTGAGCAGTGTAGAGAATTGTAAGTGGGTATCTCCAGAATTTCATATTTCAGAGCTTAAGAATATCCCCCCTCTCTCTTCCTCCCCATCCCTACCTCCCCCATCTTCTCTCCCTCCTTTACCCCCCTCTCATATTTGGAGTGTAAGTATGCACATGTCATGATGCATGTGTGGAGGGCAAGGGCCAATCTCTGTGGCCATCCTCCTCTTCTACCCATCTATTCTTTTGTTGTTCAGCACTGTGTACCCCAGGCTTCATGGCTCACAGGCTTCTGAAGCTTCTCTGTCTCAGCCTTTCATCCTGTCCTTGGAGAAGTGGGATACTAGATATGTATTAGTGCACCTTGACTGTTGGGGGCTTCGAGGAGTTCAAGTTGAAAATCCTAATACCAGCATGGCAAGTGCTCTGTGCACTGAGACATCTTTCTAGCACAAACTCTTCTCAATTCTACCATCCCTATCCCTTTATAGTCATTCTTTGTCAAGTCTGCAGAGACATCCACCTACAAACCAAACCCAGTCTCTGAACACCTTTCTTTCTAGTCCTTAGTATCCCTTAGGGCTCACTGTTGAGTTCAAAAGTCTTTAATTCAACTGTTACGTACATGAAGCCTCACTAAAAGATGCCAAAGGGCTTATCAGACAGAGGGAGCTTAATAGAATGACCATAAAACTCTCAGGCATATTCCTTATGGCCAGAGCTGTAGGAGGTACATTTGTCATTTGCGGGGTTGTACATACACAGACAGGAAAGTAGAAATGTCTCTAATAATATTTAATGACCATATCTTGGGCAATATGCTATCAATTGTTTCTTGGGAAAGAAGCTATTCAGTGGCTGTGCAGACAGACATTGACAGACCAGGGATCTTCTCTGAGGGTCTAGCTGTGAGTTAGCAGACAATTCCAAGAGGCACTGGCCAAGTCAAATGAGCCACACCTCCGCTACTTTTCCTCATCTGCCTCCTCAGCCTAGGAAGGAAACCCTATAGCCATCTTGAACTGCAAACTACTTCCTGTTTTGATGGGTAAGAAAATTACAGGTTAGAGATAGCATACCTTGCCTTAAGAATCTTAAATGGGAGAGTTAGATTTATGGTTTGATTCTGTCTTGAAAGACCTCGCACAGAAAAAAAAATGTGTTGTGACAGGATGCCACTAGCCGATGAGACTTTTGTTCCTCCTGAACTTTCTCTCAGCTCCTTCTTCACACTGTCCAGGCCTGACTCTACCCAAGGAAACACCCAGTCCTAATATTGCCTCTCCTCCAAGACATCAGGCTTCCCATTACTTTTTCTTCTCTCCACTCCCATGTCCCAACATCATTGGGTTCAACCTCAGGAAACATATTTATATTTCCTCTCCTTTCCATTCCATTCTTGCAAGCCAGGGTCACATAACCTTCCTTCTGGATCATAGTGACAGTAATTCCAACATCCCCTGTGCCGATGAGCCCTCCCATATCCATCTTTCTCTCTGGGATGTAATGCATCAGGGTAGTGGGGTCTACAGCACCACCTGGGATATGTTTGTAGGACGCATTGTTGGGTGCAGAGAGTGCTTTCCCAAGTCAAGAAGGTTATTTCTTCCCCTCTACTTCCTCAGCAAACAAACAAACAAACAAACACAACAACAAACTTGTATTCAAAGCCCTGTGATGCTGTGCAACAGCAAGCTCTTTGGATGTGCATATGTGGGAGACATTTGTAACACTGCACTAAACCATCTTGAAAGTCTACCTCTATCATTTATACCAAGGGCCGAGGCACAGTACTAGTACTTGGCACCCCATAGTTACACAGGAAATAACTGTGTAATAAATGACCATCAAACAGTTAGCTTCTTCAAGGCAGCAAGTAGAATTTTTATGTATATTAAGCTATTAGTTATTATACATGTTATTTAAGTTAATCTACTGAAATGGAATGAATGTACTAGGCTATGGCCAACACTGTTGTTTGGCTACATGTGTTTCACTATTAGCAGTTAGAATGACCAAGTCTTCCATATTTAACTTCTCACACACAATTCCAAGCTATCTAAGGATGCTTAAAGAAACTAGAACTGGAGACTGTTCTGCACATTTCAAAAAAAGGCTAACAAATAACTTTTACTCAAGTGACGATTAATTAAAATGACAAATTGCTTTGCTTTTGGCTAGAATATTCCGAATTAGCAGATGATAGCCTATTTATCATGCCTTATAATCTGATTGGTTGATGCATGTCTTTGATTAATAAAAATAATGGGACAAATTAGTTTCCACCAAATAAATTCAGGTGATCTGATACATGCTTCACAAGCATGGCTTCTGTAGAGAGATGCACATTCAAAGGCATCTATTTCCTTGTCTCTTTTAGTACGGGAGCAGGTTTTGAAAGTGTCAGTGAGAAGAGGTCCAGGCCATCTCAACTTGATTGGTACACGTAATTGACCTTGGACTCTGAGAACTGCCTTTTGGTGTTTTTTCTTTCCCTTTAGAATGAGGAAAGCAATTCTAATTAAAAACTCTGGGAGGCAAGTTCTTTTTGCCTCCTCCATTTTTGATAGCTAATGAGGCCCAGGGAGGGTAGGTGACCTTCCAGCAATGCAGGACCACACAGCCATAACTGGGACTCTCCTTTCTCAGTCCCAAGCCAGCCACTTAGTTCACATGGATAGTATTTCCTCCTGATGTAATGAGAAGGAAGAAGTCCACGATGATTGCTTAACTATTTGTTCAACAAATATTTACAGTACATATACCTAGCGTGTGCTGTTTGGGCTCCAAGGAATCCTGATGGAACAATGGTACATAAAAGAGGGTGAAGATGTGAACATAACACCAGGGAATAGCATACTAGTTTCTTCTCCTTATGGCACACCATTCCACTCTTCCAACACTTGCAACAGAAATCGAGTACAATTACTTTTGGTTTGGCTTTGTAAGTATACCATAGCAAAGTTCATCTACCCAGCCTTCACAGCTTCTGTAGGTCTTATCAACCTCTAGCCATGAGCAATTTGTGACTTCTTTTTCAACACAGCACCCACATCTTTGTCTCTGTTCATGTTCTATCAGTCTCATCAGTCTCATTTCTCCTTCTCCACTTATTCTTCTTTGAGTGAAATGCTTTCCCTGTACTTTTCAAACTGTTAGTTTTGGACTGTATGCTAAACAGCCAAATCCAAGCCTGGATCTAATGCTAGATTAGATTGCATGGTGCAAGGCACAGACTTCCTCATCTGCCCACCAATGTAAAGCACAACCTTGTCAGCCACTGTAAATCCCATGTGTTGATCCTGACTGTATGCCAGGCATTGCTTCCAAGGAAATAGCCTTTAGTTTCTTGTAGCAAACCATAGGGAAGCTTCCAGAGGTACTTAGATTCACAGATAAGACCAGAAACTCAATGGCACTTGGTACTAAGGTGTTTCAGGTATAATTTTAGGTGTCAACATCATCCCTCATCAATGGGAGGAAATGAAGAACTGAGCCTCAGAGATGACTTGTATGCATCTCACTTAAAACAAACTTTATAAGGAAGCAGATATGTCTGAGTAGTCTTTAGAAATAGTGAGAAGCTGGGCTCAAAAGAGAGGAAACTTGGAAACTTCAAACAACATAGTGAATTAGAAAGAAGTTAAGTGAAAACATGATTCATGCCCATTTTAAGATCTCTTCTAGAGGAAGAGCAGGGAAGCACAAATGTTTCCTCCAACCCCTCTCTCAGGCTGACTGTGATGAGTTCTGAGACATCCTTGATGACAATAGGATGTTCAGGATATCTGTAATTATCAGAGATTGCCAAGGTGACAAGGCTTTTTAAAAATAGACTTCTAACCTATCCTCTTTAGGTGGTTATCTCATTTTTTTATCCATACGACCTAAGGATGATGAGAAAACAGAGAACTTAGTGTCTACAAAGGAAGCTCAGTAGTATCTAACACCACTGAGACTTCTTGCGTGGCTACTATATGCTTGTAAGAATAACAGATAATTGTGTCTTAGATATAAACCCATGTGAGTCATTAGATGGAAATTACTTAACTTCAATATCACATTTGGAAACAAAACTTCACATTTTTTTAATGACTTGTATGTGGTCATACAGCTCATCTAAGGGATAGGCCATTGGATTCCTACTTTCCTGTCACTCTCCTTCTATGACAACATTGCTGTTGAATGTCAGAGTTTGAGAGTGCATGCTTTTTCTAAATTTTAATCACAGCAAAGGACACATGCTCCAGTTGTCGTGGCTCAGTCCAGGCTCAAGTTAATGAACAAAATGTTATTTTTTCCTTCACTATGTTTCGTTTCAGAACTATCACATACCAACTTCTACTTTATTGGTTTAGAGTAAATTATTCATCCTCTCATTACCATACTATGAATGTTTAATTTTTGCCCTGATATTGTCACAGAGAAAATGTGCCCTCACATCAGTGGGTTCTGTCTCTGAGATGTGATTCCACATGTGATTGGCACAGAGGCCCTGAGAACACACATCCTTTGCCTGAGGGTCCCCCAAAGCCACACAATCACCTCCTTTCCCAAGAGCCAGTGATTAAAGATGGTAATTGTGAAATTCTGGCACATTTCAGGGAGAAATTTTCTTAAAGCCACTTCCAGAGAGACAAGAAGTCATCTCAAAAGCTCAGAAGTTTGTTTTCATGAGGAATGAATACAAGAGAGTTAAGTGTCCTTTTATTTAAGGTTGAAGGATAGAAGTGACATCTGACTACAGAGCAAAATCTCTGCTGGGTCAATGATAATGTGTATCCACTTCATGTCTACAACTCCCAGCCCACATGCCTCTCACTGAGGACTCAAGGACCATCTTAGGGCCAGCCTTCCTCAACTCCTCCCACTTTGAACATGAGAAGGCTCTTCCTTACTCTGACGTCATTTTTTTTCAAAGTCGTTCTTCACTATGTCTCCCTACCAGCATTTTCTTAGGTTCTTTTCTCAGCTTCCCTGCTGAGAAAAGCTTCTCTGCTGTGGGATATTATTTTCCATGCTCCAAGCCCACCCACCTCATGACCACATAATCTAATTCATGAGTCTGACCGTCTGACCACGTCAATTTTCTGTTTGAAATCCTTCTATGAGGCTTGGGATTTAGCTGAACCTGCACAGTGTTTGCCTACTTGGGATTGAAGACCTAGGTCTAATTCCTAGCTTTACAGATAATAATAATAATAATAATAATAATAATAATAATAATAATAATAATAACAACAACAACAACAACAACAACAGAGAGGGAGAGAGGGAGGGATGGAGAGGGAAGGAGAGGAGGGGCCAACAAATATCCTTTTTTCCTTTCTGGAACTTTGGGTGGTACCTCTCCAATATGCTCATGAGTAGGCCCATGATGACCATGAAAAAAGAGACAAGATTCAGGTCTTTTTTGAGCCAGCCTATCCTAACTATAGCATTTCTCTGTGTTCTATTATTTGAGCTTATAAACTGTCAAGAATTTTGCATTCAAACAACTCTATGTTTTAAAAGATAAAAACCATAAATTTTGGCATCACCCATTGATATCCCAGAGTAAATTGGTACCTAAGAAGGTGGTCCAAATCTATGTCCAGGTGTTGATATCTTTGAGAAGTACTACCTCAAATTCTCAGACATAGCTGTGTTATTTTTTCTTAAAGCTCTCTGAAGGTATTCATATGTGATCAAGTCTGAAGGAAGCACCCATTCATTTAGACCACATGTTAGCCAGGGTTATATTCTTTTCCTACAGCATCTCATTTTTTACCAAAGCACCCCAAGATGCTGGGTGCATTAGATTTACTTTACAGATGAAGAACCTGAAATTTAGTCATACCATGTAGTTTGTCCAGGGAAAGCACAGGAAAAACATACAGCACATAGGTCATAGCAGTTAGTTCCATGTTTATTTTATAGGTGCTTTTTCTCTTTCCAACTGCTGAACAATGACCAAGAATTGTTCTTTTGAACAGAACTAATATAAACTATATGAACAGATTAAATGAGATAATCCTTTGGAGAACCCTCAGTGTGGTGCTTGCTACATCGATTTTATCCTCATCCTTTATTCGTCTTTGTACCCATCTCAGTGTGAACCACCCACACTTCTAATAAAGAGCCACTACAACCAGGTTCTACTTGCTGGATTAACAATTCAACAGAAGATGATTTTAATGTCATTTTTCTCCAGCAATAAATATGCAACTTTACATTACATGCACGTGGGGCAGCATGGGTAAAATCTGTCTCATTAAACTGAGTCTGAGACTTCTGTCAGCCAGAGAAAGCAGAAAGTCTCATACTTCCTAAGGCTATAGTAGGCAGAGGATGCTCTAGTTTGTGCTATAAAGGCATCATTATTTTTGGCCAGTTTATGAGATAGGCATTACTATTACTCCACAAACAGGAACCTCAATAGCATGCCCAAGGTTACTAGACTACCATGTGGAAGAACTGGAATTAGTAGCCTGTGTGATCTGACTCCCAGCTTCTTAAGCCCTTCTGCTGAACTGTATGGCTCAGCTGTATTCCCATCTGCACACAAGCACTTCCAATTTTAAACAGGCTCCAAGTCATTGGATGCCTACTATGTGTTGGACACTTGTTTTATTTGTAATAAAGTCTACTTTATTGGATCTTTTTACGTATGAGAAAATAGAGGCACAGAGGAGGCCAGTATCACATGCTAAGGGGCAGGGATGAGATTTAAAACCAACTCTGACACAAGGGCCTCTTGGTTTTTGTTGCTGTGTGCTGACTGGGTTTGGATAGGACCACGAAGCCCCAGGATCAACACATACAACAGAGCCTTAAACACAATTATAATAGTATGCCAAGGTGTATAAAAACAGTAGAGTTGCCTTCAGCAAAAGTCAGCTTTCATTTCATGTGGAAAGTCCTTCAGAGCCACTAAAAGAAGAGCTGAGCCTGCTTAAAGGCACTTCATTTGTCTCCAGTCTCCACGGTTCCTGTCTGATGCAGAGGTTTACGGATGCCTGGCTCACCTCAGGGTTTGTTGCCCACTGAGCATGCCTGCTTCACTACAGTAGGCAAATGGACTTTGCAGAAGGACAAGCACCAATGCTCTGCCTCACTATTGCTATGTAACACATCCCTGATCCAACAAATGGACCTGCCTTCCAACTACAGTTTATAGACTGCAGTCTTGCTAGGTTGAAAGAGAAGATAAATATACCCTTAGGAAGTTATTTGTTGGGTACTTGATTACTAGATGTATGTGCTTGTGGTCCTTTCTAAATGCATGAGTCCATGCCATGCCTCCAAGGAAAGCGACGGAACTATGTCAAGAAGGATGTTAGGTGGGAACTGGGAGGGTGGGGGTGGGGAAGGCGGTTAGGGAAGAGGATTTCAGAAGTGAATAGCATTCTAGTGACTGTGTTAGGATTTTCATTTGTATTTCTGTTGCACAGCTGCTTCCTCTATTTGCAATATTCCTTCCTGGAGGAGGCTCCTTAAGACTCAAGAAGCAAGTCAACCTTATAAGACTCTGGAAGTACTCAAAGCTCACAGATGTCAGGAAGTTCCTGAACTGTGAAGGCTCACCAGACCCCGCCCCAAGGTTGTATAAACAGTATCAGTGGCCTGGGAGAGGACAGCGTCTGACCTGTTCAGCTGTGTACAAGCTGTGGAGGGAGCTCAAGGGATGCAGCTTTCATGAATCATCACCCTTATTGAGGTGGGCTTTTTGGTGATCCAGCTGCCTTTGAGGCACTCATGGTCCACTTGTGACCCCAGTAAACTCATGGTTTCACTAAGCTAGAATTGGGTGGAATCAATGTCTCAATGTGTCTTTTTGTGCCCAACCTGGAGTGAACAGATGTTGACTCACATCTGTCCAAGAGAAGTCATACAACAGCTGGGTTTGAAAACACTTAGGAAACATTGGCACAATTTCACACACTCAGTTCTGAGTCCAACAGGACCATAAATAAGGTCTTAGGGGCTAGTGCAATAGGGGCAAAGAGATAAGATCTGGAATTTTCTGGGCTCCTTGAGGAGGAGGAGACCGTAAAGAATTCCTTCTGCTCTCAGTAACAGTGTTGGAATCTGGCTGACTATCTAGTTCCTACCTTAGGTTCTGTGCTGAGAATACAGCCCCACCCTGAGTGCAGATGTGCCCCGATGAGGAGTTAGCATTCTCTTTGGAACAGGTGACTAAATAAAATGAAATCATCCCAAGCTAGACTGACAGTTTACTGGAGAGTGTGTAGCTCACTTGTCCACAGGTAATTTCTTTCTCACCAGCTGACCAGTATCCCATAAGATCTTCATATCACTCAATTAAGTTTGATTTGTTACATCTTTTTGGGTATTCTTCAAATTTTTAAATTATATTTCTCTATTATCTACCTATCCATCTGTCATCTATCTATCTATCTATCTATCTATTTGTTCATTCATCTGTTCACTCATGCACACATATATATGTGCTATGAAATAGATAGACAGGTCAGAGGTCAAGTGTGGGAGTTGAGTCTCTCCTGCTACCATGTGAGTCTCAGAGATCCAACTCAGGATGTCTGCCTTCCCTCTGAGCCATCTCATCAGCCCTGGGCATTCTTATATTATGTGTCCATTCATTTGGGTCTTATACCCCCATTATTCTGTTTCCTCTCATGTACTGTCATTTGGTTCTATATATGTCTTGAAGTTGCACCCATAAAAATACCTTGTAGACAGAATATTTGAGGCACTATGGGGGAAAACCGTGTGTGCACAGCTGTATGTTCACATGCAGCCTTAAGAGGGAGTATAACAAAGACTTTTCTTGACACTAGACGCTCCACCAATTAAGACATGGGTATGTGGCTGGGAGTATTTATTTAATCTCTTTTTCCTAAATTAAGTTATTTGTTTACTTTACATCCTGATTGCAGTTTCTCCTCCCTCCTCTCCTCCCAGTCCCTCCCTCTCACCACACCTCCCCTACATCCACTTTTTCTTTCCTTCTCTTCATAAAGGGAGAGTTCCCCCCACCCCCGCACCCCAGGGATATCAACCAGCCTTGGCGTATCAAGTTATAGTAAGACTAGGCACATCTTCTACTGAGGGTAGACAAAACAGCCCAGTTAAGGGAAAGGGATCCAAAGGCAAGGCAATGTAGTCAGAGGATAGCCCTTGCTCCCACTTTAGGAGTCCCACATGAAGACCCAGATTCACAACTGCTACATATGTAAAGAGGGCCTAGGTCTGTCATATGCATGCTCTCTAGTTAGTAGTTCAGTCTCTGTGAGCCCCTATGGACCCAGGTTAGTTGATTCTGTAGGTTTTCTTGTGGTGTCCTTGACCTCTCTGGCTCCTTTAATCCTACCTCCCCTCTTCTGTACGATTCCCCAAGCTCCACTTAATGGTAGGCTGTGAGTCTCTGTATTAGTTTTCATCAGTTGCTGGGTGAAGTCTCTGATGACACTTATGTTAGGCACATGTCTGCAAGTATAGCAGAATAACATTAACAGTATCAGGGGGTGAGCTCCCTCTCACACCATGGATCTTAAGCTGGGGATGAATTGGTTAGCCATTCCCTCAATTTCTGCTCCATCTTTACCCCTGAATATCTTGTAGGCAGAAAAAAATTGTAGGTTGAAGGTTTTGTGGCTGGTTTGGTGTCCAATCCCTCCATTGGACATCTTGCCTGGTTACAGGAGATGGCCAGTTCAGGATCCATATTCCCGACTGCTGGGAATCTTAGCTAGGGTCACCCTCATAGATTCCTGGGAGTTTCCACTGTCCCAGGTTTCTAGCTTGTACTAGAGATGACCTCTCAATCCAGTTGTCTCTCCCAGCTCTCTCTCACTCTATCCTTGCTGCACCTCATCCCTCCTGTTCCCATCTCCAACTCCCCAGTCCCCTCTCTTCGTCCATCCCTGATGTATATAATCTATTCCCCTTCTCAGTGAGCTTCAAGAGATACCCCTTGGGCCCTTCTTGTTACATGTCTTCTTTTGAGTCTGTGGATAGTAGCATGTTTGTCCTGTACTTTCTGGCTAATATCCACTTATAAGTGAGTATATACCATGAATGTCTTTCTGGGTCTGGTTTACTCCACTCAGGATAAACTCTTTCTTTTTGTATGAAGAGATCATAGAAACCACTTATTTATCAAGTGGTTTGGCATAGGGAATGTGTGTGTACTTCTTTACAAATAATTAAGGCAGATTTGATACAAAAGTAAATTAAACACATGTTCACTGTTAAATCTAGAGATTCTGTCCACATTTAATCTGTATGGCCCTATCTCATCATCCCTAAACTGAGAGTACCCTGTATGAAGTGGTCTTCTCTGGAAGCTGGTATGACTCTTCACACCTTCTAGCCAGGGTACAGAACACCTGAGTGACCTTTTTCCTCCCTATATCTGTCTTAATATCTGTTGTTCATGGGAACTAGTCCCTGAGTCCAGTCTTTCTGCTCTTCCTGCCATACCAGTGTAGTGTATGACTATGTTTTTGTCAGAGTTTCCTTTTCAGCAGCTCAGAACTTCATTGTGATTGACAAACAGAACTAAACTGTCTCGAAAACCTGATCACTACAAGCCATCACTGTGGAAAGGAAATGAGTACCGCCCCCGAAAGTTTTAAGTGGATTGTCATAAGTCACACAGAGAATCAGACTATCCTACTATGAACATTAGAGTATCACCTTTCTTCCTTCTTGTATCTCCCCGAGAACACAGAGATAGCACTTCAAGGTAAGGTCACTGCTGTCTCCTGTCTTTGAGAACTGCTGTGATATATTCATTTATTCAAGAACAAAGTCAGTGTAGGGTGAACAAAGCATCTATCACTCTACCACTTGGAAATGCACAAAGGATGAGAAATACAGCAAATACATTTCCAGCGAAATACACAGAACCAATTCATCGTGTCATGTTCTGTATTGTTGGTAGATAGGAGAGCGAGAGAAAATGGATGAGTGCCTGAGTTGTGACTCTATGATGGTGAATAATTTTGACCATGAATCCTAATTTCATGCTACATATGTATTGAATTATGTTCTCAAAAAAGCCTTCATTTGTCGAAAATTCCAACCTACAGTATGTTGGAATATAACTGTTATAGAGATAATATTTTAAGCAGGTGATTAAATAAAAATGAAATCTATATATCTCTATGGTGGGCCTGAAATTATAATAACTGATGTGTTTCTGAGAAAAACATACAAACTACACTCACATGCATCCACACTGGTAGGGCAGCAAGAACATATAGCAGGAAGCAGGTGTCCACAAGTCAAGGAAGGAAGATGAAACCCAAGCAACCAGCATCTTGGGCTAGAGCTTTTACCCTTTACCTCAGTGAGAGACTCAAGATCTCTCTAACATATACACTTTCCTCTATATAAAATATAGTTTATATTTTCATTATAAAAAATTTTCAAATAGTGGTGTTGTTCATTATAGAAACGATAACATACACTGCTATATATACCAGGAAATAAGTTTATATTGTTCTGTTTTTTTTGTTTCTTTGTTTTACTTTTCCTCTGCAGAAATTATAAGACAACCCTAACTTCTATGCATCCTGGATTATATTTGGAAAGAAAATGTATGTACAAATAGCCTTGGAGGAAAGATAGCATCTCTCTATAAAGCAAAGGGCAGGCATATTTGCTGTCATTCACGAAAGATGTAGGCTCCCAAAGCTTAAGGTTTCTCTCTTATAAACACAAGCCATTACAAGTGGCTCATCCGTGTCATTCTCATGAATCTTGGGACCAAGGGGAACTCTTACACACCGATTCCTTGCTGTGAAGGGAGTAATAATGCCTTAGTCTATGACCCAGGAGACTCGTGTCTTATGTCACTATCGACAATATGGTAAGGTGACTTGTTAACTAGCAAGTATGGTAAAAATTTTAACAACATACTAATTTCCAAGTCAGCTGTGTAAATTTTTGGCCATAATTTTGTTATGATTCCATGAGGACCATAACACAGGCCACATATGGTGATCCTTCGCGGCTCAGACAACTGGCATCCCAGTTTTTTTTTTCTGGGTAATGAGAGAAATCTTGGGGCGGTAACCCATGCCAGTGTCGTGCAGACTCCATCCAACAGCCCTCACATAGAATGTCCTGACTCTACATTGCCTTTCATGTAAGATACAATAGTTAAGGAGACCAGGACATGGAGCATGGTCCATAAGACCATGTTGAAACTTCTCAGAGGTGTTTTGGAGGGGAAAAAATGGAGGCATACTTTCTTTATAGATCCTGACTTAAAAAGTCTTATTGAGTCTGAGCTTAGAATTTTAACCATTTAAAGGCAAAAAAAAAAAAAAAAAGAGTGACTACATGCTCCTTTACCTTGATATAATATATTACAAATTCCCAACAATACAGTGAGGGTTCAAGGAAATGCCTAACAATGCACCATGCAGCCATCCTGTCTTTCTGCTGATGCCAGGAGCTCATTGTAAAAGACTGAGGAACAGCAAATTGCTTATGAACAAGCAGGATGCCGAGGGCCTGGTGTATCTGGTGTATCTGTAATGGAACCACAGCACACCTATTAAGATTTCAGACTGGACATGAAATATCCCTGATAGACCTTTGTAAAAGACAGGGGCATGAGATGAGAGTTGTGCCCATGCTTTAGTAATACCTGGCTTGGGCTGAACCCAAGCATTCTATTCAAATATCCCTTGCCAGAGTAGCCACGTTGCCTGATTAAAATTCATCTATAGACTTAGCCATTTAGTTGCTGGCTTCTCGGTGGGTAGGCCTGTCTGTGGATGTCTAAGTAACTTCAGGAGGCATGTCCTAGCAGAACAGAAGTGTGTTATTGCTGGCTAATGTGTTAGCCACCTCTGATTCTGGCCTAATCTTTCACCTTCCTGACCAAACTGTCGCCGAGACGCGTCTCAAGCTCCTGTCACCAGGGACTGAGTTTCTTCAGCTGCTTTACTAGGATGAACCCCACGTTCTCAAAACATGAGTACATTTCTCCTCACTGAAGTTGCTCCAGTCAGGGTTTTTGTCATGGCTCTGAGTAACGTCACCCAGATATATTAATCTTTCTTATTTCTGATTAAAAACTTTAAATTATACACACACACACACACACACACACACACACACACACACAGAGTGCTTTGCCCACATGCATGTCTGCATAATGCATGCGTGAAAGGTGCTGCACAAGACAGAAGAGACTGACATATCCCGTGGAACTGAGTTCCAGACAGTTGTGAGCCACCACACGGGTGCTGGGAATTGAAACCAGGTGCTGTGGAGGAGCAGCCAGTACTCTTACCCTTTCAGCCACATCTCCAGCGCCTTTGGTTAAGCTTTGGATCCAATCACTCTCAGTCTTAGTTCTCTCTCTCTTTTTGTTTGTTTTTAATTTTTGTTTTGTTTCTGTTTTTGTTTGAGAGGGGCTTCTCTGTGTTGCCTTGGCTGTCCTGAAACTCACTCTGTAGACTAAGCAGGCCTCAGACTCAGTGATCTGCCTGCCCATGCCTCCCAAGTGTTGGGATTAAAAGTGTGTAACACCACCCAGAGGTGAGTCTTCGTTTTGTTATCTGCAAGACAAGGGCTGAGTGTCTACACTGTGAACGTTGAAGACTGAGATCCCAAGAAGGAAGATTCTAGTTGAGTACATGGCAACCTGACCCTAACCCTAACCCAACTCCAACCCTAACCCCACCTCTACCTGATGAGACTGCCTTGGACTTCTTGCATGTGACTATGGGACAAATGTTTGCGCACCATTTAGTAGCTCATTTACATTTGGGGAGTTTGCATTCATCACTGAAGTGTAGTGCCAACAACAGCTGTTTTAAGGTGGATGTAATTATATGACGTTCTTGGTTTTAATCTGTGTCAACAAGCAAAGTAAAGTATTGTACTTTCCCAAGTGATAGCATATTTTCTTTCTGGTTATATAGAAAGGCCAACACATGTTGCTATTTCACAGCCCTGACTTTAGTTGAGCCATCAGATGGCCACAGGTAACTAAGGGTAGGACTGAAGCTGGGCATCTCTGCCTTCATTTTGTCCTTGTTTGCTTTACCACTTTAAAGATCTGGATCAGGTTCCTGACCAACTCACACAAAGACATATTCATCACTTACAGGGCTTAGCTAAGGCTATTAGTGCTACTTTAAGATGGAAAACACAGACTAAGAGTCAGTAAGGTATTTCTAAGACTATAGCAAGTGACTCTGGCAGGCAGATCACCCCTGGATAAGGCTAGGATGGCCAGGCATGAGCAATCACCACGTGGGGAGAAATGGATTGTCTTCTTAAGCATTAAAGACTTCACAGCCACAGAGAACAGGGTTTGATATAATGGTCAATTAGACCAAGACCAATAACTAAGTGAGCCCTTAACCCTTGCTACACGGCTGCTATTAGCCCCCTAGAGAAACAGACTTTCTGTTTTGAGTCTCTAACAAGGTTCACGAAGGAAAAGAGTACCCAGCAGAGAAGCGAATGTACAGGCCATGCAGAAGTAAGGCTTGAGGTGAGTTTCCTTAGAATATTAAGAGCTGACATGCCATGACAGAAATTGGGGTCACACACCCCATGTTTTTCCAAGTATCCCCTAATTCCTATAAATAACTGACAAAGACAGTTTTGTGGGCATTTTTTCACAATGAAGGAACAGAGACTCAGAAAAGTCCAATATTACAATGTCCTCAGATTACAGAAAGGGATATGGAAGAAACCAGATTTAAAACCAAGACTATCTGCTTGAGTTAAATTTGAAGGATGGAAAGAAGAGCAAAACAGTCCTGAGTTCCTAGGGCCTGACATTTTGACATTTGTACCTTGGGCATGCTTACACCCTGGGTACCACTCATCCTCACAGCATGCCTGCGAGGCCAGGATGATTAGCGCTGGTCTTCTAGAGAGGAATTTGAGATGCACAAAGCTTTAATAAGTGGCCCAGGGTCTCACAGCCAGTAAAGCCAAGATGGAAAATCACACTATGTGGCTACCAAGGCAACGCTCTCCATGACGTCTTTGTCCTGCTGGGGCCCGAGAGGAGGTGGCATGAATCTACACCTTCCTGTGGGCTCCAGCTGTAACTGAGGAGAGATGCGCATGTGATCCAAGCTTACAGGGCTCCAGCAGGACTCCTGACTTCTCTTTACTCACCAGTAGCTCAGATTCTTCCAGAAACTTCTCACAGTGACCTCGCACCCCAAACGCATGCAGGCAAGGGAGAAACTTTCCTCATCCACCAGGAGTAGGATTCTGTGATGTTAGCTAAATGGCCGGGCACTTACCACTCAAATTGAGATTCAAGGCAAGTGACTGGTGTGGAGAGGGTATGCACCTCTCTCGCATGATAAATCACCTGAAGTTTCCCACAGGCATGGGAGGCAGAGAGGGACTCTGACTATGATCTGTTCTATGATTCCAGGCACTATTAGTAGGCATGCATTCATGTTTTTATTTAGCATTCATGCATTCATGTGTTTATCTCTTAGTGCTTTGACCCAATATCCTACAGGAAACATTTAAAGCAGCACATCTCAACCTGTGGGTTGCAACCCCTTTGACAAACCTCTATCTCCAAAGTTGTTGTTGTTGTTGTTATTATTAATTTTTTCTCCAAAAATATTTACATTACAATTCATAACAGTAGTAAGAATGCAGTTATGAGATAACAATGAAAGTAATTTTGCTTGGGGGCGTTCACAGCTGCACGAAGAACTGTATCAAAGGGTCATAGCATTAGGAAGGTTGAGAACCACTGATGTGAAGGGTTTATCTTGACTCACACTTTTAAGAAGGAATGTAGTTTATCATGACAGGAAAGGTACAGTAGCAGGAGCATTAGGTGGCGGGTCACACTGCATTACCGTCAGGAAGCAGAGAGTCAACAGGAAATGGAGCTGAGCTATGTACCACGGAACCTCAAAGGCCCTCGTGCTCTGACTCCCTCACTGCCTTCAGTTGTAAGTAGGTCTGCTGCCCTTGGTTCACAGACTCGTTTCCTAGCAGGCTTTCCATCTCCATGAGTCAGCTGAGGAACACCCTGGCTCTGCCAAACCCCTAGTTCTGCAACCTTAGGCCCAATGATGTCACTTAGTAGAGTGGCCTGAGCTAGTGACACAAACCCAGAGCAATGGTGGCATGACTGCAGCAGCAGAGTGGCAGTGGGAGACAGCAGTGGCAGGCACTGTGATACAAACAACAGTGGCATATGTGCCAGTAAAGGAGGAAAGCAGTGGTGACAAACACCCTGGTGGCAGCAGCTGTGATGGTGGTGATGACCATGAGAGGCATCTGAGAAGTTGCTGGAACTTATAGGTAGGAACAGGCACTGTAGTAAGAAGAGGTAAAAGAGAGTTGGGAACTAGAGCTCAAGAGTGATAAGCCATTGGGAAGAGCAGAGAAGAGAAACCATTGGCCCTGGTCATGGAGCAGTTCCAGGGACCAATCAGGCCTCTGAAGGTTTCAGATATCCTCTGCCTGTGAGCTTACTTGTTATCAAGGTTGGGGAAATCCTGATTTCTTAGCCCAGAATTAGAGCTATAAATAGGGATAATTCCAGTACTTGAGAGGTGCAGGTGAACTTTAAGGTTAAACACTATAGTGTATACTCTAACTGTTGCTCATAGCTATCCACTGCCCTTCTGCCTGTAGGTAGAAGCTGTGTTACCTTTCTGTGATTGTTGTAGAATAGGGAAGAAAGGGCTTATTTTGGCTTATACCATATTTTTCGGACCATAAAACACACCCTAGTTCCACACTCACCCACTTTTTTAAAAAAAAAAACTGCTTTTCTTGTTTTACTGCTCTAAAAACTGGGTGCATCTTATGGTCAGGTGCATCTTATAGTCAGAAAAATAAGGTAGTTCCGAGGGGTACACAGTCTGTCATGGTGGGGAAGGGAAGGCAATAGGATGAGAGGCTAGCCAAGCAGTCAGGAAGCACAGTGAGCACATTTCACCAGCCTACAGGAAACAGAGAGAACAGGAAGTAGGGCCAGGCTATAAGGTTTCAAAGTCATCTCCAATGACCTACCTCCTCCAGCAAGTCTCCAACTCCTCATGGTTCCCTTACCTTCCCACACAGCACCGCCAACTGGTGACTACGTGTTCAAGCACATGAACTCATGGGTTATAGTTCTCATTCAAACCAGGACAGCAGCCTGGGGTCACAGAGGGGCCACATACTTGCATGAGCTTCTCCTCTCCTACCCTTGATGTCTGTCATATTAGAACAAAACGTGGCAGCCATCTGCCTGGAAGCATCTTTCTACTCTCTCAAATGAACCATGTCTTCGCATGGAATAGCTACCATGAAGCATGCATACACCGATTGCCCTTGGAACCCTTGAGAGCCACCTCACCTGCAAGATCCAGGGACACAGTAGCCCAGGACTTGCATTCAAGTAGTTCTTGCTGGGTTTAATAATGGACCCCAAGGTTCCAGAGGAATGGTATCAATACCCAAAACTGATGTAGTTTTTCTGGTAACTCAAAATGAGAGAGCCCTTAACCTTCTAGGGCAAGAGAAACAAACAAACAAACAAAAGAACATCTTAGTAAAAAGTTGCTAAGTTCTGTGCTAAAAAACAGAGTTACCTGTGAAATTGTGGAGAAGAAAAGACCAACTGACAAAATCTTGCTGCTGTATGCCAGATTGCAGCTATGGTGTTACAATCAATGCTCAGCTAAGAGAAAAAATCACTAGGTTTACGTGTGTGTGCATATACAGGAGAAGCCAAATATGTATAGAGTTTAGATTGTCCATGGGAACTTATGATTTGTTATAAAATTAATTTTTAGTTAAGGTGCATGTTTTCAAAGTGCCTTGTGCCTTGAAACAAGAGTAGGGTTATTTTCATTTTACCGGAATGTGTTTCTCTGTGAATGCTGAAACCACACAAGGATATTAAGAACCTCATGTGGGCTGGCAAGATGGATCAGTGGGTAAAGGTGCCTGCTGCCAAGCCTGACAGCCTGAGTTTAATCCCCAGGACCCACATAGTAGAAAGAGGCAGCTCCCGACTCCCAAAAGTTTTCTTCTGACTTTCACCCATACACCGTAGAGCACATGCGTGCAATGTGCATCATAAATTAATAAATAAATTCTAGTTAAAACTTTGAAGAACCTTATGTTATAAGTAGGTATGTACAACAGTCAGCATCTTCTTAGTCCCTTACAATGATTGCATTAACTTAGGATGAATTAGAAAAGAAAACCAAAAAGAGTCTGTCCAGGAGGGTTTCTCAAACTTAACCACTCAGAGAAATCAGCTGGGGACTTTGTGCAGATGCAGATTCTGGGCCAAGGTTCCAGGGACGGTCTTGCTCTTTTGCATTCTTAATTTCAAAACTGAATTTCCCCATATAAAAATCTCTCCCATGTGCCAGTGACATAGGCCTTACCTCATGGGGTGGCTATAAAGATGAAATGAAATAATGCATAACAGGCACTTAGCATAGCCCCTGACAACAAAGAAGGTCTCCATAAACACTAGCAATTTTATTTTTTAATAAAGCAGCTGCTTATATTATTAGATCAAAGGGAACAAAGGAGCTTTTCTCCTAAGGCTGCTCACGGAGCACTCAGCAGGAGCCAGGGTGGCATTATTCTAGGGCCGTGCATGGGCTGATTTTTGGGTTTCCACTTCCCAGAGATTTTTAGCTTCAGCAGGGCAGAAAGAAGCAGAGGCCAAAGTTAAGGAGTGCAAAGAGGATAATGAAAGGGACTGTTTGAGTCTACTCCTGACATTTGACTGAGCATCTGAGGGCCTGTATGAGCCAGGAATATGGCACACACCTTGTAACTCCAAAAGGGGATGGAGGCAGGAAAATCAGAAGTTCGTGGTCATTTTCGGCTACATAGTAAGTTTAGAGGTAGCCTAGGTAGCAGGGTACCCTCTCTCAAAACACCTTGCTGGTAGCCCTGGAAGCTGGTGCCAAAGCAACACAGATCTCAAATCTCTGGACCTTCAAACATGTGTTTCCCGTATATTGTTATTTTGATGACAATCTCCCTGGTAACAGACCGCCCTATATCAGAGCTTCATTTTCTTCTCCCTGCCTGCCCCTCATTTTGCTTTATAATTCTTCATTAATGAAAGATAGCCATAAATAAACAGTGATGGGAAGTAGAGAAAGTCCTGAGACTTGAGGCTTTGTTTTCATTTCCAGAGGATGCATGGCATGAATAAACACAGTGAGGTGAAAATAATCCTCCTGTTGTGGCCCAGGAAGTTTTATTTAATGTTGTTTTCTTTCTCCTTTTCTCGTCTATGGATGGAGTCATGGTAACCTGTTTTCTCCAGACACAGAAATGAATGTGTTGTATATGACGCACTCTTGCTAGGCCCCTGTAATGGAGTCAGTAAAGGCGCCATTTGGGAGGGCTTGAAGTAATAAAGCCTGATTCAGCCATGATCTCATTTGATTACTTCTTGTGTTTGTGTTTTATTGTTGAGAGAGAGAGAGACAGAGACACAGAGAGACAGAGAGACAGAGAGACAGAGAGAGACAGACAGACGACAGACAGAGAGAGAGACAGAGAGAGAGAGATACAGAGACAGAGAGACACAGAGAGAGAGAGTCTTCTTAAGGTATGCTAAGTTCAATGTTAAGCACTGGGAATCTAGAAGGGATGGCCCACCCATGTCATCTGAGGCTTATAGTCTAGTGAGTAGTCACATGATGAGCATGGTGATGGGGACTCCCAGTCAGAGGCATCAGGAGGAAATGAGTGGCACCAGGCTGACTTGAATGAAGAAATCCATAGGAGGTGATGGGCCATGCAGTCTTTGCTCACTTTGCAATGCACATACTAAAATTGTAATTATACAACTATGAGACAGCTCAGATGTTAAAGTAAACCTTTACAGTGAGATTGTGTGCCAAAACTGCTTGAATGGTCTTGACAATACCACTAACCCTATGCTAGGCCCCAAGGCGGAGAACTCAGAACGTTTCAGCTGAGTCATACCATTCTCCTGTAGAGTATCACATAATCTCCTGTAAAATCAGACTCTGCACTTGACAAGCCCAGGATGCAGGGAAGCCATAGTTATCAGACCTGCATATTCTTTCAACAGTTTTCTGGCAGATGGTGGAGGGGACAGACAGCCTCTGCTCATTTACAGTGCTCTATGTGTCAACAGTGGAGGGGCTTTGTCTCCCCTGTCTTGGTCCTTTGTTCTTAAGAAAACACATGCTTACCTGCTTTCTCTAGAATTTCCACTTTAAGAAGCTATACTGTAACATGGACCTTTCCTCACCCACTCACGGACAGTTAGCCACATAGGACAGGTTGAATGAATGACAGCCATGGGCTGGAAGCCTATGTAAGAGATAAGTGACACCCCAGTGGACAATGACCTCATGGCTCCTACATGCTTTTTCTCTTGATCAGCTATAATTCCAAAAGGGAATAGGGGCCAAGCAGGAGGGAGAATACTAGAGAATTATTTAGAATAACATAATGAATTTGTTTATAGATATAAGTAGTCAATTACTATAATTGTGGGCCAAGCAAGGAGATACATTCACATCTCTCTAAGGATCTCTCTCTCTCTCTCTCTCTCTCTCTCTCTCTCTCTCTCTCTCTCTCTCTCATTTCCCTCCCTCTCCCTCCTTCTTTCTTTCCTTCCTCCCACCTCCCTCCCCTTCTCTTTTTCTTGGTTTTTCAGGCTCTTCCTGAAATTCACGCTTTGATGTCTTCTCTCTGCTGTTCCCCCCATCCTCAGTCTAAAGCTTGGACTTGAAGTCTCAACATCATCCTAGTATCTCATAAATAATTCAGTGCAGCTCTGCAGTACTAGCACACTCCAGGCAAAATTTAAGGCCAATGCTGTTTTGATACTTGACATCCTCCCATTTCCCTGAGACTCCGTTCTTTACCAAACACTCTAGGAAAGACAGAAAATATGGTGTTCCCACATTCTGCTTCCTGAGAAACTGAGACACCTTTTCCTGATCATCTTACGAATACTGACACAGCCAAAGCACAGTAGGTTAGCCTGCCTGTCTGAGCCACTGGCCATCAAGACTGACAAGCTCTTTAGCCTTCTTCTCCCTTGCCATTCCATCTGGCCTCTTCCTAGGCTGGATTGTGTTTCCAGATTTTATCGCTCTTGACTCACCAAGGAAGCCATTTTCACTCCAACTAGCTGTGTGCACTCTGGTGGTCCTAAGATGCGTCAGGTTTTGTTTCCTGTCATATTATTTTCTGCTATTGTGACAGCATGTGATCAAGCCCTCCTTTAGCAGGAACAAGACTCTGTAGAAGAACACAGGACGTCTTTAGTCTCAGAGTATAGAAGGGCTGCGTGCCTAGCCTAAATATCACCATGAAAATACTGACATTGAAAGCATTCGTGATGATCTTATCATTTATTTTGGGTTTCACTCTATTCAAAGAATGGGGAAACACTGGTACTGAAATAGAAACAAACTTTATTTTCTTAGCAGCAGTAAAAATAAGTCGGCTAGGGGAGGCACCTGCTTACCTGGGCGGTGATCTGATTATTCTGCTCGTGGTGAAAATGTCCTGGAGATATTGGCTATCTTGTCCCCAGGGTGTCTGAGGACTGGATGAAGCTGTCCTTTATGCTGTGAGAACAGGGTTTATATGTGAAGGAAAGAGGTGATGATCAGGGAGAGGAGAAGGGAAGCTGGAGATGATGGGCGGCTGGGTCCTGCAGGGTAAGCTGAAGCCGATTGAAAAGCATGTCTCAAGTTTGCCAGTGGTGGGAATGGATAAGGGTTATTAGCAAGGAACGGAGCTGGTGAATAGTAATACATGGGCACCAAGGGCGAAAGAGCTGGGGAAGGTTCTCAAACGGTTTGTAAAGCCCCGAGGAACCTCAGTCGCACACAGTCTAGGGAGTAGAACAGGTGTCTCAGTAAAGGATTACAGGAGTGTGTTCTAGAACTCTATAGAGCAATGGTTCTCAACCTGTGGGTTGTGACGACCTCTTTGGGGGAGGGTGTCACACATCCTGAATATTATATAGTTATATTGTGATTCACAACAGTAGCAACATTACAGTCATGATGTAGCAACAAACTAATTTTATGGTTGGCGGTCACCACAACACGAGGAGCTGTATAAAAGGGCCACAGCAGCCTGAGGAAGGCTGAGAACCACTGCTGTAGAGCATAGTGGGCAGTGAGTATCTCTCGCAGAGCATCTATCATGCCTAGACAACACGCAGAAGGGGGTAGCAGGCTGGTTGCGAGATGGTGAAACAATCTCCGGGCAGACAGGGGAGGCCATGCCAAGAAGAAAGATCATGAACACCCCAGAATTCATAGACTCTGGGAGGAGTCATTGTACTTTTATGGTCAGTTGCAAGGAAATGGAGGAAGAAAACAGCTTGGGAGGCAGACAACTGGGGGAAGTGAATTTTGGTCAAAAACAGGTTGCTGCAGCAAATTTCCAGTATGACAGTAGTAGAACATTGAAAAAGATGTGTTGGCTAGCTTTTTGTCAACTTGACTAAATTGAGAGTCATTTATTTGACCAGTAGGAACCTCAACTGATAAAATGTTGCAGAGAGATGAGGTTGTGGGGCATTTTCTTGATTAGTGACGGAAATGGTAGCAGTCAACCTATTGTGGGTGATGCTATCCCTGGGCAGATACCCTGGGTGCTATATGAAAGCAGGCTGAGCAAGCCAGTGAGTAGCACTACATTGCCTCTGCCTTTCCTGCCTTCAGCTCCCACCCAGACTTCCTTGGATGACAGATTACAGAATGTTAAGATGAACTAAACCCTTTCCTCCACAAGACGGTTTTGGTTAAGGTGTTTCATCCCAGCAATAGAAAACCCTAAATAAGAGACTGCATTTCTGAGAGTGTGAACAATCTCATGTGTGGGCTGAAGAATCCCAGCCTAGGTGACATGATACAGCTGTGAGGTGGATAGACAGCTGCCTAGGAGAAGGAATAGAAATCCCACCATCCCATCATTGGATGTGCTGAGGACTCTCACAGCTTGTGCAGATGGGCAGATGGCACAGTGGGACAGACACTGCTGGTAACTATGAGAACTCAATCCTTCCCGTGAATGTGCCAATATTCCTTCCCAGGTGCAGGGCAAGAAGACTGTGGCTGTTACACTAAAACACTGGTGGTCATGGACAGGTGCCGTCTAAGCCTGAGATTGTCCCTGGGTTAAAAAGACCATCTAGACCAGTGGTCCTCAACCTTCCTAATGGTGTGACCCTTTAATACAGTTCCTCACGTGGTAGTGACCCCAATCATAAAACTGTTTCATTGCTACTTCATAACTGTAATTTGCTATTGTTATGAATCATAATGTAAATATCTGATATGCTGGTTATCTGGCATGCCACCCCTATGAAATGGTTCTTTCACCCACCAAGAGATTGTGACTCATAGATTGAGAACAACTGATCTAGAGTGTCCTCTCTACCCAGGGCAGCACAGGATGTGGAAGTTACCTCTGTCTCCCCTCTGGCATCTGTCCTCAGATTGAGACATTTATTTGGGAATATAGTATGTGCTACCATTCATGGAAGACTATCATAGTAGTTCATTCCTTTGCCCTCTCCGCTAGCTCTGGGAACTTACTAATACTCCTCACAGCATTTGGCTGCACGGATAGATATGTCTGGTGTCCAGAGGCTGTGTGGTCTGGTTTTTTGACTAGACCAGAAAACCAAGGCTTGAATCAAGTGCATCACATTCCTTTCTTCGCATTGAAGTCTGCATGGAGGTGTCATTAAAAAAAAGAGATAGTCACATAGATTCTTACCCTGAAGAAGTTTGCCAGGTAGAGAAGAGAAAGATATACAAATAATATAGTGCAATGCACCGCTGTCACCTTCACAATGTATTCTTAACTAAATTTTACACTTAACTAAATTTGACTGAAATGCAGAGATTGAGTCCTTGTCTCTGTGTTCCAGGGCTGTAAAGTAGAAAGCCAACATATAGGTGCCATCAAGTTAGTGCTTAATTATAGAACTGTATTGCATTGTGTCCTAGAGTTGGTGATACCTACTCCATGGAGTACAACCTCATGACAGTGGTTCTCAGATGGAGGTGATTTATCCTGCTGAGGACATCTTCCTGATAATGTCTCATGATTTATTTGAATGCCCTGACTTGGGGGAGGGGTTGCTACTGGAATTTAGTGTGGCCCAGGGTTTTGCTCGGCAGGTCACTGTGCACAGGGAAGCTACTAAAGCCAATTTGCAAATCTCAAGAACATTGACACGGACAAAGCCATTCTACTACTGTGCCTATGAGGGCTCCTTAACAGCATCCTACCTTGTTGACTTCACAAGATGTGGAGGTTCCCCTGTGACTAGCCTAGAGCTGGGCATGTAGTAGGGATGGACAAACATTTGTATAAAGAAAGACATCTGTAAATGGATAAAGGTGTGAAATATACCAACAAGTTGGTTATGTCACTAAATCTTGGCCATAACTCATTCATTTAGACAGGATTGATTTTTAAATCAACCTGCAAAAAAAAAAAAAAAAAAAAATGAACCAACAATAAGTGTCTCCAAGACGATGTAGAGTGGGAGAGGCAGAGGACATAAGCAAGAGCCTAATCAGAAAGGAAAGATGCACGTAGGCACCTGATGGTGAAGGGGGCTCAGACCTCAAGCCCTTCGTGCAGGAGGCAATCGGAAATATGCTGCTTTTCACTTTGGACTTTTCAGGTGTGTTAACTTGGTCAACATAGGCAACATAGCAGATGACTTAGGAACAGATCCCTTCTCACTTATCTGTGTTGCTGTTCCAGGCTGTAGCCTCCTTATCATGGATGTTCAAAACTAGAACTAGAGGGAACAAACAGCACATGCCAACCAAATACTATTTAGTTCAAGTCCCAGATAAATTGTGATGCTATTGATTACTCAATTATAATAATTATTTCATCTACATTTGTGCCACAATCACCCTCCCCTTCTCTGTGTAGTTGCTGATTTCTCTTATAACTACCCCCTCTGCACAGATGTTGGAGTTTTTCTTTGTCACCCCCTCTCCTTTGGGAGAAGCAGACAAGATATTGAATTATAAGGAAGTACTAAGTTACAGACCACTAAGGTTCTAAGTGCCTCAGTGGCCTATGTCAACATCAGCTGAGGCAACTGATTCTGGCAGGCAAAAGAATTTAGTGAAGTAGCTGGCAGAGGCCGCTGCTGGAGACTTGCACTTTCAAGATGGCAACATGGGCTGTACGAAGGACACATTTTACTGACACAAATAATAAGTGCATAATAACCAGCCATTTTAGAGGGCGTCCCATAAAATCTACCCCTCTGTGAAATCCAAGATGACTTCTTTCTGGAATCTCAATGTAAGATGTTTACTTAACTGGTTACATCCTTGATGGCTATTTAAAGACATGGGGGGCATTCAGAGATGGGGACCACAGAGGAGAAGAACTCATTTTCTTTCTCCTGTTTGAAATTAATTTTCATGTCTAAATCTAGAGGAATGACAGGTGGTGTGTGACAGATGCTCTGGCTTTCTATCCCTAACGAGGTAGAATGACATCCAAGGAGAAAACAGGACTCTGAGCTGGAGACCTGACCCATCACCCAGCCTCCAAAAATTGTTGTAAGAGTGTGAAAACTTACACCCTGGGCACATCATGGTATAGACACAGGCTCAATGCAATCTGATTTAGAAAGCAAAAGTCTATCAGGATAAATTCCATATCTATCAGCTCCAGGAGAGAAAGAGGGTGAGGAATAATTATTTGAAAAACTTGAGGACCTTCAGTCTTAATATACATGAAATAGTGGCCATATTATAATGACTTATGCTGGTACGGTGCGCACTCATTCATAACTCATTTAATCCCCCAATATCCCATGAAGTCGCCACTAATACCCTTATTTACAGATGAGGAAACTGCACTTCAGACACACAACTGGGAAGCTCAGCTCATGTGATCATTTTAGTACAGACTATGGTGCCAAGAAGTTAATCCTATTCAAAAACCCAGGATCTTCATCCCACCCACCTACAAGCTGCCCCACAAAAGTAGAACCTTCGTGAGTAAGGAACAAACACTTTGCTTCTCATAAAAACTAAAATTCTTTTTGACACCTTGGGGGAAAAAGCAAGCCAGAGGCAAACTGGGGGCTCATACGAGCAGGTGCACGACCTGGAGGGAGAAATTTAGTCAGAAGAGTACCCTGACCTGCTACGCAGTGGCACGCAGCATATCTCTGTGAGAATCAGGCGGTGGCACAAGTCTATTTATGTGTGTTGGTTATGCATGTATATATGGAATTTGCATACGTAATAGCTATTCTTGGTTTACATCTGGAATTAACTAAAATCCCAAAGCGGAAGGCACACACTTTTAGTCTGGGCCACACTTTCTGCTGGAAGCCTGCTTGCCTTCTCTTTGTTAGCAAGCCCATTCCTTCACCGGCCTTAGAGTCTACTTCTTCAGGATTCTGGTGAAGATTGAAGACATGAAGACTTGTTTTGATTTTTTTTTTCATCTTGAATGGAAATAAAAGAAAAGAGGGACTTGTATCATCAAACTCAGCATCACTTTCTCTTTTACCTTCTTAAGTTGGGGTCACTTTGACTAATATACTTATATTTTATATGATATATTTGCATATATTTTTTTTCTTGGCATCAAATCACATGATGAATATTAGAATTTTGTAAATTATACAAATAGAAGTTGGAAAAACTCAGCTCAATACTCTTTCAAGCTTAGATTAGTTCTTATGATTAAAATAGGAAAGCAACTAAATTTACCACCTTTAGTCACTTGTGAAACTACTAAAAGCTGACAAGGCAGTATAGACTTTAATTCCAGATTAAGTGGTGGGCTCAAGGCTAGACTAGGCTATGTAGGGAGAATTTGGCTCAAAAACAAAACAAGGGAGCTAGTGAGATGGCACACCAGGCAGTGTCCTTGCTGCGGAAGTGACCTGAGCTCACCTTTAAGGAGTCACATGAAAGAAAGAGAAGGCTGGCTCTACAAACTGTCCTTTGACTTCCACGTGCTCTCTGGGTTTATCCCTTCCCCCTTTACCTCCCCAGAACATAAAGGATAAATAAATGTGATTAAAATTAAACAAAACAAAGTGAACAAGACAGCTACTACATGGGACAGTTTCTAGCTCATTTGTACTTACAGTTGCTATTGTCTAGAACAAATCAATCCGAGGCAGATCTATGAACCTTAAACCAGCAGGAGATAGCTAAAATTCCCCCCACCGTGACAGGTTTAGAAACTGATGTGTACGGAGAGTTTGTAATTCCATCAAGAGGACACAATGAATGACAAGGCTGGAACTTGAATCTGGACCTTAAGAGCTTGTTTCTCTTTCTCTTTGGGCTTGTCGAAGACACTGTCTTTGCAATCAGCTACATCAAAGATCAAACACCCTCTTACTCTGCCCAATGCCATGGGTCTCGGGCAAGCAACTTCATTTCTACTGGCATTTCTCACTTTATCAATTAATGAAGGGTAGGCTCTGTTGCTTTAAAATAATTTCATTGAAGACGGTGTCTCATACCTATGATCACATCACTTGGGAGGTTGAGATGGAAGGATTTTTTACAAATTAGAAGCATGCCTGAACTACAGTATGAGACTTGTCCTCCCCAAAAAAAATCCAAAGAGGTAAAATAAATGAATGAATAAATACATAGTGCCAAAGTGTCAAAGGTAAGAACATTATTTTGGAATTGAGTGAGGGTAATCTGAGTGCCGGAAATGTCTCTGTTGGATGGGTCCCCAGGCGGGGTGAGAGAAAGGTGTGTTTGCTATGTAGCGTGCTGTGTCTTCACTGATCAGATTGTCTTTGGTACTAAGGGAGGAGGAGGGAGCCTCTGCAAATGTAAAACACGGGCCAGCAAATTATGATGCCTCAAACCCAGCCCTGCAGTATGGTGTATGGCTCAAAGTGAACGCATCTGCTAGTAAGCACGCGGGGTGGGGGTGGGGGGTTGGGGGGGGGAATTGGGCCCATTATCCCAGCCATTATGCCTATACCGCTGTGTGCGCAGCGACTGCTCTTAATTACCATGCGCTGTTCTTTTCATACTCTGGAAATGGACTGAACGGACCACAAAATGTATTTCAAAAGGCAGGCAATCTGTGGTGAGAATAGAAACCGCCTTTATCTTTGTATAAAGAACATGCATTGCACAGGCTGGGGAAGATGCGAGGATGGCTCGTCTGAGGTAGAATTATGCTTAGGAAAAGAGCATGGTTTGTTGTGTGAGGGAGAGCAAGAGGCAGAGGGAAGGACAAGCGAACAGAACACCCAGCCTGGTGGATGCTTTTTTTCAAACCTCACACCAGAAGCTCAGCACTTGGGAAAGCAACTGCTCTTTGTCCACTTTTTTCCTATTGGGAGGAGATGAAAGGTGCCCAATAGGCAGTATCTTGTAAGTGCTGGCAGTATGCCAGGGGTGGCATCTCTAAAGTATGTGCCATGTCTCACAAGACACTAAGGGAAGAGTGTTTTATGGCACTAAAGATTGGGGAAATGTGTATGTTAGTTACTCTGCTAACAGATTCAATGCCAACCCCGACTCCTTTAGACCTCTGGAAGGTACTGCAACAAGAAAACTAGGGTGTTCTACTGGGTTATGTATTTCTGTTTTTGACTTTCTGAATGCATTTAGTCTGAACACAAGCAACACTCTCCATGTAAGGTTAGCATATAGTATTCATATTCAAGTCCCAGGAATTAGGACCCCTGGAATTTGATCCTGGCTTTGGTACTAGTATGCTTTATGACACTACAGAAGAGATTACTACCTTAGTTTACTCAGCTAGCAAATGAGGGTATAGGTCCTTTTTAGCTTGCCTTTTTATACAGAGATGCTCAGCACACACATGAAGTACTGTCACTCTCAACACTGCCAGGAATGATATAAAAATTGTCATGGTCTATGTTTTTTTTCCTTAAATTTTGTATGGTGAAATATTATCTTGAAGGATAAGATTTGTATTAGTATTTGTAGGTAGGTGATTCCTAGCAGGTAATTACACTAGAAGGACATTCTTCATGCACAGTAGTAGTAGCCTTATAAAAGAGGCCTAAAGGTGTCTAGTTGTCTTTTCTACCATGTGACAACACAGCAAGGTGACAACACTAAAGAAGTACCCCATCACTAAATTGAATCTACTGGTACCTTGATTTTTGGGCTGTCCAGTCTTTAGAATGATAAGAAAGAAATGTTTGTAATTGAAATATGACCCTGCCTGAGGTATTTTATTGTAATAGCTCAAATCAGCTAGGTACGGATGTAATGCTATTGTATTTCTTCATAGCTTTGTGGACCTAGAAAAGCCTTGATTTCGTTCTCGTGTGAGCTAGCATTTTTTTTTACTATGACAACAGAGCTTAGCTGACCTTGAAAACCACAATGATGTTAGCGTTCACGTCCCTAAGAGTTTTCATCTTTATAGAATGTAAGTAATTATTAATTGATTGCAGGGTTGTTATAAAATAGTCAAGTTTAAGCATCGATTTGCAGAAGCCACAGATTCCATTTGTCTCCTAGTGACTCCCAAAGATTTGGTATTAAAAATGCCAATAACAAGGTTATGTGAAATCATGTCCTGAGCTTTTACAGCTTCGCAGCAGTCAGCTGAACAGCAGCAGGCATGGGATCGTGAAGACGCTTTGTTTTCTGTGTGGTGAGGGTTGTCCTTGGTACTTTCTATTCGCCACTCTTTTTTGGCTGCTCAGAGAAGGTAAGCCCCTTGCTACGGGGTTAAGCAAAGAGAAGAGCAAGGGCTAGAATTCAGGCCTACTTGAGTCTTCAACACCACAATTCTACTCTATTTAAAACAAATCATAGTTTATTTATTTCCCAACTTGAGTACTCTCCTCTCTTTTCTCTTTTTGGTGGTTTGGGGCTACACATGCTAGAAGCAGACTACCTGCTCTTCCTCCTGAATATTTACACTTCAAGGAGAAGTGATTGCTGGCAGAAGCGAACTACCATAAATCCCCATGCTGTGGCTGTCCTGGCTACTGACAGTCACAGATTGTATCCAACCAGGAAAAAAAAAAAAAACAAAGCTTAGGAGAAATTTTCTGAAGCTGTATAATCAGATTATGATAATTTCATCAAGACCCATTTCAAAAAGCCAGCATTTATCATTAGTTTGTGTACCTCCTAATTATCTTATGAGAGTCCTTCCATGCAGGAATGATAGAATACTCTAGCTTGAGAGAGTTTTTCTAGTACAGCATGTGTACAGCCGGATGTATAGCCTTGGTGTGTGGGTCACAGTTTGCATTTGGGCCTTATTTGAAGCAGTTTTCTGAAAATGTCAAAGGAGGTGACATATTTTTAAAAATTTGGTATGAGTAATGGGTATCAATTTCTCTCAGCTAGTTTCTACAGCAACAATATTTTGTTTTGTCTGTGAATGGTAAGCAATTACTTGCTAAGTGGAAAAGAAAATAACAAAAGGTACACATTGTCCAAAATACTCTCCCCAGAAGGATTCTAAATGCCAGAACGCATAACCAACTCAAACTCAGTCATTGGGAAACACACTTGTTATCCATTACATCTTTAAATACTCATGTCTCCCTCTCTCCTTCCCCATGTGCCCCTCCGTCTCTCCTCCTCTCCGTCTCCTTCCCTCCATCCCTATCCCCTGTCTCTCCTTCGCTCTCTCCTCTCAGGATCCTCCTTCAGGATGGAGATGCCATTTTCCACCCACTGTCTCCATTATCCTGTTTGCTGGATGAGATCCTCTGGGGTTAGCCAACCACTGAGTCATCTAGCAGCAGCTTTTAAAATCCACCTGTGAGCTCCCCTCTTCCACCTGCTGACTCAGTCTAGTGGCCATGCTGTTTCTTCTGAACCAGCAACATGTTGTGCATCTTGGGGATCCCATATTATAATCTCAGACTAGCAAGTTCCTCACTCTGAAGTCTGAGCCGGCTTCAAATGCATAGCACTCTATCTGCCTCAGTCTTCTGAGTTCCACAATTATAGGCATGAGCCACCATTACTGCTGGCTTCTGCATTTTTAAATAGTTGAAAGAATATCAAAAGAAAAGTACTAAGGATGGAATAATATGGACTTCAGATTTCATGGTATATACATAAAATATTATTGGAACATAGGTATGGTCATCCATATGTTGGCCATGGCTGATTCTATGGTATGGGGAAGAAGTACGTAGTTGAGGAGATGGTGTGGATTTACTCTCCTGTTCTTGATGAAGAGATTTGGATTATTCTTCCTAGAACTGCAGCCTCCTCATGGTTCTCACCTGTTCCTTCCAGTAACCCCTCCACTCCTTCCTCACAGTCATCTATCAGCATTCAACCCTGATACTGTGTTTAACACCCCCTCACCCCCTCCCAGCACAAACCCACCCCTGCAGAGTGGGCTTATAAGGCCTGGGTGGAGTCCGCCTAGTGTAATGCTCCTGAGCTTGAGCACAAGCACTGGGGGAGGGGGAGGTAAAAGGAATAAACCTTTAAGGACTTCTCGGTCTATATTGTGAAAAGACTGTTTTCAGTGAGAACTGTGTTCTGGGTTCTGCTGGTTGCTCTCCCAGCTAATCTGTTGCTGGCCTTGAAAAGTTCATTTTCCCCAATAGGTATTTTCACATGTCCTACTGTGAATAATTCCTATGTGTTACCTCTTTGCAAATTCAGCTGATGGGCGGCATTCCTCATCTCTGAGTTCATAAAATTCTCCTCCGTTGCCTCTTAACCCCTTCTCACTGGGCGTTTCACCGAGTACTTCTTCCCTTGTCTTCTTCATGTATCCTTTCACAGTGCAGACCCTGGAGCTGTGTTCTTAAGGACCTACCTTTGTAATCTCCTGTCACAAGGCTAAGTTGAATACTTAGATTATTAGAATACTGGTTAACTGATATTTTATTTTTTTGATAACCCACTATTAACACTTTAGGATTGCATTCAACGGTTCCATCCAATATCATGGGAATTCACTGATCATCTCTATCTGCTCATCTCAAGAATATTTATATTGGTATCTGGAATGCTCTGTAAGAGATAAAAGATAGTCCATAAATAATACCTTTTACCATTAAAATAGTCTACATTTACAGATTTTTTTTTGAAATTTGAACTTGTGTTTCTTCTAAATTTTATCATTTCCTTCACCTAAAAGAATCATTTCTATTAAACTGGTTGAAGTTCAGTGCCAAAAAATAAAATTGATTATTGAGTTTATAATATTAATTGGCGAATAAAATGTATTTTTTCTCCCATTTGGAGTCAGAAAAATTTGAGAACAAATAGTATTCCAGACCTGAAGCATTATAAAAATTATCTTTGGGGCAATTAATTAGCTTTATTAATCAAGTGCAATGATATCAACAACATGCCCTGTCTTGTTACTTTCTTCCCATTCTCCTCTCTGCCTCTTTATCTCCTTTGTCTCTCCTTCTCCTAGCCAGAACAACCTTGACAGGTGAAATGGTTTTTTTTCCCCAGATTTCTACATAGATTCATCAAAGTCTCAAATTACAGCAATGATCACAGTCAGTCAATCCTGATACTCCACAAACAGAAGGGAACCAAGGGATTGTTAGGTAAACACATAGAGGCAGCTGGACCTCAGGGATGCTGAGATTTTGCCCTCAGTCATATAAGTCTGACTTACTTACAATGCCTGAGTGCCTAAGTGATCTAATTTAGACAGAAATGGCTTCTTTTCTTTCCAGAGTTCCAAGCCAGAAAAATCTGCCCCAGAAGCCCCTCATTCTACCTCACCTCACCCCATGTCTAAATCAGGTAGCAATACACAGAGCTGCAAGTCTTCAAATGTTTGGGATTCCCTGGAACATGCCTGCACTACATATCTCCCCAGCTTCTGTGAGTGTGTTATGAGTAAATAATCTGAACGAAGAACACAGATACATACACAAGATACTCCGTCCTGCCATGTTTGTTCTAATGAAGCATCAGAGGCCACCTAAGCATCTGTGTAGACACTTGTGCCATGTCTAATTAGTATATGCACCGTGACAGCACAGAATGCCCACCCAGATGTAAATAATGATGTTAGATGTGTAGGGGATACATTACAAAGTCAGGTGCTCAAACAAACAAACCAAAGTCAGGTGCTCTTTCATCGGGATAGCTGGTTTATGAGTGGTTTCCTGTCTAAGTATTCAGTGTTATGGTTGTATTTCTTATACGGTTAAAAAATTTAAAGTGGGTTTATAATAGGCTACTTTCAATCTCTTTTGCTTTAAAAAATAGATTTCAAATGAAGAATGGAAGAAAAGGGTAGGGAAAGATGACAGATTAAAAGAAAATGCAAGGCTATGTGGGGGGGAAAGTGTTTTATTCCAAGCATACAATTATATAATGTGTAGAGTTAGCAAAAGTATATGCAGGTGAGTTACAGGTAAAAAACCATTTACCACAGAACCAAAAGATTGAAACAACCTTAAATGTCACCTAAACTCTTCCTCCTATCTTTAGAATCCTTGTCAAGTCTTTATCCAGTGTCTGGAAGCATTGCACTCAAGATAAGAGAGGAAGTGTAGTGAATGACCTTTGGGAGGTGGGTGATGACTAAGAAAAGGAGACTTCGGGTCCTGTGTGTCCTGTGTTCATCATGGTGGGGGGGGTATCGCCTTTCTAAATGTAATCAGCCAGAATTTGTGATTTATATGTATATATAACAGCTCTGTGAAATTTTCTAAAACAATTAAGTTTTCAACATAATATGCAACATATTTAGGAGGAAAGACAGAAAATTGTAAATAAATTGGATGCTCAAATTGTAGTAAAAGCATCACTACAGAATGCTGCCATCCATCCATCTTAACTTATATAACTTGGTAGTTTCATAATGCAATGTATGGTGTTATAAAATACCAAATGGCTACAACTATTCAGGCAGCAGAACTAAGTTTGCTCAGGGAATAAGTCAAAGAAAGGCTTCACTGAGAATGATATTTTAAAAAGAAACTTGAAGGATTAGTAAGAGTTTGCTGGCTAGGTGGTGTTGGCACACACCTTTAGCCCCAGCACAAAGGAGGCAGAGGCAGATATCTGAATTCAAGGTTAACCTGGTCTACAGGGTGAGTTCCAGGACAATCAGGCCCACACAAGAAACTCTGTCTCAAAAACAAGCACACAAAGAAACAACAAAGTGTTTGGTGGGCGGAGAAGTTGAGAGCTGAAGGTTTTACACAACAAGAGTCAAGGTTAATGACACTCGCAGTGCTGTCGATACATCACAGACAGCATTGGGAATAACAGGCTCGTCACTCTAGAGGAATAGGTTTCAAGTTTGAGAATGGAAATGGCAGAAAGAAGGAATGGAGAGCAGGAATCAGGTTACCAGTGGTCCTCATGATCTCCGGTGAAGGCTAAAGACAAATAGAACATCACCCCACTTTATGAGCCCAGTGAGGACAGTGCTAGATCCTAGTGTCAAAAATATCCTGGTAGCTGCTTGGTATAGATACTGAGAACATTAACTGATTCCAAGTCTGTTGAAGATTCTGGTGAAACCACTGGAATAGTGAAACAACCCACAGAACGAATGATAAGGACCTGTAATGTGGGCATGGGGAGAAGATAATGGTTTGTTTTATGTTTGCTTAGAAGACAACAAAAAGAAAATGTAGAATCTAGGTTTGGTTGCAGCTGAGGTTTATTCAGGCATAGAGAAGAGCCAGGTATGACAGGAGGGAAAATGACTCCAATCTGAGGAGTGAAATTCAATGTAACCATCTTGAGCATCCACCTTGAAACACCAAGTAAACCAGTGGTGATAAAGACACCTGTCTTATTGGTCCTTAAGCACTAGGCTAAGTCACCTAATCTGATATGATGGAGTAGGGGAGGCTGAGAGGAGCTGAAGGGAGAGAGTGGAACCTTCAAAACCATCAGTATCTTGAAAGTATGAGACTGTGGAAGAGAGAGAGAAAAATTGTGGAGATAGTGGATGGAAAGCTGGGAAAGGATATTATGGAATTTAATAATTGAAATAATGGTAAAGGTGTCATCAAAAATGTTGATAATGAAATACATTTCATTCATATTGAGATCAAGCCATACACTACTCTAAGTTACTCTGTACTGTATAAAACAGCGTTTTATTTTAGACTCCATTTTACAGGAAGAGTTTAGCTCCATTTTGAGGGAGAAGGATGACTATAAACCTTGGTTGGATCCAGAGACGACACCATCTTTCAGGCACCACTAAATCAGCACAGACTAATATTTGGCTTTTTCTAGGAATAGATAAGCAACCATCTTATCAGTTAATCAGAGATACCAGGGGACTCAAGTCCAAGGATTTTCAGGACACACCAGACTGAGGAAATGATGTAACTCCCTCACCTGGACTCTGTAAAGGAACAGACGCCTAACAATCTGATGGTGTGGCCCCCCACAAACCCATCACTTCATATCTATCTAGCGTGTGACTCAAGGACTGACATGCAGAGGACTTGCTGACTCCCCTTGTAATGCTGGCTTGGCCCTGTCCCCTAATGTGCATGTGATCTACTCAATTGCTTGCCCAGTTGGTCCCCTTATGCTGATTTGTGCTCTTAGATCTCAGCTCTGCCCATCACCCCACAGTTCAACTCTGCAGCTTTATTCTCCAACCCTGATGATGCAAGCAATTCCAGCAGCAGCTCCCTCTCCCCATTTGTCTGGCTCACTATCTTATCAATGCACACACCATCTCAGTTTACTTCCAAAACCTTTGGGAGTTCTGCTGCGGTCTCTTTAACCTGTATTCATTCTGTAAACCATATATATCCATATGGATTTATAGATTTATTTACTGTGTGCCTTGTGATGGGTAATCTGGGGGTTGGTAACCGGGCACAAATGGCCCTGACCTAACATGCTTCTGGCAGCTACCATGGCAGTTCTACAGATGAATAGAAGGTATCTCTCAGTCCTTTGAGGGCTGATGGACAATGGCCAGCTCAAGAATCATCTTTGCCATAGGAGGGTAAGTAAATAAACATGGCTGGAATGCAATTGGGGAAAGAGAAGGTTTTGAAGCTAAGGAAAACATATCAACACTTATATCCCCACATAGGTGATATTAGGATTTCCATCCAGGTATTTCAGGTAATGTTAGAATATTTAAACTACTGTTAAGCCACTGCATTGCAAGTATTAATATGGCGTGAGATTCACACATAAAGGTACGTTTTTACCAGGGCTTGGGGATTAATGTCAGCACAACTTGGAATGTTGGAGTTACTTTTGTTGCACTTAGAGTGGGACTGAGTACACAGTAGCTACAGGGCATGTAATATGTGATTTACCTTCAGTGTCTTTGCCCATCTTTAATAAGGATGCAGGTAGTTAGAGGATTCAATATGTTGATAAAGCTCTTAAGGAAGTATCACATGGTAAATGCTGAAAAAGTGCTATTATCAGATAGATAGATGAAACAAACAGCTGCCAGAAAGCCTTCATGAGATGTCTCACAGTGTTATTTAAATGTACAAAGGTAGATCCTAAAGGGTGAGTGAGGGTACCTACAGAAAATGTTTGGGTGTAGGTCCTAGTTACTGGCCAGCTTTGTTGCAGCGATGGGCTAAACACTCCTCACAGTCAGTGCTCTACTGTTCTACTTAAAACAAAAAACAAAAACAACAACAAATAAAACAACAACATTATTATGGGGGGATATGGGCCCAGGGGTCTTGCTCAAACTATGACACCAGCAGAGAACAATACAAGTAGTAAACTTTGAACCCCTACCAAGATCTAGCTGATGGACAGGACATTCTCCACCATTGAGTGGAGAGTGGGGACTGACTTTCACATGAACTCTGGTGCCCCATTTTTGACCACATCCCCTTGATGGGGAGGCCTGGTGGCACTCAGAGGAAGGAAGGCAGGCTACCAAGAAGAAACTTGATATCCTATGAGCATATACAGGGGGAGGAGGTCCCCCTCAGTCATAGACATAGGGGAGGGGAATAGGGGGAAAGCGGGAGGGAGGGAGGAATGGGAGGATACAAGGGATGGGCTAACAATTGAGATGTAATATGAATAAATTAATAAAATATTTTTAACAAGAATGCAATGTATTTTGCTAATATTCACCCCTCAACTCTTATCAGATCCCCCTTCCTTACCCACTCAATTTTGCACCCACTACTAAAAAAATCTTATCAAGTCCATATATTCTTGGTTGTATGGCCTTCCACTGAAGCATGGTAGATGTGCCCAGGACTATACTTAACAAAAACTGCCTGACCCTATCCTAGCAGCTATTGATTGCTGATAGCTCCTTTTCTACAGGTACGACTTCATGCTCTCCAATTCTGTCCATGCTGGAATTTGGTCTGGCTTGAGATTGCACAGGTTTTGTGTGTACTGTGACAACCACTGTAGAGTTCATATGTGTCACTCCCCACTGTGTACAGAAAAACACTGTGGTAAATATAGTTTTTGTTTCTTCAGGAGAGGGGATGAAATAAGAGTTATACCCAAGCTTTATGAATACATGGCTCTGCCTGAGCCCAGAGCATTTTCTATCTATCTCTAGACTTAAGTCTGGAAGCTTCTACCCTCTATACAACCTAATCTTCTGCAGTCCCAGACCTTGAAGGCTTTAGCTTCCAGCCTCCATCTGCTAACCTAGGCCTAGAATGTTTTCAGCCTCTGAAACTGAAAGCTCACTCTTACCAGTTCTTTTTTTTAACTTTGGTTGGCTCAGAACACCTCCCCAAGCTGACTGATTCAAATTGGCTTCTCCTGATTTCTCATTGAATTGCTTTGTTTGGAAAAAACTGCCTCTGGACTCTACAAACTGAATTGCATCAAAACTGCCTGCACCAAACTCAACCACACTGTGCCAAATTGTACTGTACTGACTGCACAAACTCTACTATGTTCCTGTAATGTTCTCTACTGCTCTCTGCTCTTTCTTCACTGCTCTTAAGTAGCTTCTCTTTCTTGTCTGTTCTCCTAAGAGTTGGGCACATCCTATCTCTGACTCACTCATTCTGTCAAATCTTTCTCTGATTTATCACTTATTTGTCTCTCAACTAGACATCAATTTTTGGGATTAAAGATGTGTAATAAATTCCAGCCAGAAAGATTAAAGATACATATTCCAACCAGAGGGATTAAAAGTATGTACTAAGGGCATGTCCGCATAACAGATGGATCACACAGACCTAGATCTTTGGACCATGTTGCTGGATTAAAATTCCTCTACATGTTTCCTTTTAGTCGCCCACTTCCTTTTCCTCTTCTTTCTGTCTCCTATTCTGCAAAGATCCCTGAGCCTTGGAAGGAGGAAGTGTGTTTGTCACAGATGTCCCCTTTAGGAGTAAGCAGATGGCGTCTTAAACCCTGAAGGTCTTGAATCAATATTACAAAATGTCCAAGTATATATGCAAGACTTTGTGGTTTAGAAATGGTGTTTGATCCCGAATATGTGATACTTGTATTAATATTGCACATCATATCTTATCTTCTTCTACATGGTGGAATATTGTTGCCTGGATATTCATTTAAAACAAATAGATGATACCAACATACCTCAAATTTCTTACTTGTTAGTGGGTTCTACCTACTTATAGCCTGGAAATGCTTTACATTTTATGCCCTCCCAACTTAAAGCTATTTATTTGTGATATTAGGATTATTTGGAGAAATAGACTCAATTTGGTTTGTGTGTATAGATGTGCACATAAGATGAATTATAGGGATGGAGCTCCTAGTAAGTCAGTAAAGCATATGCTTGCAACCTGGACTCAACTTGGTTTGTACTATACTCATGTCCCTTTTCTAATAACACACCCAAGGAGCTCAGGGCCCACACTTTGAGGAAACATACAGCATTCCAAACAGTAAAATAATTTTCTTTTCCTCTACAACCACTCAGAACACCCTCTTTGTAGGTAGTTTCTACTTAAATGTTTTTTTTTTTAAGTCCACACATAGAGGGTAGGTGGCTAGGTTGGGCCTAGCCTGATTTAGGGATACATATACATTAAGGAAACATTTACCCTCTGAAGAAGCATTTCAGGGGGATTCCCTTTTTAACATTTTGCCTATACGTAAATAGGTGCTCATATTATTAAAATCAGATAAGTTGTTGGAAATGGCATAGGTAGTAGGGAAAGCTTATATATCCAACCCTGTCAATCAAAGTAAAGAACCACACAAACCATTTCCCTGAGAAGCCAGACACTTCTTCGCAGAGAGCCCTTAGAAAGACAGTCCAAACGCTAGCTCTCACTCAGGTGGCCTGCTGTCATTTTTTAATACATTTATGACCTGTACTATCACTTCGCTTCAGATTAAAGTTCTCTTGTTACTTGGCAATCTGTGTGCACCTCTTCCTTAATTCTTTGAATAGGGTGTCAAGAGCCTGGAAATGCCTGGTTCAGACACCAATGACAAGTAATGAAAAGAAGTAGGACAGACATACCCCAAGGTCTGCTGGGTGAGTGGAGCAAGATGTAAGTCCAGAGATCAAAGAGAAGCTTCACACTGAGTCCAAAGGCAGGTGACAAGGACACGATCTAGCACTAAGGAGTTAGACACAGGGTCTAACTAACCTGTTCACTCACCTCCAGTTAGAACGTCAACTTGTTACACAACTAGGCCACACAGAAAGCTTCTGTCAAGTGTTACAGATCTAATTCAAACAGTACTGTGATAAGGACTCACACACTTTTCTCCACAAGACTTTAAGGCTATCCAGTCATCTCTTTTTTTTTTTCTTCCAGAATGCAGAAGTAAACACATGCTCAGTCAATGTTTGCTGAGTTGAGCTAAGCACAGTGGCACCTATTTGCATGGCATCCCCACGTAAGGGCTTTCGTGAGCTCACAGAGAACCATCTGACCATAATGAGGAACAGTACAAAATAATTTCATCACT
>OU015752.1:111856355-111891657 GCA_907169655.1 Acomys percivali | reverse complement strand
AGGCCTTGGGGAAGGTGATAAAATACAGATAATTGTCTTCCTCCAATATTTTTCAGTTTGAACAAATGTGTATTTAGAATGTTGCGGGGGCCTGGGGGGGTGAGGTTGAAAAAGTTACAACAGAACTCATTTAGACTAACATCTGGAAAAGGGGCTGATCTGCTAAGTGAACAGATGTTTCATGCGCTGAACCACGTTGGAGTGATGACTGAATCATAATGAAGCTCTCTTCGCAGGAACAGGCCTGCTCAAAGGAGAACATGGGCAGAGAGAGACATACTGCACCCAGTTTAAAAAAAAAAAAAAAGAACCGTGTGCTAGAAGGATAGGAACCCAAGGAGAAAGGATATAAGAACCACACAGTTTCTGCCAAAATGGACTTATCAACACCAAGGATAAAGAGATATTTTATATATATATGGGGGGGGGCAGGTGTATCCTCAGACTCGTATACAGAATCTTAGTCCAGTTTCCTTTATTATCCTTCTTTACCATATATGAGAGAAAAGAAACATTTAGTGTCATTTCTGAGCCTGCCCCTTTTCTTATAATATGACCTCTGTTCCATTCGTTCTCAGTTCCACACAACAGCAGCATATTACACAAGCCAGTACAGCTAGTTTTTAGAACACGTCTAGTGATGGCACTTAAAGTGCTCAACTGTATCCTGGACATAGAGGGAAACCTTGGATGGCAGGGAAGTGGCATGGGAAGTGGATGGGAGGAGCAGCTAACAGCAAGCCCAGTATCTGCCTTGCTGGCCAAAGGTGGATCTGGGAGACATGGATGCTGCCAAAGAAAGAAAGAAAGATGCACTGTGTAGACACTGAGTGTCTGTATGTTATATTAGACATGATGAAATTAGGAAGTTAAAGGAGTGAAGAATATTGTTGCAAATCACTGGGTTAACCACTCATCTTTTCTACTGTTGTTATCAACATAGCTGGCCCTGCTCCAAAATAGCCATGCATTTCTTCATCCTCAAGTGTTTTATGATTTCTTCTACTTTTTTTTTTCATTTTATCACTTAAATTACATTCTGAATCCATAAATGCCCAGAGTTCTCAGAGCTAACATGCTGATCACCCCTCCTGGACTTTCCCCTCCAACCCTTGATCCTGGCTAGTTTTTTTTTTTCCAACTTGACACTAATTAGAATCATCTGGAAAAAGGAATGTCAATTGAGAAAATTCTCCCATCACATTTCTTGTAGTATTTCCTTGATTGATGACTGATATGTGAGGGCCTAGCCCACTGAAGACAATCCTATTCTTAGACTCATGGTCCTGGATGGGGCCAGTAAACAGTGTGGTGGAGCCAGCAAACAGTGTGGTAGAGCCAGTAAACAGTGTGATGGAGCCAGTAAACAGTGTGATGGAGCCAGTAAAGAGGGTGATGGAGCCAGTAAATAGTGTGATGGAGCCAGTGAACAGTGTGATGGAGCCAGTAAACAGTGTCCCTCCACAGTTTCTGCTTTAGTTCTCGTTTCAAGTTCCTGCCCTGACTCTTTCAGTGATGTGACTTGAGAGTTGTGAGCTGAAATCAACACTTTCCTCACCAAATCTCCTTTGATCATGGTGTTTTGTAACAGCAGTACAAACTCTAACCGCCATCAACCCCACCCCCTGCCCCTGCAGCCATTTTACTGAAAATGGAATTGAGCTTCTATAGGGCAGCAGAGGAGGTTTCCCTTTCTGAGCTCCAAGGGTAATTGGTAAGGACTTGGGGCATATTCGTTGACTCCAGCCTTATTTTGGCTCTAATACCGTTCATTCTGGGTACCCAAATCTTGGTTTGTTGTTTGTTTCTTAATTCAACGTAGCTATCATTGTTTTAAGTTATTTATGAACCTGTTTCCACTTACTTGTGAACATTCCTAGGGTAGCATCACTACAGTTCAGGCTCAGTTCACTAGTCAGTATGACTTCCAAGTTCCCTGCATATATTACCCACATAGTGTTGCACATGTTTACGTATTATTTAAAAGACTTTTCCTATTAAACCATAAAATGTAAAAGGATCGGGAAAAATTTTAATTCATCATGTATTATGGTGTGTTGGGTTAAGTGCCTCTCTGTGTTCCCATGGCTCTATTATGCCCAGACCACAGAGGCCTTTAGTAAATGTAGACTCATCAATATTCTAGTATGCATGTCCATCTTGTGGACATAGCATTCCATATATAGTGGATACTCAATGTGCTTTATGTATGCATCCAGTTGTTAAAATTTGTGTTTCAACACAAATTTGTTGAAAGTCCTGAAGTATTATACAAAGTGGATGGGACATCTTTTTCTGGTGGAAAATGAAATGCAGTTATTCAAAAACAGCCTCAAGTCTCACACTCAGTGTTCATACATAACAACACCTGGGAATTTGACTTGTTTTCCCTTCTTTGACCCTTGCAGAATGCAACACTAGGCACTTTAGTTCACTTAAATGTGTGACAGAAGTGATACTGCAATTTAAACAAGGAATGTACTTGCTTTTTAAACAGTTTGTGTCTGTGTGATGCAAATGTATACATGTGTGCATGTGCATCTGTGTGAATGTAAGAACATGTGTGCCAAAGCACATGTGGGCTGGAATTGGGATTCCTAGAACCCTTATAAATGCCAGGCATAGTGGCCCATATGCAACCCTAGTCCTTGGAGGAGGACACAATGGATTCCTAAAGCATGGTGCTTAGTTGAACCAAAGAGTTTAGGGTTCAAATGAGAGACTCTGTCTTGCAGAGTGTGCAAGGACAACACATGATGCCAATCTCCTACATCCACACACACATGCACAAATGCACACCTAAGCACACTCATTCACCCATACACAGGTGAACATGCATACACATGCATGCATACCACACAGGCATACACACTTGAAAAGAAAAGGAGTTTCAAGATGTTAAAAGAGAACACTGGGCCAATCATAGGGTTGGAAAATGATGACTGGCACCACCCAGGAAGTGGGTTCTACAATTAGTTCTGAGAACTGGCTTTCTTTACCATGCTGCCTATGATATCTCATATCTGACTCACAAAGTGTATTTAACAAATTGGATCTCTTCCTGCATACCTTGGCTGCTCCCACAAGAGCCCTGTCAAGACTAAAGCACCCAGTCAGTCTCTTCTGTCAGAAGATGCAGACAAGGACACTCCAAAAGTATCTATTCTGCCTTCTCTTTTGGAACAAAAGGAAAAAATGAGAATGAAAAGACAAACCACGCATTTAAGGATTGGACAATGGAGAAGAATCCCTAATGGCCAGTGGTTCTGGCACCCTATTAAAACTCATGCTCCAAAAGCATGTGCTCCCCGGGATTCCAGATGGCCAGGTTAAAGAACCACACAATCAAGGAAAAGGTTCTGTTTCACAGCTGTTCTACTCTTGGGCATGTCAGGGCTGTTGAGTAGCATGTTTCATAACGAAGGTGGGGAAACCCCCAGAACCAATTTGTCCCAGGTGGTGATGTGAACTTTCCTGACTTTTATTTCTTCCACCTCCCACTTCAACTGTGGCATTAAAGATGATGCTTGGCTCACGTGAGGCCATCGTTGGAGAGTTTTTGCATAACCTTCCCCTTGCAGAACGTATAGAACATCTGGAATTAAAGAGGTATTGTCTTTTAATCACTGCTCAGCCTTCTGCAGGGACACATGAGTAGCGCCTAGCTGCCCACATTGACTTATTTAAATAATGTAATCTATTTGTACACAAATGTGGAATAAATGTCACTGCAGCTCCTTAGTGTGCCATTATAATGAGTTATCCCTTTCTTGAGGTGATTAGGAGTAGTTTTGTTTTTTGTTTTTTTCAAGAGCATATCAGGCCTCATGATTGCCAATGAGCCAGGGATAACCTCAATTAGCCTCACACAGCTGCTGGCCTCTGCATCCTCAGCAGAACCTTTTCTTCTAGGGATTTGAGTCTTCTCTAAACAGGAGGCTTGAAGTCAATTCTCTTTACTCCTTTTGAGGTGGAATGTTCTGGTACAACCTGTCAGGATAGGGCCCATCCTTCTCAGAGCTTGTCAAGAAAGCTGATCAGAATCTTAAGCCGAAGCAGACCTTAGAAATCACTTAGTTTAGAAGCTGGGGAGATGGCTCAGTTGGTAAAGCATTTGCTGTATAAGCAAGTGAAAAGCTTGAGGTCGCTTTGCAAGCCTGTCATCCCAGTGCTGGGGAGGGAGACACAAGAGCATCCCCTGGCCAGCTAGTCTACTCAGAGCAAGGAGCTCAAGGTTCGGTGCGTGGTTATCTTGGAAAAGAAGTGAGAGGGTGATTGAGGGCGATTGAGGACAACACCTGAGGTTGATGCTAGTCTCTCTGCATGTAGAGATAGATGAGTGCATCTCCACACATAAACACAGGGCATATCTAAACTTAGAACTCATTTAGTTTAACCACTATTTTACAAATGAGGACTAAAATCGTAGACTCTAACATCCAGGTCTTTTCTTTTTTTTCTTATACCCAGCTTGTGTTAGTCCCTTTAGGACACTTTAGGACAAAGTTCCACAAAGGCAGCAACTTGCAAACACATTTTTTTACACAGTTCTGGGTGTTGGGAAGCCCAAGATAAAGGTACTGGTAGATTGTCTGCTTCCTTGTGAACAGCATAATCGTGTGTCAGTCCATCAGGGCTGAGGCTGGTTGACTCTCACAATGGCATTAAGCCCCTCAATCGGGATTCTACCCTCATGATGTAATTACTCCTCAATCACAGTCTTAACTCCATCCACACATGTGCTTGGATTTCAGTGTATGAATTTTGGATGGTGTGCAGGCTGTATTATAACCCTCCTTGGCTTTCAGACTCTAAAAATGAAAATAAAATTGCTCAGGGTACAAGCCAATGTAGTAGTGGAGGGGACGCTAATCTTTAGTGCCAAGGCTGCAGATCGCAATGGACTCTGTAGAACCTCAATTTTCCTACCAGGAAAATTTTAATTGTACATGATTTTCAAGGGTCATCTGTCTATCGCATGATAGACATTTTCTTAAATTATTTCTTTGAATATTTATGGCTCTTTCAGTGAATCAATGCAATTTGTTTTCCCAAATAAACCTTCGCAGGGACCTTTATAGTCCTTTAATCACCAAATATTCAAAAGCCTATGAACAGTTGAAAGGTAAGTTCAGAATGATTTCATATATTTTCTTTTCTGAAAAGAGAAAGCACCGAAGAAAGAAAACATAGATGTACCCACCAAGTCAACAAAATGAGGTTTTGCCTTTTGCTAATAAATATCCATTTTCCTGTCTTGGTCAGATAACTGTGAAAGTAGCAGTTCCATCACCTTGCGCAAAAGCAATGCCTCTGCAGCTACTCCTAGCTTCCTAGAGAAAAAGTAATCATTGTGTGCTATTTGAATGTCTTCATAAATGCAATTTATAGCCATGATACTGATCAGTCCTGCACAGTCTTAAGAGATCAATAGTGCCATGTTCATTAGTCCTGAATTGAATAGCTCTCCAACTCTGGCTAGAAGATGGTAACTGTTTTTAATGATGTTGTTTTGCCAGTTGGCATTGAAAGTGGATTCTGTGTCACTGGTAATTTCCTTAGTTATTGAGAGGGGCTTTTTATTTCTCCTTCCAGTCATGAAGGTCAGGGAGATGCTCTGCAATGTCAATATGCCTGAATCCCTGGACTCTATGGGTAGAGATTAGGACTCGTTGATGCTGGGAAGAGCTCCTTTGATTCAAGCCCTATGATGTTGGGAGAGGATGCTCCATGCTGGGAGGAATTTTGATGTGACACAAAAGAGGTTCACCTGGATTCTGATCCCAGAAATATTATTTGCTTATTGGGGTTTACATGTTACAGAATGAGGTAGATTTGTATTTTTGGCAATGTCTAATAGACAAGGCCTCTCAGTTTTCAACCTTCCTGCTGATGCTTGATATAGAACTTGAAGGAAAACAGGGGTAAAAGGAAAGGAGGGCTGGAATGAAGGAATGGTTGTCTGGAGAGTGTTTACAGTTTTATTGATTCCTTTCTTCACTCAACAATGCTCACAGAAAGTCCATTACATGCTAAATGCTATGCTAGGAGTCACATGTGATACATGATCATAAGACAGGGCTCTGTAGTGTTATCTTGCATTTCCACACAGTAACTACCCTTTTCATCTGCCACATTCTTCCTGAAAATACCCACATTCTGAATCCATCCTTACCTTAGATTCAGTGATAGTGCCCCGCAGAGATGTCCAGTGATGACCTCTATGGGTCTTTAGCCAGAATCCTGTTTCTATGTGATAGTAAATGGTAATTTTCAACTTGATAAAATCTGAAAGAAGAGCCTCTGGACAGACAAGTGGGTCGTTGTCATTGCTGACACCCACTGTGGGTGACACCATTCTCTAGACTATACAAATGGAGGAAGGGAGATGAGTAGCATCATACATGCGTTGCTGTTTGAGATTGGGAATGTGAGATGGGAAGCTGTGCCAAGCTCCCACTATGTTAACTTCCCAGCAGTGATCAACTGAGACACTGAATTATGAACCCAAACAAACCCTTTCTCACATAAGTTGTTTTTTTCAAGATAGCTTGTGACAGAAATAGAAAAATAAGCTTAGATGGGAGAATATTTAAATGGGACAAATAATTACAGAGTCTTCTTTTGTAAAATTTAGTAGTATGATAAGGGTCAATTTAATTAATATGCATAAGAAATTAATATTGTGCCTGATAGAGCTCTATGTTAACTAATGTTAGGTGGAATAATGATAATGATGTTGAAGGATGAGGAGAAAGAAAAGGAAAGACATGGAAGAAGAAGGACATCTCCCTGACAGCTTCATTACTCCCAATGGGTTATACTGGGTTTTTTTTTTCTTTTAAAGTACTGTCCAAGATATAGGAAATTCACTGGTTGTCCTCATCTTCTTCCTCTTGACCCAATTAAAGAGTTTACTTTTGAAATGAAAAAAACTACCATTTATCTGGCAACTAGGCTTTCACAATATTATACTGATACATTAATACATCTCCTAACCACCATCAGAAAAGCTTCTTATTGATGTAGATGGTGATTAACACAGATCCACAACCAGTCAAGGTGTAGAGAATATGAGATTGCAGAATTCTCAGCCCTAAGTGGGCTTAGTATCATAATAGAAGAGAGGACAAAAGGTGATGAGAACCATAGGTAGTGGATGACTGTAAGAAAACAGTGCTATCCAGACACAGCAGGGCAGTCACACATAAGCACTCACTGTGGTCTGAATGAGACCTGGGCAAGCACAAGCCATATTGACCATGTGCTAGTGGAAGGGCACACAACTAATAACATATGAGCAACACAAACTGTACTTCATAGTTTTTTTTTAAAGATGCAAAGTTTGACATATAGAAAATGGGTAGTAGATGTGGAAAGAGCTGGGGAGAGGGGGAAGATGAATTGTACAAAAATGCTTAAAGAATTAATAAAAATGAGAAAACAAATAAATAAAAGAATGTTGAATAGAAAATATTTTCTTTATTCATTAGGCACTAGATAACATGGGGGAGCTCATAGCTTGGTTGAAGTAAAGAGTTCAACAGTAAACATGAGAATGCAGATATCTGTTTATTATGCTATTTTCCCTTCCTCTGGAGAGATATCCAGAAGCAGGGTAGCTCAGTGATGGGCAGGTATATGTCTAATGCTTTTGAAAAACTGAATATAGTTCTTGGTAATGTCTGCATAAATTTTCATTCTCATCTTTTTGCCATTTGTGGTAAATTATTTATTACCAGCAAACATCATGTTACATTAAATAAACGATATACTGGGAGACAAATATTGCATGCTTCTGTTCATACATGCATACAAACAAATTTATCACAAAGAATAATGTAGTAGCTAATGCTATAACCTAGTAATATTTAAGGAAGTGGAGGTAAAGGAAGGATGGGTAAAGGAAACTTAAACAGCCAGATTAGAGGAATATATTCTACTGCTGTATAAAGCACAGTTACATTGCTACAGCTAATAGCATCTGTTATACATTTTGTAGAGAACAAAAAAAAAAAAAAAAAAAGAGGACTTTGTATACTCCATTCACAAAGAGATAAAAGGAGATTAAAGAGTAAATTAGTCTAACTTTATTATATTCATATATACTGAATTAGTATTCTGTATCCCATACATACATGTACTTAATGTCTACCAATTTAAAACTACATAGAGATATTGCTTCAATCATGAAGCATCTATCAATAGAGTGTCAAATGTTTATGAGAAATAGTGACTTTTAAAATGTTTATTAACAGAAATATCATTCTCCTAGAAGGAAGTAAAAATGGTGAGAGAAACCAAGAGGAATGTCCAGGAAGCAAGGAGGCCATGCAGTACCTGACATTTGTTCAGCACTGGGTAGTCAAAAGCAACATGAACTCCATTGCTCTTACACCAAGTCCATAAAATGAACTCACTGTGTGGTCTGTTACCACATAAAAACAATCATCATTATAATAGTGGCAATAAAACATAATTTGATACATTTATCTAGCTGTCTGGATTGTGACAAATTATGCCTGGTTTTCTGTTTTACAGTGTACTTGATTTCCAGAAGGATTATTTACAGGACATATTATTATGCTCCTTATACATAAGAAAGAAGCCACTTACTGATGTCAAGTCATGTCCTACAGAGCAGAGTCCTACAGCCAGGCAGAGGTGGTCCTGATCCTGTAAAGCCCGGAGTCACTCATCGTCTTCACAGTCACCATATTACTTACTGCCAGATATGGCAACCCACTGGATCACATCACAGATTATGGAATCAAAATCCTTAGACGAGAATCAGGTTTGATTCATTATTTTGTTGACATGATTCCCTGTTCTGTCAGTCTTTGGGTTGAAGTCTGACTTAAGAGGAAACTTAGTGAGATGGGCATGCCGAAACAAACCTAAAAAAGCAGGCCTTTCTAAAGACACAAGCCAGGACCTAGACCTTTCTATAAGCCTTAGGAGACAATGTGTGAAGTAGAGCCTCCCACCAATGTGTCTTCTGACATGGGCATGACCGGCTGAGGCTCTCTGAACCATGCTCTGTTTCTTTGATATTGTGTGTTCCCCATGGCTGTATCATCCAAACCTCTCTCTGAGGTTATAGATTGGACTTGTGATATTTTGACTGCCAGTTTCCTTAGAAACTTCTCTAACTGTCTTTCAAATGTTCTTTTGCCCCAATATAATTCTTATGTGTTTAATCTCGCTTGGGCTTTGATTCTTGGAATGCTCAGACTATTACAATGCAGATAAGATATGTTTCAACAAATTGTGTCATGGTTCTAACAATAATTTTGATTAAAAATGAGGAAATAATTATAAAGCTTTAAAAAATGGACCACTTAGAGTCTGAGGTGATGGCTCAGTTACCTGACTTCAGATCCCCAAACCTATATTAACTGCTGGGCATGGCAGCTTGGGTATACCTGTAAATCCACTGTTTAGAAAGCAGAGATGGAAGGGTCCTGGGGATTGCTAGCCAGCCAGTCTAATGGAAAGAGTAAGATCCAGTTTCAGTGAGAGATGTTATGAGAAAGAATAAAGTAGAGCATAATTGAGATTGTCTCTGTCCTCCACATGCACCCATACACACACACACACACACACACACACACACACACACACACACACACACACACACACACTCATTTTATGAGCTGCCTCTCAAAATGTGTAAAGAGCTTCTACAACTTTTTCAGTGCTTTGCACAAGGCATTGAAATTTTACTTCTACTATCTCTGCAATCCATTATCACCTCCATCATCATCCTCCAGACAAAGAATCTGAACGTCAGAAACTTCCAAGACTTTCATAAGGTCACAGAACGATGTGCTGGTGAGACCCCAAACTTGGTCTCATGATGCTCACTCAGTATTTATATAGAATGTGGTTTCTAAGCATGAAAACCTGAGCATCCACAGCATCGGTTGTTATTCATGTCAGGGTCAGCCCCACATTATGGTAAGAACAATTTGATCTGGGTTCACAGAAATGATTTCTGAGAAAAGAGACAGGTGCTCCACACAGGCTTGGCAGTATGTTCAATTGTTCTTGTTTGGATTAAACTCAAAGTCAGTAAACATGGAAAAGAGTTATGATATTTGCCCAATGTGTAATAACCTAGGAGCTATGCAAATTGCAATGGATTTGTTGGGCTTTCAACTTTAAAATATCGTATTTGTTTTTTTCTAAAGAAAAATAGATACGCAACATGATAAAAGAAAAATAAACATGAGATGCTGGTAAACATCAGGGACTCAGAGCAGCAGACTGGATAACGTGATGAGCCACAGACCTACTGTCTGTACAGCACACTGGAACCTGCTAAGCTCTTTCACACATGGCAGCACAACTGACACTTACAACAGCCCTGAGAGGGCAGTGTCATCAGGCCCCTTCTACCAATGGGACAAGTAGGGCCTTCAAGGCAAAACCACAGCTCCTGCTGCAGGGAGGGTAAGGGATAGTATATTTTGGAGCCCAGTATGAGTGAACATGGTGCAGGAACACAGATTCCGATGATCCCAACTTCCATGTTCCAGCATGGTTAAGAGTTTGCTGAATCTTTTATGATACTAGAACAGCCACAAATCAAGGCACCTAAAAAAATAAATTGGTGGAAACATCAGGTAGGCAGGTTGCCTCAAAACAGGAACATTTCCACTATAGGCTTCCGACGTGATCTGATACCCATTTTAGCCATTTGGTTAGGAGGCTAGTTATCTGAAAGGTTAATACAGTCAAAAAGAGTTTGCCTATTAGTTGCAAGGATGTTGGGTCAGACACAGAGGTGAAGTAATGGCTACTAAGGGGGTTAAAGATAGCTCAAGCTAAGTTGTAATTAGTCTCTGGACCTACAAACTTCCTAACTCTGCACAATCATCGACGTTCTCAGCAGTTAATCAGCCTAGCAAAAGGCTGATTGAAGGTTTGAGTCTTCCCTGGAACCTTTGTTCAGAGGTCTTAGAGAATAAAATAGAAACAAGTTTTAATTCTATGCAAGGATCTTTATCAGAGTGGCAAGGACTCCTGGATATGACTGGGGAGGAATTGGTCCACCAAGTTACACTTGTACAGCTAAAGGCTTAATGTGTGATCCATATGCAGTTGTTTTTCCAAGCAGATATTCAGGTGTGAAAGTGACTTCAAAGAACACATTTGTTCACTGGGTACAGAAATGCAAGAACCAAGATATACAGCCTTGGAGATGCTGATAACCCTGGTACAGTGTCAACCACTCTCAGTGACCGTCTGCCCAGAATTGATTAACAGCACAAAAGTGTGTGGACAGGATTTAGAAGAACGGGCCAAATGCCTTGCAGTGACTAGTTAACAAGGTAGTGTTGAGCCCCTGTGCTTTCCTCCCACTGAGGATTTGAAGACATAACTGGGTCACCAGCTACAAAGGAAGGGATGCTCTGTATGTAGAAGTTTGGAGAGTAGCCAGAGAAATCCTGAGGTTTACTTTTAATGCAATTCTACTCTCCTCTTCTGAGACATTCAAAATTAGCCTAGTGAACTATTCTGCATATTTACAGAGATGAAGATTAGAAGATGTTGAGAGTCCAGGACTAGAAGTAAGACTGCCTGCATCACAGTGCCAGCATTATAATCAGTTAGACAACTTTGAACAAACTATCACTATGCTTCAATTCACTCTGACTCTGTGGTGTTCAGAGGTGAGCTCCAGTCAGTAGAGAGCTGGCATAGCATATACAAGGATTACACTTGGGAAGTGGAGGTAGGAGGATAGGAAATTGCAGGTCATCCTAAGCTACATAGTCAGTTTGAGGCCAGCCTGGATTCAAAACAGACTAAAAGAGACAAAATGAAAAAAAATGAGAGCTCAACTACCTCTGAACATCATGCTGTCAATGTGGTTTGTATGGCAGTAGTGAGTGAGAGGTGTCTGTGAACCAAGGTATAGTTTTCATCTGGATCAGCTTAAACACAGAAAGTTGGAATCACTGATGGAAAACCAGACTATTTTAGTATAGTGTTGGTCTACAGATGACCATATTTTAAAAGTTCTCTCAAATTGATGTTTACTACTCTAAACTTTGATTATGCCAAAGAAGAAAACTAACAACTCTGATCTCCTGAAAGAGAAAATTAAAAACTCTTTAGATACTTAATATTGTAGGGTACACACTGCTTTTATATTAAATGATGTTATCTTCTTGTGTTTTATAGAAGCAATTGGGACCTGGGTTCCATCCTCACAGAACAAGGCTGACAGTTCAAAAATAGTAATAAATCACAGTGGAGAATGTTGAGTTTTGGAGTAGAATTTTATGAACTTCAGGAGAACTTAACTGAAAAAAGACAAGAGAGTAATCTAGTGATCTGAGAGTATAGCTGTATCTTGTTATCTATAGATAATGAGTCAATACACTAAAGGAAGAATGAAATGCAGATGAGAACTCCAATGCCTATCAAAAGCCAATAGGAAATCCAAGAAAAGTTTCCAGAATATTCCAAAATGGAACCTAACGGAGTTTGTTTTCCTAGGATTCACACAGAAGACTGACTGAGAAGCCTTGTGTCTATATAGTACATTAGGAGTCAGCAAGCCATGGCTAGCAGGTTGGCCTCTTTCAAGTACTAAGAAGTTAGCTCCCTAGGAGGCCTTCTTCTTTGTTTGTTTTTTGTTTTGTTTTTAATTTTATTAGTTTATTCAAATTACAACTCAATTGTTATCCCATCACTTGTATCCTCCCAATCCTCCCTCCCTCCCGCTTTCATCCTATTCCCCTCCCCTAGGTCTAAGACTGAGGGGAACCTCCTCCCTCATTATCTACCAAGTCTCATCTTAGTAGCCTGCTTATTCTTTCTTTGAGTGCCACCAGGCCTCCCCACCAAGGGAAGGTGGTCAAATATGGGGCACCAGAGTTCATGGTCAGTCCCCACTGTCCACATAACTGAGGAGAACGTCCTGTCCACTGGCTAGATCACAGTAGGGGTTCGATGTTTACTACTTGTATTGTCCTTGGTTACTTGGTCCAGACCCACCTGGACCCCGATCCACCTGTCAAGATGTTCTTCTTGTAGGTTTCTAGCCTTCTTATAGAGGATGGATTGTTGGACAACTGTTGCTAGAAGCCATGGTATTTGCTCACTGGGAGTTCTCTTAATAGATTGCTTTACAGCCTTTTCTTGTTCTGAGAGCACCGCATATCAAGTCAGTAAACACTGATGGTGCCCTGACATGGCAGTCACTGGACTCAGTGTTAATGGGAATAGGTGGATGTCAAGACCCTGGGCTCTGAGATAAGCATCACGGGACATGGGAGAAAGTTTTCCCCGAGTGAAGAAAGGAGGAGAAGGATGACAAGCAGAGGATGCCAAATGGTGCCAAGAGACACAGTGGAACTGCTATGGGAGCCTGGGTCAGCTGTGCTGAAGTAAACTGCTGCTGAAGCATGGAATTCAGAAGGAAAGAATGGACACAGGTGGGAAAACATGATAGGACCGCTCCAGGCCTGGGACGGGTACATTCCTCAGAGGACACAAAGGAAGATGGCAAAAGACATGGCGGGGGGAGCTTGCCTGTCATTCTAGAGGAACTAGAACATTTCCTCCCTCTTCAGCTAAACAATAATCCTGTGAGAGCCTTCATGCTCACTGAAACCAGAATTGTTTCTAGAACATAATAATGCACATTAAGTATGGAAGAAAGTCATTAATACCTGTTCAAAATAAGAGCACACTACCAATACTTTAGAAAACATAAATAAACAGCATAAAGATAGGCTGAGATACAAAGTGAATCTCAAGCACCCCTGATTTCAACTGCTCCAGGCTACCTTTGGGGATGGTACACACACCTCTTTATTTCTGTGTGCATCATGGTTTGAGCCTGGGGCAGAAGGAAATGGACCAGGGATGCAGGAAACCTTGGGGAACAAAGACTTCACTGCTTTTGCCACATGGTCTCGGGCTGGTCTTACTAATTATCCACGTGGATGGAGATGATGGAAGCAAGTTAGCCCTCAGGACCAGCTGCTCACAAACAGCCTGCAGCCATAGCCCAAGTGGCAGTAAACAGTCTGTCAACCCATTCTCTCTGTGGACACCTACCCTCCCTCAGATGCTAATGTGCTAGCCTGCAACAAATTGAACACACCTGGCTCCAAAACGGCTTCCTGAGCGCAGTTAAAAGCCTGGCAGATTTTCCCGGAGGAACAGCACATATGTCTTAGTTTTTGTTCCATCAACTAAGAGAATGGTTAACCAAAAATTAAAGAAATAAAATAAAAGAGGCCTGACAAATGCCCCTAAAGTATGTCTCATTAATCATGGGTCTCCTGAGCACACGTCTTTCCAAGAAATGGCAGAAATTAATTCCAGACAAAAGTGCTTCACTGCTAAGAAAGAGAAACCTTAAGATTTATTAAAGGAAGAACCGGAGCCTATCACAATTGATGTTCCTAAGTGGTGGCCCACCTTGTTTGTTTTTAGAAGAGCACACATACACAACTTCTGATACTGTTTTAGAGGGAACACTGAGATATTAATTAGTATTGTCATTGGAATAGTTTAATGAATTTTCTGGCTGAATAATCTTTGGGAAACTGTATTGGCAATTAAATAAATATTAGTTAAATAAGCATGAATAAGTGAAAAAAAAAGTAAAAGCCCAGAGAGAAGAGAGTACAAAGGATCTATTTCCTGGCCTGTCCCTGACACTCTTAGGGTTAGGAGTCTAGATCCTGTCAGATTTTTTCCGTACAGCAAACATCCTTTTCACAAGAAAACCTGCCAATAAACCATCCTGATTGTGGGCCTTTCTCTACGGACTGGTGTACAGCTCCCTTTCTACTGGCATATTCCATGATTCATCCTAGAGTTGCCAAATTCCTTCTATCCGGGTTTTCAAACTATGTTGAACACATAATTATCATATTATGTAGATACTAATTACTGGCTGTCTCCCTTGCTAGCCTGGGCACTCTTCAGGGATAATGGTCATTTCCTATTTTATTCTTGCTCCTCCAGTGCCTAACATCATTCTGAACACATAGTAGGTTCTTGTTCAGTCCTTGGAGGACTTCTCAGTCTCCTGGGCCGTCTACATTGTCTTACCTGTGCAGCCCATAAAGCTTCATCAAGGTCTGCAAGATAAATATTCATGGCATTTCATTTTACTTGGTATGGCCTGACCTTTTCTGTAAAACTTACCCATCAATCAAGATCTAGCTCAACCACAGCTTTCAGTGTCTTTTTCCTGCTAGGCAGCTTTTTGTGTCCTCTCTGGGAATGTACTTTCACAGTTCTTGTGCTGTGCTTTATGCCAGACAATATGTGCTTTCGATCCCTTTGCCTTTATATGGAGTGGCTGGGGAGGACTAGAAAAGAATTACACCTTTGAGGGGTAATTTTGATTTTTTCTCAGATTATTGAAAACTGTATCAAAGCTTGTCTGCTACTTGTATTAGTTTGCTAAACAAATAAAATGGGATACTTGTAGCATGGACAGATACCATGGAAAATTATGTTCTTCATTTTGAGGGTTAGAACTTCAGGAAGATCAGGGCATCAGCCTGTGTGCTTTCTCTGAGACCTTTCTCCATGGTTCTTTTATGGACATCTTCTCACTGTTTGTTCACAGGTCTCTCCCTCTGGACATATCCATTCTTGTTTCTTTTTATATACAAACCAGCTTACCCAAAACGAATTACTCAAATAAACTAATGCAGTAAAATTCTGTGATAGCAAAGGTCAAAGGCTAAGCATCAACTTGTAGGAACACAACTCAGGCTATAATACTTGGAGTTCAATGTTTCTGTTTAAGATAACTTATTAGAAGGAAATATCAAACTCTTTAGTATTAGAGATACTACACACATTGAAGCAAGGTTCACCAGAGCCATAGAACATTCATGGAAAACCTTCCACCCTTCGGGGCCTGACTATATACCTCAAGACTCAGAGAGGAGACTAGTAAGAAAGGAAAGGAAAGAGGAACAGGGCCCTGTATAGGAGGCAAATGCATTATGTCTTGCTGAAATGATGGGACTGACTTGGGTGGGATGTGAATGCTTAATGAAGTCAAAGAAGTTGGAAATGGGTAGTGAGATGCTGTGTGTTGAGATATCAAAGGTAGGGGACAGCCATCATGACCTGGGAAGGAAGCAGTTATAAACACAATGAACATCTATGCACTTGTTTCTTGTGCATCAGCCAACCACAGAATCTACCTCACCTTTCACTTTACACCATCTGGTGTGCAGTGTTCTTTGTACAGTTAGTATTTGGGACAGTGGGGGTCAGTAGATAGAACATACACTGAATCAGACACAGTCCACAGGAAGCTCCTGTCAAGTACCATAGATAAAGCAATGACACAAATTAAGTCAAATGACACAACCCCTAATAGTCTATTGTGAAAACTAGAGTTCTGCACGATGTTAAGCTTTCCTCACAAACCATGGTATCCAAGGGTTCAGTGATGCTGTTAAGGCAGAAATAAAGTGCAGCGGGTGATCAGATGACGTGATCCCTCTGAGCAACATGGGGCCTGGTCAGACCTTGGGCCAGGAAAGACTTTTTCTTCTATTGCCTGGAGTCTAAGGAGATGAGGTTTCTCTATTACTATTCCTTGTGCTGTTTTCACTTCTGTTGCTGTGATAAAACACCCTGACCAAAAAAATAAAAAATTAAAAAAAAACTAGCTTAGGAGATGTAGGGTCCATTTCAGCTCACAATTTCAGATTATGGCCCATCGTGTGGAAGCCAAGGCAGGAACCTGAGTCACGTAGTCTCGGAACGCCCATGTGAAAGACTGAGAGTCCTGATGGCACCCATGGTTAGTGCTCAGCTAGTTTTCTCTACTCTTCTGTGGTCTAGAGTCCCAATCCAGGGAACAGTGCTGCCCAGTGTCAGCCTGGGTGTTCTCACATCTATTAACTCAATCAAGACATGACCACAGGCCAACCCAATCACTCTTCCCAGCTTCCCAGGTGATTCTCGGTTATGTCAAAAATAGATTATCCAAACTAGCCATTATTGTTTTTAAATTATATGTATTATTTATATTATCTGTAGGCCTTGCTAGCAATCAATCAAGACATAGACACTTGTTATATTTTAAAATAGCCTTAGTTAACCTGGGGCAGGGCAGCTATCAGTCCTCTAAACTATTTTTTATAGTAGGGCCTCATGCATGGGATCCCTGTCTTAATACCATGCCATCTGTTTTTAATAACTTTCATCAAGCTACCTCTCATCTATAATCCCATATACTTGTTTATGTTTTTTATCTGGGCCAGATTTTCCACCCATGCCGGCCATGTGTTTTTCCTTCATCTAACCCATGGCAGTCTTCCTCTCTTCACTTCACGTCTCTCTCCTTTCTCCTCGAGGTGGTCTCTCTTCTTAGAACTTGTCTTTCTTTTAGTCCCACCTATCTTTTGTCCTGTCCAGGTGGGATGGCTTTTTATTAAGCAAAAGGTGGGTCACACAGACAGCAAGTAGTAATTAGTATCAAAATACATCAGACCCTCCCCCAACAAGCCATCACATCTCCATTGTCTTATCTGATGTGATTCCCATAACTAAATCCATCACGTGACATAGATGATATAAGCTACCACAGGGCCCTGAGTTCACCTTGTACCAAGTCTTGTGACCAAAGGGCTGCTTCTAGTCCTAAGTTTCTGTTTCCTCAGCCATGAGTGTGACTCACACTCTCTCTACTTTAGATCCTGTTACCATGACATTCAAGTGCAGCCACTGAATATATCACACACAAAACAGGTCTAAGTATGAAGCATGTTAATCCTTCTGGCTTCCTCTCCTAGTTTTCAGGTCATTTCCAGAAATATGTTACAGAATCTTTGGTTCATTACACATCTGTTCTCTCTCCTCTCTCTCTCTCTCTCTCTCTCTCTTTCTCTCTCCCTCTTTCTACCTTCACCACGAGCTTAACTACAGTCATTCACAGGCCGCCATGATGAAGCCTAAGAAAAACAAAGCTTCAGCTTCTTTTCCTGTCCCCTGAGCTTGTGAGTAGTGGGTAGTGGGCATTCAGGCCTCAGATAATCTTAAACACTGTCTACCACTTGACTTCTTGTCTTTCTGTAGCCTGTCTATTGGTTAAGGAGTGAAGCTATCTGGTTGATTTTATAATTTCAAGGTACATGGTAAGTACTGGTCGAGGGAAAAGATCTTGGTTCAACCTTACTTCAGTCTCTTTTTGTGATCTTATACAATGAACTAAATATCTCAGAGTGCCAGGTTCATCTTTGTGCTGTACAGATAATAATAACAATGACTGCAAGACCCTGTGTATGAATAAATTAAATGATGCCTTGTTATATTAAATGTTATTAGTCATTTAATGGTTTGGCTACTGATCACATGAAATATTAAAACCGAGTTCCGGAGGAAGTTCCTCAGTAAATAACGATAACAATAACAACAAAACAAACCTATTTTATATTGAAGTCACTGGTTTTGTTCTTACATTAAATTATTTAAAGCAAGATATTGGCTTATTGTAGAAAGCTAGCATTTTGATTGCTTGCCACAAGGTTTAAGACATGTAGGGAGCTGTGTCAGGAGAAAGAAAGGATTTGGAGCACCATCCTTTAAGATAGCTGGGTCACTTGGAGATAAGTAACAAGTAAAATAAAGGGCAGGAGTTGGTTTCAATCATTTTTGACTTAGCCTTTCTCTTCTCCCATATTTATTTCTTTTATCAGTAAATAAATAGAAAAGGAAGAATTAAAGAACACTGAATAGGCTGATACAAAGAAAAAATGGAGCTTTTTATACATTTATTTGCTCAGTTGAGCAATGCATTCATTTTGGGTTATGTGGCATATATTTTCTAAGACGATAGTGAAACTGTGTTAAATAAAACAGTTATAAACATGATTTTGTAGTTTATGGTCTAATGGATACCACACAATGATTCATTTTCAGATATTAGAATATGAGAAACACAGGGAGCTCTGGTTGAACATAGTGAACGTGTCTGTTTGGATACTAAATTACATAAAGTGGTCGGAAGGCCAAATTCTAAATGATGGCTACTCTTTGGGCTTTATGCTTTTCAACTTGTAGCTGGAATTAGAAAGATGGATAATCAAGGTCAAGGAATTTATGCCATGAAGAACATCACTGGACACAGTTTTTATGTAATTAAAAAAAATCCCCACTCTTTGTACAAGTGCTGAGTCATATTCTGAGTGAATCAATCCCCCAGCTAATGAGCTGTAGCTTCCAGGGATGTGAGAAGCAAGAGAGCCTGAAATCTCTCAAACTACCAGGCAGTGAAGGAAAAATAAACAACTCAAATCCATAGACAAGTTTGCCAATATTGGTATTCTTTCTCCACAGGCACACAAGAAGCCCAAGATGGAGGAGGAAACTAGTGTGATAACTGAGTATTGAGTGGTGGCTTGCAGGCATTTGTTAGAGTTTGTGGATGCTAGGGTGTCATACAGAATTTTCTCAAACAGGGATGGCTGCAAGCACTATACAGAGTGATATGGTGGGAAGGATGTCAACCCGGCAACCTGTGAGGCCCAGAGTCCCTTTACAGCTCCAGCCCCTCCACACCGAACTGCCCTGGAGGAATGACTTCACCTCTTCATTTCCTCAGCTGGAAAGTAGAGATAGCAATTCCTAAACTCTCCACGGGACGTGTGGTTAAGAATCATAAAGGTCGGTGCCTCACATCTGACTATGTCCCCTGGAGGGGGAGACCTAGTGGCACTCAGAGGAAGGACAGCAGGTCACCGAGAAGAGACTTGATACCCTATGAGCATATACAGAGGGAGGTAATCCCTCTGAGGAACAGTCATAGGGGAGGGGAATAAGGGGAAAATGGGAGGGAGGGGAGAATGGGAGGATACAAGGGATGGGATAACCATAGAGATGTAACAAGAATAAATTAATAAAAAAAATGAAAAAAAAAGAATCATAAAGGTCAACTATGGTAGCCAGCCCAGAGTAGTTACCAAGCCAACATCAGTTCTCTGAATCTTTGATTCTGTTTCTCCAAAATATTTAAAAATATGTGTAGTAGCAAGAGTTCTATCAACACTAATGTTGCAGAAAATGCAGGTTCAATGGTAATCTGTCTACATACTGAGCTTAATTGCTTTTGAATAAGCAGCCATTTTACCTGGAGTGTAATGACAGATTATAGGTGATGTTCTAACGCATGGCATGCTCAGTCTCAGCAGCCAAGTATAACACTGCCAAGGGCTGACATTCAGGAACTGGTGACCCAGTCTGTGAGATTTCCCAAGGACAGAAGGGCACTTCCTTTATTTCTGCCACTCTGGTGCAGAGAAATATTTTCTTGCAGCACAGGATGAATCTCTCCCCTCGGCAGCATCAGTCATTCTCAAAGTAAGCTATTACGAATATGAAAAACATATGTGCCTACCATTTTCAACACAGACACCAGGGTTTATTAAATCTGAAGGTTTTTTCCTATGTTTCACCAGAGATGGGGAATGGGTCATCTTGTAAGCAACACATTTCCATTCATGATCTTGGTAAATGCCTTTTTTACTGAAGGATTCCTGGAACACTATGTATTCCAGTGACGTTATCTGTCATGGGCACTGCATTCCAATCAAAAGCATCAGCTCTCCCTGTTCTCCCCAGGACAGTTGCCCAGAGATTACTGGATGCTATTCAATCTCTTTCCATTTTGTCTTCCTAGGCAGATTATGCTTTCTTTTTCTTTCTCTAACTATTATTCCAGACATACTTATGTCTCTTAAGTAGGATAAAACAACAGAGGATATATCCTAAGATTTTATCACAAATGGACAATATTCAAGCTAGATTCCAAGCAGACACCCAGGGAGCAGACCATCACCTTCCCACCATGAACTCTGAACTTCTGCCAATAGAGCTCATGGTGAACTTAGTCTGTAGTACAGTTGTCCTAGTTAGAGTTTCATGGCTGTGAGGAGACACCATGACCAAAGCAACTCTTACAAAGGAAAACAGTGAACTGGGGCTGGCTCACAGTTTCAGAGGTTCAGCCCATTCTCATCTTGATGGGAATCATGGCAGCAATGAGTCTGACGTGGCTGGAGGAGCTGAGAGTTTTCATCTTGATCCTCAGGCAGAAGGAGACTGACACATTGGTCATAGCTTGAGCATAGGAGACCTCCAAGCCCATTCCCACAGAGATATACTTCCTTCAGCAAGGCCACACCTTCTCCAACAAGGCCACACCCCCTAAGATTGTACTCACTATGGTCCAAGCATTCAAACAAATGAGTCTACTAGGGCCATTCCTATCCAAACAATGCTTTTGCTTTTGTCTCAGTGAGCATGAAACACCAAAAGTGTCTGCATGGCATGATGCTGATCATGTGTATATTCTCTTTCCCTCTCCCCGTCCCTCCCTCCCCCCCCCCCCCCCCTTTTCCCCCCCCCTCTCTCTCCCTCTCTCTCTGTGTGTGTGTGTGTGTGTGTGTGTGTGTGTGTGTGTGTGTGTGTGATTCATGACCCTGCCAGACATGTGTGATGTATTTGCTATCCTCAGGTGTTAGATTATTCAGAAGAGGACTTGAATACAACTTTTAGGGTTCTTGGCCTAGCAAGGGCAACCAGTAAACAGAGAATAGCATTCTATGGTAAGTATGTGAAGAGTTCACTAGAAGAGAGGATTGAACGAAAACCTGGTAAATCTGGTAATATATCAGAATTCATGGGAAAACTTTCAGGTCAGATGTGTACGGAGCCAGAGCGGAAGGAGTGACCATTACCTCATAGAACAGTGGATGAGTATGAAAGGTGAGCATTCAGAAGGAAACAAGGTCTCAGAAATCATACGTTAACACCTCATCTGGGATCCATCAGAAGAGAAATTCACTGAGGCCCACAGTGAAACAGAGGTACCATTGCTTCCATCTCTTCATGGGGTAGTGGCAAGATAGGGCATTTGCAAAAGTACAATCAGCCTTCTTAGCAATGCAGTGTGGTAGGAACACTGAATATGTGAGGGTAGGAAGCAGCCAGGGCTGGGACCAAAGAAATAAGCTTTGGATAGGTAGGTAGCTTGTGCATTTTTCCCAAGCTCAATTTTCAATGAATTCATAATTCTTTTTGCTTCTTTTGGGGATGGTAATATAGACAATTGGAAAAATAAATATTTGACAAGTTGCTCAATGCACTACCATGTACATGTAACATTGTGCACTCATCTCTGAGAATTTACCACTATAGAGGCAGGAATGTATGTATTGATGAGGGAGAACCGGTAGGCCTGTGGGACACATAGATGATATGGAAAAGGACAAAATCTTCTGTTCTATCCCTAAGATCTAAATTAAGCTTCAAAATCTTTTAAAAATGGTTTTCTCATTTATGAAATGGACAGCCGTGAACTTCTATGAATAAAAAATTTAAAAATATTCACGAAAAAAGTGTAAGCTTATCCAGTGATTTGAAACTCAGACGACTACAAATGTACAGGAGCAGAGATCTTATCTTTCCTTTCTAGTCTGGAGATTTTAGTCCCTGTAACAACACTGAGCTCAAGGAGTGGGGACAAATTTCTTACAAGTGGCCACACATCAAATGAAGAATTGAATGGACGGCTTATTCAGTTCTTCACAAACCAAAGTATCGAGTCTGCTGTCTCTTTCTCTCTGCCCCTCTCTGTGTGAAAGTGTGTGCATAGGAAAGTGGGTATTCAGAAGGCATTTCCCAAGTGAATAATGACAAGATGGGCTACTAAAAATGAATTAAGGTCACAGACCCATCAAATTGGGCTGTCAGGAACTGTGATCAACGCCTATAAAAACAAAATCACACTTTCAGAGTGTGAGAACCTGAAGAACAGAGACATGAAATGATTATATCGGGGCCATACAGATGGGAAACAGGATGGAGATTAGAACTCAGTCCTTCTGACCCCCACCCCGCCTGTGCACATCCTCATGCATGCATTGCACACACGTGCATGGGTGTGTCTGTGTACATCTGTGTGTGTGTGTCTGTGAGTTCACGTGTGTATGCTACATAGCTATTCAACTTATGATTAGTGATATTTCTCTAAATCTTTCTGTCTTCACTCACCACGTTGTGTATAATCCAAAGACAGGAAGATGGCTGTAAGAACGTCTTTGTAAGGTAGAATCACTTTTATTATTATATGTCTTCTGATTTACATACGAAACAGTCTTATTGAATATTCATTGCCTTCTGCCACCTGGAGGCACTTTTGCAGTCTCCATCTGTGTCCCTTCCTTCAACACAGTCGGTGTTATTATAGAGAATGCATGGAGAGAACTCTGAGTGAAGTCTTGGGAAGGCCTTCCTTTAAGAGGTAGATTCTACATTAGGTGTCAGAGAACAGTGCTAAAGCTTAGCAACACAGATTGCCGTGAACATATTAAAAACTGTGAGCAGAGACACTGGAGAAGAAGAAGCATTCTATTTTTTTTTTCTTACAGAATGGGAGATGATATAGGTCAATCCTTATTTGTGTGAATTCTGAAAGAGAAAGAGAAAAAAAATGAAGGAGAAAAAGAAAAAAAGCTGGAAGTGATGACTTCTGCTTGGAATCCCTGTGGCGGGGTCGCGGGGAGGGTAGGGGTAGGGATAGAGACTAGATGATCCTTGCAGCTCACTGGCCTCCAGGCTGGGGAGCTTGGCAAGTGAGAGGCCAGTCTTAATGAACAAAAGGATCAGCCCCCAGTGAACATCTCAGAGGTTGAACTCAGGCTTTATATGTATGTACATGCATATCCACATCACAAATGCGCATACCCATGTACATGCACCCTCTCTCCGCAGCGGACAGCTCTCCCCGAGATTCTAATATGTCGTTGAAAACTCTTGGACTAGATAAGGTGTTAAACAGCACCTTTTAAAGGGATAGAAATTAAAACAATTAGGTTGTTCTGGCCAGTTAGTTTATCTTAGTAATTCAGTTTTACTACTGTAGGACATGACAGCCACAGATAATGTGTAAACAAAGCACTGCCTGTGTTCTGAAAAACAGGTGGTGAGCCATATATAAGCCCTAGAGGGCCATAGTTTGCTGCAGTGTCTTCTTGACATTAAAGCTATCAGTTGTAAGCTGCAAAGGCGTGTAGACACAGTAAGAGCAATCCTATGGTGTGGATGGAGCACTGAAAGTTTTCCAGAATCTAGTACAATGCAAGTTCATTTTCTCCCTTGATAATTAATGTATTTCTTACATATAGCCAGTAATATGCAGATTTTTAAACATCAGTGTTGCTATCTATTCAAATCCTTTCTGTACAGCTATGTAAACATCCACCCACTTTTATAGCTAATATCTTGAGAGGATTTTATACAAAAGATTCATAGTCCCCATCACATTTCTGCTCATGTATTTGGAGTAAATACTGGGACGTGCATGCTCATAATCTGTGCCCATCATTTTTCACACTGTTACCTTTGACAAAAAGTAATGCAGTCAGGGTTTTTGTGTTCCTCGTTGGGAAAGAGAGTGCTTTTCATTTAAAAGTACAATTTGACTTTTTCTATTTGGCTTAGCTGTTGACATACATGATTTGGTGCCTTCCAGAGCTGAGCCAGTGTCTTCTTATTTGCAAAGGCAATACTGTGCATCTTTAGACTTTCCTGGTGAGGTTGATTCTAGAATCCAAACTCCAGCCAGGCCTGGCCAGAGGCAGGAGCACCAGTGCTAGTTTGTGGTCCTCTGAACACAGGCATGGACGAAGAGCTGGGAACTTCTGTATGGACAGCCTAGGGGCTTAGACTGTATGGCAAAGTTTCTCCTTCCACATCCTCTTTGCTGTGACCACTGGTTACATCTTCACTCTTCAAGACTACATTCTAGTTAACCTCCTACCTGTTCTATCAGGAAATTAGGATTTGCCTTTGTTCTCAAACTCAGCCCAGGTGTACGGGCCTGATAGGGATGATTACTAACATATAATAATAATAATAATAATGTAATAATAAATAATAATAATAATAATAATAATTATTAATAATTCCTTTGAGGAGTGCCCTTGAATGCTTTTCCTTCTGAGAAAGGGTTTCACTATGTAGCTCCAGGCCAGCTGCAAGCTTACAATCCTTCTGCCTCAGGTCCTGTGGTACTGGGATTATGGACATGTGCTGCCTCATATTCCTTCCTGTCCAATTGATCAAAGCTTTTCACACAAACGTCTTGGGCTGCCTTCACCATGGTTCTACCCTGTTCATGTCTTCAGCACATATCCTCTGTAGTCTGTGTCACTTCTTGGGGATTTTCTTTGAAGGGTTCCTCTGGGTGCCCGTCTGCTTGTGCATGCGTGTTGACAGCATCAATCAGTTAAATACTTTGGAGCCTTGGACAATGTTAGAATCTTATGCAATTTCAAACTCCTGTTAGAACACAAAGCATCCCAAATCTCCTCATCTGGTTCTCCACAATGAAGGCCGGATCTTCTGATGAGCCCTCTGCCTGCACCCCATGCTGATGAATCCTCCACCCGCTCCCCAGGCCACCTCAGCTCAGATCTTTCCCTTCAGCATCTGATCTACTAGTTGTTGACATGACTTGTTTCTGTGCTGTTTATAGCTGGCATGGAGGACAGCAAGATGAGAAAGAATTGCTCTCTACTCTACTGTAGCCCACAGATGTAGAGTTATCTCCCCACCATCATGGCCACTGCCACTAATGTCTCTACCTTACCCATCCCACCAACACAATTATGACTCTGTGCTAGTAAAAACTTATACTGCCACCAGATTCACTGCTATCATTGTCACCCCTTCCAGGGACATCACTGTCCCCAGCACCCAGCGAGCCACATTTCACCATGCAACACCATTGCTGCCAACCAGTTTCCACTGTATGGTGGTTCATCTTGGCTACACATGAATCTTCTGGTTACCCCTCACACACACACCAGGTAAGCAATAGCAGCTCTGAGATAGAAGAGGATTTTTCTCTGCAACTCAGATCTATTGGACTCCAACGCACCTGCTTTTTCCACAATAATAACTCACATCTAGGCGCCTCCTCTGTATACAACGCTCTGCTTGGTATAAGAATTAACTTACTTTATTCTAACAACTCTAAAATCTAGGTATGATTACTCTGCCATACATCAAGGTCAACAATGGAAGTGAGAGATGAGATGTCCACGTCACATGTCATTGGTTCCTAGCCTAGCACTCAGTTAGAATTCAATGCAGACTGTCAAATCACAGTGCCCAGCCTGCCTCTAAACTGCCTTTCACACCATGAGAAAGCTGACCAGGAATACTATGTGGCTTGTGCTCAGAAAGAAAGGAAAAAGAAAGGAGAAATCAGCTGCTCTTAAGTTAGGCATGCTTCCTCAGACTAGAAGTCTTAGAGGCACCCCTCAAACAAAGAGACCCCTAATAGCATCATGGCTTGCTGAGCTAGAGAAAGATGGTGTTTTCTGTGTAAAGGTATTTACTTCCCCTACGGCTATCAATCTGCTCAACTTTAGCTTTGACTTCTTGTATTCCAAGCCAGAAAACACCTTTAAAAAGCAATTTCTTTGTCATGCTTTTAAAACAAACAAATGAAAAAAAAACCTAGTTTTTATTTTACCATCTTACAAAGCTTTTATATACATTGCCACTTAAAGTAGCATGGAACCAGTCAGATAGATTGCTTTGGAATCATAATTTGAATTTTGAGAATTGGTAATGAAATTGAGTCTCTAGCGAAGGGGAAAGCAAGCGTCCTCTGTAGCAACACATTTTTGAGTTAAGTTAGTGTAGAAACTGTTGAGTTGACAGCTATTTCCCAAGGCTTTCCGGATGAAAATGTCCCCTCTCCTAGGGTGGCTTACAGAATGTCGGAATAGGAAGTGCTATGGTGGATCTTTGGTTACAATATATGTTTTGGTGCTTCTCAACAGAGCTAATGATGAGGTTTAATTAAGAGAATGTGAAAGGACACTGCTTCCACTTGTTAGGGCATGGGTACTGAACATCAGAGAGACCATGCTTGGGACGTCACTGAGCCAGGAAAGGACTGTGGCTCAGATACTTTTGCTGACAGTTCATTGCTCCTGAATGGATCGACTCCAGCTGTTTCTACAGGAATAACAGGGCACACGAGGCTGATTCCAAAGCCTTGGGCCACAGTCCAGATGTCATCAAGTTCAAGGTAATAAAGGTGGAAGGTGGCAGTTAACACATTCCTTGTCAGTCCACTCAAGCCTTGCCAATGTCCATTACCCTCCCAAGGGCATTTTATTGTCTTTGATCATGTGACAGTTCCATGCTGTTAAAGGTATTACCCAAGCTAAGTTATCATAGTTATTAACATTTTATGAGCTTGTTACTCACCTCTTAAGCTCCTTAATATGAAGTGGCTCATTTTAAAAGCACAGCACATACCTCATTGATTCTGAGGTAAGAAAAGCTAGTGCAGTCCTAGGATTTCCATATTTGCTTCAGAAATAGGAATGTGTTAACAGGGGCAGCATAGTTTTATGGGCGTAGATGTGCAGGAGACAACTCAAATTTTTGTTGAAGATCATATAACCATCTTAATTACAATAGACCATGCTTCTTCTTGTCACAAACAATGTTCATGGTTTAATTTTTGCATATATTTTTTCTTATAGGTGCATCATATGTCAACCTCTAAAGGACCCAAATTTTCTATTTTACATAGTGGTAACTGAGCTGAACTGGCTTTTAGACTGCTAACATTCATCTGTGAAAGTTTTGTTAATGGTTTTCTGTAGCTTTTGTTTCAAACTTCTCTATATTTTTAAATAATTAATTTCTTTACTCACTTTAAATCCTGATCGTAGACCCCTCCCTACTCTCCTCCTGGTCCCACCTTCCCTCCCTCCTCCTCCCTACCCCTCTCCTGTTCCTCAGAGAAAGGGAGCCCTGCCTCCACCCACTCACTTCAGCTCATCAAGCCACATCACAACTAAATGCTTCCTGTTCCCCATACGCCTGGTGAGGTAGCCTCCACCAGGAAGAAACGATGAAAAAGCCAGCAAAATAGTCCATGTCAGAGACCACCCCACTGCCCTTACTAGGGGACTTACAGGAAGCCTGAGCTGCCCATCAGCTATATCGGTGTAGGGAGCCTAGGTCCAGTCCATGCATGGTGCTTAGTTGGTGCTTCAGTCTCTGAAAGTCCCTCTGGGCTCTGGTTAGTTGGATCTGTTGATATTATTGTGGAGCTCTTGTCACCTCCAGGTCCTTCTATACTCCCCCAAAACTGTTCCACAAGATTTTCTATACTTCACCCACTCTTTGGCTGTGAGTCTTAGCATCTGTTTTTATCTGCTGCTGAATGGAGACTCTCAGGAAGAGTTATGTTAGGCTCCTGTCTGCAAGCATAGCAGAGTTTCATCAATAGTATCAAGGGTTGCCTCTTTCCCATGGGGTGGATCTCAGAATGGGCCAGGCATTGGTTGGATATAAAGAAACTGCGGTACATTTATACAATGTATTACTACTCAGCTATTAAAAACAATGGATGGAACTAGAAAATATCATCCTGAGTGATATAACCCAGACCCTGAAAAGCACACAAGGTACGTACTCATTCATAAGCAGATTTTATCCACATAGTACAGGATAAACATACTACAATTAAGACGTTTAAAACAAGCCACAAGATTGAAGTTGGAAAACCTAGGGAAGAGAACAGGAACTACAGTCACAAGCAAAATCAACAGAATAAAAGAGATAGAAGAGAGAGTCTCAAGTGTGGAAGATACAGTTGAAGTTATCAATGTCAGTGAAAGAAAATGTTAAAACTGAAAAGTTTCTGACACACAGCATCACAGATATCTGGGACACTATAAAAAGACCAAATTTAAAAATAACAAGAATAGAAGAAGGAGAAGACTCCAGCTCCATAGCCCAGAAAACATGTTCAATAAAGTCATAGAAGAAAGAAATGCCCATAAACATACAAGAAGCCTACAGAACTCCAAGTAGATTGACCAGAAAAGTAAATACTCCAGCCACATAATAATTGAAACACTAAATGTACAGAACAAAGAAAGAATATTAAAATCTGCAAGAAAAAAATGGTCAAGTCACATATACAGGCAAACCTATCAGAAGTACACCTGACTTCTCAACAGAGACTATGACAGCCAGAAGGGCTTGGACAGACGTCATGCAGACACTAAGAGACCACAGACACCAATCCAGACTACTATACCCAGCAAAAATTTCAATCACCATAGATGGAGAAAACAAGATATTCCACCACAAAAACAAGTTTAATCAATACCTAGCCAAAAATCCAGTCCTATAGAAGGTACTAGAAGGAAAACTCCAACCAAAGGAGGCTAACTACATCCAGGAAAAACAGGAAGTAAATAACACCATGTCCAAAAACAAAAAGAAAGGAAACACACACACACACACACACACACACACTACCAGCACCAATGTCAAAAAACCTGAAACTAACAACCACTGGTCATTGATATCTTTCAACATCAATGACCTCAATTTCCTAATAAAAAGACAAAGGCTAACAGAATGGATGTGTCCTACCATTCTGCTGCATACAAAGAAACACACCTCAGTAATAAAGATAGACATTACCTCAGAGTAAAGGGCTGGAGAAAGATATTCCAAGAAAACAGACCCAAGAAGCAAATTTTAGTAGCCATTCTAGTATCTAATAAAATAGATTTCAGCTAAAACTAATCAAAAGAGATGGGGAAAGACACTTCCTACTCATTAAAGGAAAAATATACCAAAAGGATGTCTCAATCCTCAGCATCTATGCCCCAAACACAGCTCACATTTGTAAAAGAAACATTACTAAAGCTTAAATCACACATAGAACCACACACATTATTAGGGGGAGACTTCAACAGCCCACACTCACCAATAGATAGATCATCAAGACAAAAACTAAATGGAGAAATAATGAAACTAACAGATGTCATGAACCAAATGGACCTAACTGATATCTACAGAACATTTCATCCAAACACAAAAGAATATACTTTCTTCTCAGCACCTCACAGAACCTTCTCCAAAACTGACCATATACTTGGCCACAAAGCAAACTTCAACAGATACAAGAAGATCAAAATAACCCCTTGCATCTTATCAGACAACCCTGGGTTAAAACTGGAATCCAATAACAACAGAAAGCACAGAAACTCAGGGAAACTGAACAATTCCCTATTCAATGACCTCTGGGTCAAGGATGAAATAAAACAGAAATTAAAGACTTCCTGGAATTTAATGAAAATGATGGAAAAATTTACCAAAACTTATGGGGCACAATGAAAGTAGCTCTAAGAGGGAAGTTCATATCACTAAGCACCATCATAAAGAAATTGAAAAAAACCCATAGTAGCAACTTAATACCACACCTGAAAGCTCTAGAACAAAAAGAAGCAGACACACCCAAGAAGAGTAGACAGCTGGAAATCATTAAACTCTGAGCTTAAATCATAAATTAGAAACAAAGAGAATAATTCAAGAATCAACAAAACCAAGAGCTATTTTTTTGAGAAAATCAACAAGATAGACAAACTCTTAACCAAACTAACTAAAAGGCAGAGGAAGAATACTCAAATCAAGACAATCCAAAATGAAAAGGGAGAACCTAATGAGAGACACCAAGGAAATCCAAAGAATCATTAGGTCTTACTTCAAAAGCCTATATGCCACAAAGTTTGAAAATCTAAATGAAATGGACAATTTTATTGATAGATACCAAATATAAAAATAGAATCAAGATCAGGTAAACAAATTAAATATTCCTATCATACCTAAGGAAATAGAAGCAATCATCAAAAGTCTCCCAACCAAAAAAAGCCCCGGGCCAGATGGATTCAGTGTAGAATTCTACCAGACTTTTAAAGAAGAACTAATATCAATTCTCTTCAAACTATTCCACAAAATATAAACAGAAGGAATATTAGCAAACTCATTCTATGAGGTCACAGTCACCTTGATACATAAACCACAAAAAGATAGAACAAAGAAAGAGAATTTCAGACTAATTTCTCTTATGAACATTGATACAAAAATAATCAATAAAATACTCACAAACCAAATCCAAAAACACATAAAAATATCATTCACCATGACCAAGTAGCCTTTATCCCAGGCATGCAGGAGTGGTTCAATATATGGAAATCTGTCAATATAATCTATCATATAAACAAGCTGAAAGAAAATACCACATGACAATCTCTTCAGATGCTGAAAAGCATTTGGCAAAATCCAACACCCATTCATGTTAAAAATCTTGGAGAGATCGGGGATATAAGGCATGTACCTAAACATAGTAAAGGCAATATAAAGCAAGCCTATAGCTAACATTAAACTAAATGGAGAGAAACTTCCAGTGAAATCAGGGATGAGACAAGGCTGTCCAGTCTCTGTATCTCTGCACAATAGTACTTGAAATCCTAGCTGGAACAATAAGTCAACTAAAGGATATCAAGGGGATACAAATTGGAAAGGAAGAAGTCAAAGTGTCACTATTTGCAGATGATATGATAGTATCCATAAATGACCACAAGAATTCTACCAAGGAACTCCTATAGCTGATAAACACCTTCAGAAAAGTGGCTGGATACAAAATAAATTTTTTATAAAAATCAGTAGCCTTACTTTATACAAAAGACAAACAGGCTGAGAAAGAAATTAGTGAAACAAAATTCTTCACAAAAGCCAGACACACACACACACAAAATAAAAGAGTCTTGGTATAACTCAAACCAGGCAAGTTAGACCTGTATGGAAAAAAACCTCAAGTCTTTGAAGAAAGAAACTGAAGAAGATATCAGAAGATGGAAAGATCTCCCATGTCCATGGATCAGTAGAATTAACAGAGTAAAATTGGCCATCTTTCCAAAACCAATCTACCCATGTCTATGGATAAGTAGAATTAACAGAGTAAAAATGGCCATCTTACTAAAACCAATCTATAGAGCAATGAAACTCTCATCAAAATGCTAACACAATTCTTTACAAACCTCGAAGGAGCAATCCTAAACTTCAAATTGAAAAACAAGAAATACCGAGTAGCTATGACAAAGCTATTTTCTGGAGATATCTTCATCCTTGATCTCAAGCTGTACTATAGAGCAACAGTAACAAAAACAAATGGTACTGGCATAGAAACAGACTGGTGGATTAATGGAATTGAATTGAAGACTCAAAAATAAACCCACATACCTATGGACACCTGATTTTTGACAAAGAAGGCAAAACCATACAATGGAAAAAAGATAGCGTCTTCAACAAATGTTGCTGGTCTAACTGGATGCTACATGTAGAAAAATGTAAATAGACCCTTACTTATCACTCTGCACAAAACTAAAGTCCAAGTGGATTAAAGATCTCAACCTAAAACCAGACACACTAAGTCTGTTAGAAGAAAAAATGGGGAAGAGCCTTGAACTCATTGGCACAAGAGACAATTTCCTGAACAGAATACCAGTAGCTCAGGCTCTAAGACCAACAACTAATAAATGAGATCTCATAAACCTGAAAAGCTTCTGTAAGGCAAAGGACACTGTCAACAGAACAACAACAACAACAACAACAAAAACAGCCTAAAGACTGGGAAAAGATCTTCACCAACCCTACATCTGACAAAGGGCTAATATCCAAAATATATGAAGAACTCAAGAAAGTAAGCATCACCAAACTAAAAGTACAATTAAAAATGTGATATAGAACCAAACAGAGAATTTTTAACAGATGGATATCGAATGGCCAAGAAACACTTAAAAAATGTTCAGCATGCCTAGTCATCAGGGAAATGAAACTCAAAACTACTCTGAGATTCCATCTTATACCTATCCGAATAGCTAAGATCAAAACCTCAAGTGATAGCACATGCTGATGAGGATGTGGAGAAAGAGGAACACTCCTCCATCACTGGTGGGAGTCCAAACTTGTACAACCACTTTGGAAATAAATCTGGGATTAGTTTTACCTCAAGACAGAACTATACCACTCCTGGGTATATACTGGAAAGATGCTCCACCATAAAAGAAGGACATTTTCTCAACTATGATCATAGAAGCTTTATTCAGAATATCCAGAATCTGGAAACAACCTAGATGTCCCTCTGTTCCAGGAAGAAAAACCAAAAACAGAGACAATAATGTACAGCTGTCATGAGCCATATGATCTTCAAGGCTGTCTCCCCCTTTTAAGCTTTTTTCCTGGTTTATGTTGCTTTCCGAGGAGCCTATCATGGCATGTGCCTCCTCGGTGGCTAACTCTTCAGGAAGATAGAAGGTAAGCCTTTGATGGAGTGAAATAGCAGACCAAAGAAGGCTCAAAGGAGAGGTCTGGAGAAAGGAAAGCACCTGAAACACATCTGTGTTCACAAACCAGCTTTGTCCTACCTGGATATTTGATTTAAAAAAAAAAACCTCATTACTGACATATTTTGCACTTTCATTTCTTTATCTGGAGAGTAGGCATGCTAGTACTTACTTCATAGGATTGTTGTTTGGACTAAGTTGAAATCAATATTTCATTTTTGTACCTAGTGCATTTCCCAGCACAACGTGGGTGCTGTTATTAATAACTACATTGGTGCCACTTAAATTACTTCTCCATTCTAAGAGCTGACTCATTCAAACAACAGTTTTGCTATTTACCAAGCTTTTGCATAGGATTTTTTTTCTAAAACTGCTCAAGTATAGGTAGTGGAAAATAAATGACAATTAAGGATAAAGTTTAAAGAAATCTTGTTTAAACTAATCTGCATGAGTCTGTGAGATTCTGGCTCTGCTGTTTTTAGAAATATATTCAGGTAACAATGCTGTGGGTGAGAGCACGAGACACAGGGCTCCTTTTCAGAAGACAGTGAAGCAAGGCGACATTTGGTAGGAATGTGTGTGGATAAGAAGTACTTAACTTGAGCACTTCTTTTCTCATTCAAGCAATTTTATGTTTTCTATTTTTTTAAGCAGGTACACTGTGTCAGACTTCTACTGACCATGTTTATATGAGGTAGACAACTATTACAGATCAGAGAACTAATGTTCAAGACGTTAACTGTTCAAGGTATGCAACCCATATTTGAGGGAAAATATATCTAATATCTTGAAGGTTGATCACTCAGGGTTTTGGCTTCTTGTCTGTCTACATGCCATTCTTAGCCTTGATAAAGAGCCCTGCCCCTGTTACTATGGATGTTAAGACAGTCTGCAGAAACTACCAGTAATTTGGGCTTGGACTGAGTTGAGACACAGAAGTGTGTCTGGCTGATCTCTTCTCTTTCCTCTCATATAGAGCAATTCTGTCTTTCTGTCCATATCTTATACACATATAGCTCATATCTGAGAGAAATATTTTAAAAGGACAAACATAGGATAGGAAACTCATGTGGTTCCTGAATACTTTTCCTTTCAATTTTAGCTATTAATTGGCTTTCCTTGTCCAGTCTCCTAAAAGTCCCTCTGTTAGTTCATCATATGATTCTAGAGTATACCATTTCATCTGGTTTTCAGGACATAAGACCTTGTATTGCCAAGTAAAGAGCAGTTTAGAGAGGTTATCCAGAGGTGCTTTGTACTCTGTCATGGCGAGACACCAGAGCTGCTGTGCTCCACTGTGGACCACATTGACAACGGGGAGGTGCTACACTAGCATTTTCCCAAATGGATGAGACACTAGAACCCTCAATGGTAAAACATTATATCTTTGTCCCACTTCTTTTGTGTCCATTTTCCAAGGTGCTGGAGGAAGTACAGACACTGTTTTAGAAGCGTTGAATGTCCAGGTGCCATTTTCTCTAACCACACATGCTATCTAACTGACAGGTGGGGGGACAGGCACACTGGGAAGCGAAAGGATACAAACCACCTTGGAGGAACATTGCCACTGGAAGAGAAGAATGAAAGAAAATAGTATAGAAAACCAGAAAAGGCCGACTTGAGGAGCAGAAGGGAAGGCTATAGCCAGAAATGTCAATGGGCCAGAACGTGGTACTCTGATGGGTCTGCAAAATTCAAAACAAGCTATAGTCCCAAATTTTAGTTTTTGTCAGAAAAAGAGAACAGAAAACTTTACTTGCCAAATAAACTGTTGTATAAAATATAAACTTGAACTGACTTCTGTATCATAATTCTTGGGAAATTTACTTTGTAAAACCTCTTTCAAATAATTCTTATGTTTTATTGAAAGTATTTTTCATACAATATATTCTGATCATGGTTCTCCATGTGCTCCCAGGTCCTCCCAACTACTACACCCATCCAAACCCATGTCTTCTTTCTCTCTCTCTTTCTTTAGAAAACAAACAGACAAAAAATCAACAAACTAAAATTAAAAAGAAAGAACAAAAAGCAGGACACACACACACACACACACA
>OU015752.1:111843123-111856345 GCA_907169655.1 Acomys percivali | reverse complement strand
TGTGTGTGTGTGTGTGTGTGTGTGTGTGTGTGTGTGTGTGTGTCTATTGGTGTTTACTGCTGGCCATGGTGCCTGTTCTTAAGAGTGGTTTGTATACCCAGTGAGATGTCATTGGGAAAGTAAAAACGTTTTTGTTGTAAGTGGTTAGCAATTAGTGACAGCCTCTTGGTTAGGAATGGGGGCTTTTGTCCACTTGTCCCTCTTAGCACTCAGACCTGTGCAGGCCCTGGGCATGCTGTGACATTCTCTGTGAGTTCACAGTGTCTCAGTACTGTTGTGTCTGGAAGATACTGTTTTCCTGGTGTCTTCCATCATCTGGTTCTTACAAGCTTTCTGCTTCATTTTCTGCAGAGTTTCCTGAACTCAGAGGGAAAGGATTTGATGAGGACATCCCATTTAGAACAGAGTATTTCACGATCTATCCCTTGCTGCAATTCTTACAGATTGTAGTCTACTGCTGATGATTTCTCAAGGTGAGAGATAATAAATATCCTTACATTCTTTCACCCACTAATGATCCATGAGCCTTTTTTTACGAACCAGTTTCTGGGACTTTGGAACAGTTCAGAGTATTAGTTCATCCAGTTTTGAACACAGGGAAAGCACTTACCCTTGTAAAGTATCACTTGCTCATGTGTATAATAGGAATCTTTCCAACTTTGTAGATTATTATGGGCAACTTATTTCTTTCAGGAAGCTTTTTCTTGAGGCTGAGAGGAAGAAGACCCTTTTACTTATATTTTAGGGAAGTCCTCTTTCCACTGATTAAAACTTGTCACACGAGGGAGCAGATGTAGAAGCAGCTAGGACTCCCTCCACTATTTTGGTAACTGATGGCTAAGTTTTCTTTAAAGTGAACTCTAGGCAAATCTCACTTTCACAAACTCCTTTGTCTACAAGGAAAGAGGCCCACGATGACTAACAGTACCGGGCATGAGAAGTACTATAGGTGCTTCCACTTATTAGCTATGCAGCCTTGGTCAAGGTGTGCATGTTCACTGTGTCAGTGTAGCCTCCTTAGGATGAGGTGAAATTAAAACGTCTCACTATGTATAGTATGATTCTTTTTCCCAATATCTTCATTGTCCTTTGGGTTTATGTCCATCTTTTTAAGAGTGTGAGTGGGTTCCTTAACGTAGACAAAGATAGTGGTTTTAATGTGTATTGTACAATAACAGACTCTCTACTGTGATATGTTATTGAAGAAAGGGCTAGGCTTTTTGCAAGAGATGTGGCTACAGCCAAGTCACTTTCTCAACAGTATGGAATCTTTCTTCCTCTCTCTGTCCTTGTCCCCTCCCTTGTCCACATAGCTTAATCTTTATCTCCAGTTTGTTTTTTCATGATTTCACCGTACCTTTATCTAGAAAGTCTTTATGCTCAGGTCTCCAATCTGGATGACTCAAGATATGATATGTCCCTTAGTTGCACACAAATGATACTCATATAATATTACCGTATGATAACCCCCCTTCCCAAGGAGACTTTGTTTGATTCCCCAAAGTCATCACTGGGTAAACATAAAGGGTTAACCATGCTTGCTGGTGTACCCCGAGCACATAGCACATTTCTAGCAAATGGTATAATATAAAACAACCACGTGACAATAAGGGCGAGCTTTGAATTTTGTCCAGATTATTTAGAAATAGCTATTCAAGCCTTCAAACTTGGTAAGTCTTGTTGACTACTAGCTAATCTGTTATAAAATCCAACTGTGCTTGTATTATGCTACTGACCTGGCCTGTTAACAAAGCCATGCTTATTCACTGAGTTCAATGACTAGTCTTTTGTTTTGTTTTGTTTTGTTTGTTTTATTTTGGTTTTCAAGACAGGGTCTCTCTGTGTAGCCTTGACTGTCCTAGACTCACTTTGTAGACCAGGCTGGCTTTGAACTCACAAAGATCCACCTGCCTCTGCCTCCCAAATGCTAGGATTAAAGGCGTGCTCCACCACTCCCGGCTTCAATGACTAGTCTTATATAGGTATTAGGATATCTTCTTAGAAGAACTTGTAAGGAAACAACTTAGATCATTTCCATAAAAACAATGGGTTTCATTTGTTTGTTTTGTTGGAGATAGGTCTGCACCTAGTATAAGATGGCCTCAAACTTCCTATGTAGCTGAAGATGACCTTGGCTTTCTGATTCCCCTACCTTCTGCTTCCCAAGTTCTTGGATTACAAGTTTGGACCACCACATTTGGTTTTCTGTGGTCCCAGGATGATGTACAGACCAAGTCAATGCCCTACCAACTACACTACCTCTTTAGCTCCACAAAATCGCTATCCTGAATTCATGTCAGAAACTGTATTTATGCTAATTCCCGAGGCTCTGGGATCAGGTGGAGGAGTGGAACAAGATAACAGATAGGCTTTGAGAAAAATCACAGTGCTCTAATGGAGTAGGACATGAAATCCATACCATTAATACTGAAACAATAATGAATAGGATTGAAAAACTTTAAGTTGACCACTATTGACATTAAGAAATTGAAGCATCAAAAGTTGGATAATCCAGGGAAATCCTCATCAGTATTCCTCTCAGGACCATGAACCTCCACGTAACATGTAATCGCACTGCATCTTGCAGTCTTATGTAGTTCAAATGCCCATGAAATGCATAAAAGTGGATGTGGGCAGGAGAAACACAAATTTTAAATGGACATAGTTTTTATCCTTTATCCCAGCAATATAGACTTCTAACATGATATAGATTTTAACCTTTATCCCAGCAATATATACTTCTAACACAGCTCTAACATTGGAAAGCATTACTGCACACTTGTGGACATCTGATTTAAAATCGAACACTTCTGTAATGTGAATAGAAATATATTCCTTGTTATCTATTGAACTGTGACAGTGACTCCTTTGTGAGACCACATAGCAGATCAAGTCACAGCTCAGTTTGAGGCAGACAAGACTTCACGGGGGGATGTTTTTCTCCAAGTCAATAGGGTCATTAAAACTTAAAATCTAAAGCTATGTCTACTCTCTCAGAGTAAGGGAAACGCTGTGGGCTCTGGATTTGGTCAGATCTAGCTTTACGTTTCAATTCTGATGATTCCTAAGTGAATTTGGTTTTATATGGTCCTTTGTCATATGCTGTTCTTCCTTTTCCTTCCAAGTATAAATGAGATAAAATATATAAGCTTCCTGGTTATAATAACTCAAAAATGTTAGCCATTTTCCAGTTGCAGGTTCAGAAGTACAAAATTTGTCTTGTGACAAATGGCTTTGTTCAATGAGTAATAGAAAAGCATGGGTGATATAAAAGTGGGAGTCTGCATAAGAGAACATAACAGCCAGCATTCTGAATGCAACATCTGATGCTCATCTCTGATTTTTTTTAAATGGCAATTAATTTTTTAACCATTTGGACATTTGCTACCATCCAACATGGAATAAAAACAACCAAACTTACCACACTGAAGCAAATAAAAGGACAGGCAGAGTCTAGAAATCATTGGTCTTCAATAAAGCCAATGGGATGAGTGCCACGATCTTGCACTCTGCTATGTTGAGAGGGTGCCAGGTTGAGGCAAGCCTTGTCTGATAATACCTCTGACTTATGCTCAAAGAGCCAAAGCAGAAAAGGCTCATGAGGCAGAGCGATCAGAGCCTCTGAGGATATAGATGGTGTTGTTCTTCTGCTCTTGTGAGGATCAATTAAGACAATATAGAAACCACACAGCAGCTTGACCTACAACTGGGATAGAGGTCCTCTTTCATTATTTAGTTTTCGCCATGTCTGCTCTACTTTTCAAATCCCTTTCGGAGACCCTTCACTCCCCATAGCATTATCTAAGATTGTTGAGCGTACATTTTGTGTCATTGTTTTATGAACCCTAGAGGTAATAAATTTTCATGGAAATATATAAATTATTTAAAAAGTAAAATACCCTGACTTCCAACGTTTAATGGACATTGATGTGCCATATGTGATGTCTGAGTGGGTTGCAAGAACAAATGTGTGAATTGTTTCCATGTTGATACTGTACCAGAATCAAAAGCCAGCACTCAGTTTCAGCATAGGTATTTCTATAGGTGTATAAGTTATTCCACACCCTTATTCTTTTATAATCTCACATATTTTAATCAATAAATGAGTAATTGATAACCATATACCTTAATTCAATACTTTTCAACTCAAGTTTTCTAAAGCAGTCTGGATTACAAAGAACTTTGAATAATGCAATGAAGTAGATTTGAGTTCTGGCCCCTTCATCACATCTCCAAGTCATATGCACAAGTGGTGCAAGAACAGGTGGCCTCCATGCCATTAGCTGATAGGAAGACTACAGAAGACAAGTCAGGTCAAGTGTCCACACATAGCAACTAAGACCCTGTGGTGGTTTGAATAGGAATGGCTCCCATAGGCTCATATATTTGGCGCTTGGTCATATGGAAATGACATCACTTGAGAGATAGGCTTTGAGGTTTTCAAGAGCCAGGCTTAGTCTCTCTCTCTCTCTCTCTCTCTCTCTCTCTCTCTCTCTCTCTCTCTCTCTCTCTCTCTCTCCCTCCCTCCCTCCCTCCCTCCTTTCTCCTCTCTGCTCTCTCCCTCTTTTTTTCTTCTTCTTGATGCCTGAAGATCTGGATGTGGAACTCTCAGCTTCCCTTCCAGCACTGTGTCTACTTGCATGTGTTCATGCTTCCAGCCATGACAAGGATGCGCTAAACTCTGAAACAGTAAGGCAGCCCTAATTGAGCATTTTCCTTTATAAGAGTGGCCATGATCATGGTGTCTCTTCACAGGGATAGAACAGTGACTAAGACAGACCCCCCTATTATACTTTCCTTACTGATGGCCCTTTTGTAAACTGTAGCTCATTCTATTAATACTAGCCTCAATAATGAAAGCCCCACAAAACTATGACTGCACTTGCCTCTAGCTCAATGCTGTTTCTGAGCTGAAGGGAGATGTTTCCATGCCCCCACTTACTTACTTTTAGAATAACATGTTCCAGAGCTATGATAGCACAATTTATCATAGTATAAAGTAATTTGAATGAAATTTAAGCAAGCACTGCTAATTGTTTAAAATTTGATATTTCTTTAGAACAAACGCTGTGGGTTGAATATAAATGCAAAGGTACCATCACGCATATGCAAGTAGTTCTTATTTTTAGATAATATGAAGCTGAATTGATCTCACCGTGAGAGTGCACTCCTTCTCTCTGTTCAACGCTGAGTAAGCTGTTAGGAGCCACTCTCACCTTCCAGTTACTGAGACTTTTCCTTTCAAAATCTAATTCCTTGTGTACTAACCTCACTTGTCAATATGCTTTTTGGGAAGTAGAAATATTTTACCGAAGATGTGACTAGGTCCCACTTATATTCTAGCCTTAATCTTTAGAATTTCAAATCATTGAAAAACTCCAGGATCTAAACAGAGTCCTCCAGTGCCATAAAGCATGAAATCCATAGCACATCTCTGGCTAAATGAGGATTATTCTTAAAATGCAATGTTCTGAAGACAAAGTTTGACCTGATTTTGATAAAGCATCTAAGAAGCTTAACACTTTAATGGCCTATATGCAACTTTGTCTGGGACTATAAACCTAGACAGCTAGCTGTGCCTGGTATGACCGCGGACTCTACAGGAGAACCCAATGACTGCCACTTCCCCACTCTAGTAGCATTTCTAACTGTATTCTTTATACTTACCTTTATACCCACAGATAAGGGTAGCTCTTACCCCTCATCAGTGAAGTTTTGTTTTCTTTTCTATTTATAGACCAAGACCGTTGCAGAAAGCCACAACTGGCCAAAATTGCAGAAAGCAATGAACCATAACCTAAAGGCTCCAGGAACATGACAAAGGATGTAAGTGGGCAGATTGAAAGAGCTGTGTGGACCAGTGTGTCTGCTGGGAGATAATGTCTTCTACATATGGACAAGGCTACTGGACCCATGAAATCTCAGCACTGTGCTCGCCTAAAACTACCTAAAGAGTTAACAACACAAACTGACATGTCAGTGTCAACGGGGGAAATCTCATGAGGGCCCACACCTTAAAGAAGAGCTATAGGCAGTTAATGACTTCGCTAAGAATGAGGCCCCTGATAGGTTATCCAATCCCAAGAGGGGAACTCTAAAATACATATACACATGTGAAACACTTCATAGACTCAACAAACTATGTTTTGAATTGATATACATGCATTGCATATTTATATGAGATAGTAATAATTAATAAGGGGCTGGAAATTAGTGAAATTGTTGCAAGGCTACAGGAGAAATTGAACTGAGGAGGAGAAATGATGCAAATACAGAGTTTATTTAGAAAATTCTCAAAAAAGGTTAAAAAAATAAAAGCGAGATAAATAACCAAAAGGCCAAAGACTGAAATGATAATTACAAATGACCTTGTTGCTTAGGCACAAAATGCTATGAAATTTATGCACTATTGAGACTGATGAGTGAAATTAGCTAGGCTATCAAAGACTAATACATAAAAATCAATTATATATTTTTTCATATTATAGAAGCAAGTACTGGGAAAATTAAAACAATCCATATTTAGTCATGCAAAATACCTCAAGGAGGTGTAATAAAAAGATTTGTCAAGATTCTACACTGAAACTAAGACATATTTTGGACAGACACGTTTTACACAGTCCATTGAAAGCAGCAACTGTGGGAAGAAAATGACAACGTAGAATTCATAAAAATGAAAAAATTATTGCTCATTGAAAAGATACTATAAACAAGATGAACAATAAGCCATAGAGGCTACAAAATACACATCTGACAAAGGGTCATGACCAAGATATAGAAAAACCTCTACTCTTCAGTATTTACCTGGGACAAAGAAAAACATTGACAAAGGATTTATACAAGCTTTATTCATGGTCACTCAGTACTGCTGCAGCCCTGCTAACCTTCAAGAGGAGAACAGATAAACAAACTTTAGTATATTCATTTACTTGATTATTCATGAATAACAGGAGTAAAATGCATTCAAAACCATGGATGAATCTCAAACCCATTTTGCTGAGTAAATGAAGCCTTATGTAGCAGAGAACATAGTGTGTGATTCCATTTATATGAAATTTATAAACAGAAGAAATATACATAGCAAAAGAGCCAGAATACTGTTGCCACTTGGAAAGAGAATGATAGCAATATTTCACATTTCAGTGGATGTTTGGGCTGCCCAGGTGCATGCAATTGTCGATATTTAGTGAAAGTATACTTAATAATCACGCATTTCATTGCACAGAGATTGTGCATTAACAACTGTAAACAAATATTGAACTCTAGTTAGGGATATGCATCCTGAATTATTTAGGAAGAAATGTGTTCGTGTCTGCAATTAACTTTGAAATGTACTGAAAAGCAGATGGAAGAGTAGATATATAGATAAGCAATAAGTCTAGGAAGTCAATATTAATGGAAGAGTCTAGGAAGTGGATATATACTGGGATCATCAGACCTTTTTTTTTTTTTTTTTTTTCAGTTGTGGTGTAGTCCTGAAAGTTTCTATTATAATATCTGGAGAGAGAACATCTTGCCTATTTTCCAATCCTAGCTACTGAAAATTCCAAGCAAGACAGTTAGCTGAAGTTCAGAAACATTTAGGAAATAAACGTAATGCTTTCAATCATTCCAGCTGGTTTATTTACCATTTACACACAATTCTGGGAATTATTCTGTTCCCGTCAACTCTCACAGCAGGCAGCCTCTTGGAATTCACTTTGTTCTTTCCTCCTTTGCTGCTGTCTCCATCCCTTTTCATATCACTAAAATATCTATTTTCTGAAAGCTGTGCTATTAAATCTCTTTATTTGCTCCAACAATATTTCTCAGAATTGACCTTGGGGGGGGGCTTATTTCAGAGTCACACTGGTTGCTTTTAAAAGTTCAGACTCACTGACCTAGCAGCAAACTCCCAAATGAGTACTAAGCCATGGAGCTTACATAGTTAACAGAACCCAAGAATTTTGTAAGAATTTCCTAGACTGTTTTATGAAGATGTGGGCATATATAGTGTGTTCTGTATAAATATTAGTTTCTATCTCTGGATAGCCAGAGGGAATTAGGAGCTTGGCTTTTCCATCACAGTAAAAAAATAAAAAATAAAAAAAGTGGGATGTATGATTAGGGAGGGTCAGGTGGGAGTCCTGTAGGTATAGTTTAATTCAAAGGGTATCCTTTGTATCCAGAATCATTGCTTTTCGTAATGTTTCTGCAACACTCTCAGCAACTAGAAAAGTATTATGGAATAATGAATGTGGTTGTGGAGAAAATATTCTCCTATTGCTCACCGGCCTCCCTCGTGCTAACCTCCTGTCTCTAAGCAATGATGAGCGGGTGTTAAGAAGAGACCACACACTTCATTCTTCTCTTGAAATCAGTGGACAGTATATACCCACAATAAGGTGGCCAGGAAAATGAGGATGGAAAAATAAAATATTTGCACTGACTTGCCAGATTCCAGGTACTGGGAACTTTATTGTGTTTTTTAAATTTTGTTTATGAAACTGTTCCTTATTTTATTAGTTGTTTAATCAATGATCGAACCGATGAGTGTAGGAAGCTGTTTGGAGCTGTTTAGAGGCAAAGTCACTTCAAACATCAGAAGAAATGGGGGTAGCTGTGTTAGGACGTAGGGCAATCAGCAGTCCAGTGCAGTCTGTTAACTTGATTGAACTGGCTCTCAATTAAGGGCCATAAAACACACAGATGATCAGGCTGCCAGAGGTTGTAACCAAGGACATTTGAGAAGCAGAGCCAGGATTACTGCCTCAAGTTCAAGGCCAGCTTGGTCTACATAGCATAGTGAGTTCTCGGTCAGCTAGGGTTATATAACTATACTATATCTCAAAAAGTGAGTAAGGAAGAAAAAATAGGACACCTAGGTGTTTGTAAGCTATCCAGTCTGTAGCTTCTGGTCACGAGCCTCAGGATAGCTATGAATGCTGTCCGACAAAATAGTCATAAGCTTACTTAAAACACTGACACTTTACGATTTTTTTTTTTTTTTTTTAAGCTTGGTTGCACAGTTCTTGAGTGTGAAATTTATATAGCGAAGTCACGTGACCAGATCAAAAGGTTGCACATCAAAATTCTTTGATGAGTCCCAGATTTAACAAGCAATTTCTGAAAAACAACAGTCTACTGTTAACAGACTCAGTCACAACTACGGTTTTCATAGGCCTGGAAGGGAAACAGGGTCAATCAACCTCATTCACTACCAAGCTTCGTCTTCAGTTCAATTCAAATCCTCGTGCATTTACTAAGCGGTGGGCTGAATGTCAAAGTAACCAATCAAGAGGAGTATTGGCTAGTAAATGACTGGTGGAACAGCCTGTACAGAGCTAATCATGTGGCCAAATAGACTAACAGGCTTAAGAATGATGATGGCAATAACATTTCCAGAGTAATTTCTACATGGTAGGCATCCCTGAGGGTGTTTGAGAGGGATTAAATGATGATGTGGCCATCACCGTACCATGCAGAAAATGTCAATGGTTGCCTCATTTGATAGTTGGGAAACTGAGTCAAGTACCAACCTGACAGGTAGGTAATGCTGCTAAGATATGCATAGAAAGAAAGTCCATTCAAAAATGTTCTGTCTGATGTCAGAAATGCTGAATGGGCACAGTGTCGAGAGCAAGAAACTCCAGCAGGAAACAGCCAGGCAAAAGCTCTGAAGGGAAAGTGGAACACGGGCAATGATTCGGGGCACTCATTCATTAAGCCTCAACCCTCCAGTTCTACAAGGGAAGAGTGGGTTAGGCGGCAGGGGCCGGTTGAACAAAGCCAAAGATGACAGAAGCTTGTGCATGTGTGTTCAATCCAGGGACGGGGAGCTCCGAGAGCGCACACGGGGCTAATCATCACCATCAATCTGCAACGTAAAGAGGAATCAGCTCTGAAGAATTTGCCGTGACCAGTGTATTAGGTAACAGAGAGGAGCCATCTGCTCTGAAGGAGATCAGAGAACTCAGGAAGAGAAGCAAGTTTGCCCAAAAGAATACTTGCTTTCCTGAGGGGCAAAGAACTGTGTTGGAATCTTGACTCTACTGTTGGAGTGTATTACATTTGTAGATGAATTATGGCTTGGCTTTCTCCGAACAGCTTAGTACCTTCATTTGTTCACTCATTGATTAAACAGCAAATATAGCGATAAACAAATTCATAAATAGACAAAATAAAAAACACAGTAAAGTGAGTTGATTGGCTCTCATATGAATGGTTTAAAAATTTAGTGATGAATTAATATGCAAAGCTCATAGCAAATAGCTTTGAGGTTTCTGTACAGTAGGGCTTCCAGGCACCATTATATGCCAATATCCACTGAGGATCTTCAGCATGCAAGTAGGGATACAGTACTTCCAAGCATATTTGTCCCTAGTACACTTGCTTTATAGACTGTAGTTTATGAAACGCTAAGCAGCTACTCTTCAGGATCACCAGGGGCCCATGTTTGGGGGAAGAATTGAAATGAAGATGAAGGTAATATTTAGCGAGCTATTCCTTTGTGTCAAGTAATAGGGCTTGTACATCTGCACAAAACCCATGAATTCTCACCAAGGCATGCTAACATAGATATCATTAGCTCCAGCTTGCAGAAGTGCATATTTGGGGCCTCGGTAATTAATTGGCACAAGGGCACATTACTAGCAAGCTGAAAGTGCAGACAAGAAATGAGTTTTTTGTGTAAAGCCTTTATTTATTTATTTTTTTGTAGGGTATTGGACTTAGCACTTGGTGATCTCTGTAAAAGGAATGCCATACTTAGTAGGTTAAATACCAGGGTCAGATGCTGACCCCAGAATTCACCCAAAATGCCTTGGCTGCCTCTCATAGATGAGTGTCATTTGGTTTGGCTAAGGCTTATGGAATATTACTATTTGGTTATGCACTTCCTAGGGGGACCATTTTCAGAACAAAAGAGATGTATTATTCTTTATCCTTTTATAGGATCATATTTATTTGTGTGTATGTGGTATATGTATGCACATCTGCATATATAAGCATGTGCAGTCAGAGGTTGAGATCTGATATCTTCTATATTGTTCCCACCTTGTTTGGCAAAGAGTTATCTTATTAATTATTTATCTATGTATTTATTTGTGTGTGTGTGTGTGTATGTGTTTGTGTATGCATGTGTGTGCATGCACATGCACATATGTGCACGCAGGTGTCTGTGAAGTCCAGAAAAAGATTTTAGAGTCATTAGTGCTAGAATTACAGACTGATGCAAGTTGCCTAACGTAGGTACTGGGAGCCAAACTTTATTCCCCTGAAAATGCAGCAAGTTCTATTTATTGTAAAGCCATCTCTCTAGTTTCCCTTCACCTATTTTTTTTTTAAGACAGAGTCTCTCACTGAACATGAAGCTCATCCACTTGACTAGACTACCTGGCCAGTCAAGCCCCTTAAATCCCCCTGTCTCTGCCTCGCAGTTCTGGGGTTTCCATTAGCAGTGTGTGCAAACATGTTCATATTCTTTACAAAGGTACCAGATGCCTGACCTCAGGTCCTCATGAATGCATAAGAAGCCTCTTAGCCACTGAGCAATCTCTTCAGCCACATACCTTTATTATTCTTTTTTTTCTTATTTTACTTTTTATTTTTTAATATATTTTATTAATTTATTCATATTATATCTCAATTGTTATCCCATTCCTTGTATCCTCCCATTCCTCCCTCCCTCTCATTTTCCCCTTACTCCCCTCCCTTATGACTGTGACTGAAGGGGCCCTCCTCCCCATGTATATGCTCACAGGGTATCAAGTCTCTTCTTGGTAGACCTTTATTATTATTATCCCATCATTTCTCTAAAAGAAAATACACTTAGCTTCAGTTAAGGTCAATCAATTAAATTTTAATATAAGCCCATCTAATCTAACCCAACATAACTCAGTTAAACCCAATATTATCTTGTGTCTCTTCTGAATCCATGCTAATCTGCAGGCTGACAGAAAACAAAGATTTTACTACTGTTGTCTCTCAAGTTCTGACCAGTGTATGACAGTTAGTAGATCTCACTGTTGTTCAAAGAATGACAAAATATATTTAGGAGTAAATATATGTGCTTAACTGAGGTATAATTATGAAGTAAAACCAAACCAAAAATTTCAGTTCCATTACTGGAGCTACACTCACTGTTGGCGTGACTTTGGGAAAAATATTTACATTCTCTGAGCTTCATTTCTTCATCTATAAAATGGGAAGAATACTACACCTATATCAGAGTTAAATGCTTGAGCTAAGTGGCATCACTCAGGGAAAGAGCTTACCTCGGTATCTGTAACATAGATAATGGCTGTTGTAGTTATTGATGCTGTAAATAGTTCTGCTATTTATAAGAGTATGTGAATGAACAAATGTTTCTATAATTGTGAAGTGACAGGTACAGTAAAACTGGCAGCCATGATTTTCAGGGCTACCTTTCCTTAATTGCTATGTGGCCCTGGAAGAGCACATGATTTCTTTGCATTGTGTTCTCATCTTGAAATTTTGTCTACTATTCTTTGCATTTCACAGCTGTATCTAGAGTGAGGTAGCTAATACAATGCTAAGCTTCAAGGTCATTGATGGAGGTGTAGAATGATATGGAACTGATGTGACTTCTCTACCCCCCAGTTGCACACGTTAATCTTCCCAGTAGAGCCTGCATGGAGCATCAGGAGAAAGGGCTCATGTGTGTAGGCTGACTATAGATTTGAGGAGAATCTCGAATCACTATTTTGAAAGAGATACAAAAATATGCTTATACCTTCCTTTAATGTGCACACTCTTGGATACATTTGTATAGTTCAAAACATCATGGCTGATGTCTCCTGGAAATTGAATACTTGTAAATGGTAATAAAAACTATGTGACAAAATCATCATTCCCTAGTTTTGTCTTTGTGCAAGGCAACCAACTACCTCTAGGGCTTTGTTACATTCAGCCTAGGATTCTAGGACATCAACTCTCAGTATTTCCTTCCCTAACACTAGTTTCTACTTAACAAAGGTCTCACAACGAAAGCACTTGTATCATTTTCAGGAATACAATTAGACAAGTCAAACGTGATTAAAATTTACAGTGTCTTGTATTCTAAAGATATTGAACCAAAGTGTAATTACATGACAGGGATTGAGGTTTGAGTTATGGCTGTATAAAAATATACATTCTGTTGATACCTTTAAAGCTGTGTGTGTGTGTGTGTGTGTGAGAGAGAGAGAGAGAGAGAGAGAGAGAGAGAGAGAGAGAGAGAGAG
>OU015752.1:111821331-111832510 GCA_907169655.1 Acomys percivali | reverse complement strand
ACACACACACACACACACACACACACACACACACACACACACACACAGGAACTCACAATAATAGGAAGGTGTACTTTTATAGGGTTTATGTATCATATACGAATATATACAAAATAAAGGTAGCTTGGAGACAAAGCTGCTCCCATCCAGGAAAACCAGGATGGCGAGGTGCTCCTTCCTACCCTGGACAAGATGGTCGGTGTGAACACACACACCAGCCTCTCTCCTCTCTGATGGTCTATCTCTCATAGTAGTCACCCTCTATACTTTTGTGCGTGCTAAGCCCCGTGGCTGAAAAGCCTTCATATTCACACCACAATCACAGTGGCCAGCACCTCCCTTGTGTTTGCTAAGCATCTCAATCTTCCTATTGTCCTGGAAAGCTTTCCAATCTACCCTCCCCCAGAATGCAGCACACACCTATCTCCTCTGCACTTGCCCAGCTGTCACCTGGCACTTTCTGCTTCAGCTTCCCAGCCTGGACTCTGGGGCCCTAGGAGGCGAGGACGTTCATATCTGGATCTGTAGTCTAGAAAATCCTGGAGAGCAATGAGCTGGAGTGAGGAAGGGATAGAGAAAACAGAAAAGGGGAGAAGAGGATGGGAGATACCATAGAGAAGGAAGGGAACAGGAAGTGGTCTATGTGACACTGCTTAATTGATGCAACACAACTCAGGCATTTATATTCAAGCCTCTCTGGAGTAAAAGTGAAAGAATTCAGAATTATTACAGTGTGGTAGCCTGGCTCCTGTATCTGGGTAGAAGGGAAGAAATATTCACCAGACAGAGGTCACACTTGTTTTATTTTAGAGCTTAGAGTAGGGCCCTAGTGGTGTTTCTTGCCAAGAACTGCATTTCTGTGTCAAAATGGCCCTGTTTGGCAAAGAACATCTCTCCACCTCAAAGAAAGACTAAGAGTTGGTGTTTCAAGACAGAGCTTGAGCTGGGCCTCACACCGTCCATGTGAAGAACTGGCTTTCATGAAAGCTAGGAAGAGCAGCACCTGGCCCTGGAAGGGGAGGGGGAGGTAGCAGGGGAACTCAGGCAAGTTCCTGCTGGGAATGGAGATGTGGGTGTATTCAGGGTCCGTCAGTATCACTCCTTCTGTTTCTGTCCATTTTTTTATGTCTGAGGTAGTAAAGCATCAACAGTTTAGTAACTGATCTTGAGACCAAAATAGAAAATCAGTCTTGAAGAAACTAACTTTTGAGTTGTGATAACACATAGCATGCGGTTTGACTCCTGCAATCATCCCTGGGTACCAGGGTTCAGTGGCGCTGACCATACTCACAATGTTGTATATCCAGTCTCTGCAAACCCACGCCGCTGTCTCTCCCCCACTCTCTGGCCACTGCCCTTGTAATTTCTGTGTCAAGTCACCAACTCTAGATAGCTCACAGAAATGACGTAGAGTGCACCGCCATGGGTGACTGACTCTTTTCATTTTCTATAATGTAATGTGGGATATATACTTATCCCCCGTTTCACTTATTAATTCACCCATTTCCATGGACAGCCACAATTGTTCTGCCCTTTGCCAATTAGAACAGTACTGCTAGGAACACAGATGTGTGGGATAATTTAACATTAATATACGAAATAAGTTTAGAATCATTTTGTCATAACGTAATCCTCAATACTGAACTACCTCAAAAGGTTGCAAAGATTGTCACAGGCAGTAGCCAAGGAAAGTCCCTGTGCATGGTGGTGGGTGGTCCATATCCTTACCCTGCCCATCCCTTCCCCTCTAACTTGCCCTGATCTCAGTGCTGATAGCTGGGGGAGCATACAGCTCACACAGCTACTTATGGCCCATCAGGCATTCTGAAGATGATTTGACTTCAGATTCTATCTTCTGTACAGTCAAAACATTTAAAATAACATTGTCTCTCTACTTTCCTGGCACCGTGGGTTTCTGCACCTACAGCATCCCAACCCTCTGTGTCTGCAGAGGTTCTTCACATACTCCAGGCTCAATGCCATGCTGCGCCTGTCTCCATGGTGTGATGGTGGGGAGAATGCGGTGTGGTTTGCCTTTTATTTGGAGAGGGCAATTTTACATGGCATTCATCTTCCCCCTGATTATGTATCTTGTTTCCTGTGATCATTTTTCATGGCAGGAAGAAAGTCTGCTACAGTTCTGTAATCTAGTTTACTTAGTTTTTTCCCCCCTTTTATGTTTTGATTTTTGGACCATAGTCATCTAGTGTAGTAGGGGGAAAATGCAAGCTTCATTGGTGCAGGGGTCAAAGTGGAAATAAGGTTACAGTAGACAGCATTAGTGGAACTTTCTCCCTGTCTGTAGCCTGGGCTTGGAGTTGTGTCTGCAAACAGTGCTTAAGAACTGCGTGTTTGTCTGTGCACAAGACAACACACATTTCAAACAGCGACCAAAAGCCAAGTGCATTCTAGGTTCCCGGAAGTCAGATGAGGTGCTGGGGTCTCTGGGAGTACATTCTAGTCAGGGCTTTACTCCTCTCTCTGACCCCACCGCATCTTCAGTCACACCTGACTTCCAAAGGCTGTCCATCTAAGAACCTAGTGCATAATACAATTCTGTAACAGGATACTTGGAATTTTTTCCCTACAGGCATGAAGGATTTGTACAAAGTCATCTTATCCAAAATTACTTGGGGGAAAAAAAAAACAAGCGAGGAAGCCTCTGATGTTATTGGTAGAGGCTGAAGGTGGAAAATTCTCCTAGAAGCCAGGGTATAGCTTCACCTGTAATTTACTATCTCTCAATAAGATGTTGTTTGGGGTACCTGAACTTAATGCAGAGGCTGTGGCCCCAAGGGACGAGGCTAGGAATCTTGCCTTAGTGGGCTCTCTGTAGCATGTGCCCCACAATGTGCCAGGGAACTGTCATTGCAGAAAAAAAAACAAATGAGATAGGGAAGGCAGGCAGTGGAGGTGGCTCACGCCTTTATTCCCAGCACTATGGAGGCAGAGGCAGAAAGATCTCTGAGCTCAAGGACAGACTAGTCTACAGAGTGAATTCCAGGAGAGCCAAGGCTACCCAGAGAAACCTTGTCTCCAAAAACAAAAATAAAAAAGAAGAAATAAATAAATTAAGGGAGGATGAAAGAAAGAAAAGAACAGAATGAGACGGGGGAGGGTGGTGGCTGCTATCAACAGTGGATCCTAGGAACTCACTTTCCTTGTTGAGGAACTGAGTTATATTTGCAAAGTGCCACACTGAGATCATCTCCTTTGGCTACACAAGAATAGAGCCAGGATCCAACGACCTCAGCCTTGGCCCTGGCAACTGCATCTTTCATCTACTGAAAATATTGGTGCCCTCTAGTTGAACCAGGGAATTCTTCATGCACTTCCCAATACCGAATGGAAAATATTTTCTACATGCCCCCTCTCCTCTGTGATATGCAGTGCTAGCTTGGTTTTATGTTTGGTTTAATGTTGTGAAGTCTTGCGAAGTGAGAGTGTGATGCCATGTACACATATTTGCTCCCCTGGCAATAGGCTACCCTGAGCTCAGGAGGAGTTGATGGAACAAATGGATGGATGGATGAATAGGAAAGAGAACAGTGTATGCAATTGATGTCTCCAGTCCCACAGCTAGTGCACTTTTAGGTAAACAAGCAGGGGAAAGAAGGAAAACCTGAGGGAAAACACGAAGCAGTGGGCTGGGTGCTAGTCACCTGACTTGGCAGGGGATGGGCATAGAATCATTCTTGAGGCCTCTGTGATGATGCTACAGTAGAGTCCAGCTGGTAACAGATGGTATTCACACAGTTTCTCGGGGGGGGGGATATCAAATCAATTGACCTAAAAATACCCTAAAAAAGAGGATTAAACTCTTAAAAGGATGTTTGTGGCTCTCCAATTCTATTGCTGAGGCTTACTGGGTACCTGGTAAAAATCTCTGGTGTACAAGGTTTGCCATTTTCAATTTCATGTAGAATGACATTTTCAAAATAGAGTCCCCATGCAGTTATATCTAGGCAAATAGCCACATATCTCCCTTAGCTATGCAGCTATATTACACTGCTATGTGGTATGATAAATGTGGCAAGGACAGGGAACCATACTGTGCTGCTGAGTCCTAGGTACAAATCCAAATTGGACTGGTTAGCCATTGGGGAATCTTGGACAATTCTTCTTAAAACGTCTTTATAAAGTGTGTCCATTATCAGTGAGCATCCCTATCATTGTGGTGAGGGATGGATGAATCTCAGTATTTTATCTCTTGTTGTCAGAACCCCTAAGTTCCTTCCTCTAGAAATCTGTATGGGAGAGAGCCAGTAGGACAGCCATTTGTGGGATGCTCAACTTGATTGCCACTATCATCATAATTTTGGAAAAGTCTCGTGACTTCCAAACATGGTTTAATAGCTCTCTTGTTCCTTCAAACAAGTCTGCAATGTGTGTCTCTGGGGCGAATGTCTTTATGAGTAGAAACAGTCTTATGTTTAGACCAAGTGCAAATCCTCTAGGCATTGTGCCATCTCTGGCTCTCCCTTTCATTTCCTTCCTTTGCTTTTATCCATTCACCCATCCAGCCCTTCATTCCTGAATCATTAACTAATAGACAAACCACCCAGTCATCATTTATGCATCCCTTCCTTTGTCTATTAATGATTATAGCAAATACCTCCTCTGAAGCAGACACTTTGATATTTACACAGAACACAGCCATTGCTCTGATTAGACACACCCACAAACACAAATTTATACACACAATTATAAACAGGTGCTACAGGAAAAGCATGGAGGAGGACTGTGGTGGTTGTGTGTGAAGGGGTTGGAATTAAACATGGCCTGGGCTCCGGAGAGGACATGATATCTGTCTCTTTGCTGCTGGCTTCACTCAGTTATATATTTAGAAGATTAAACGCACACATGACTCAATAATCCTGACTCAAATGTCCCATGTGTGTGAGCAACAGACAAGCATGGATGTGTGAGAGCTGGGTGTGGTGGCACACACCTTTAATCCCAGCACTCAGGAGTCAGAGGCAGGCAGATTTCTGTGAGTTTGAGGCCAGCCTGGTCTACAAAGTGAGTCCCAGACAGCCAAGATAACACATAGAAACCCTGTCTTGAAAAAAACAAAAACAAAAACAACAAAAAAGTATGGATGTGTGGGAAATGGAAAATATAAGCTTGAAGCTAACACGAAACGACCAGGAATTTGTGCATGGTGATGGTGAAGGCGAAGAGTGAGGTGTGACAGTGAGGGATGGCCCAGAGGGCAGAAACAGGGAAAACAGGGGACAGTCAAGGTATTATGTAAGCCATGAGCCCAGGGCAGCACCACTATTTTTTCCTTTCCCCTTCTCCTAATTTCAAAGCAGACTTTACCTTTAGAAGGCAACTAGACACTTAGACCTCAAAACTCATACCTCCTACAGCCCCCTCCACTCCACAACTGAACTTAAAAACAGGAGAGGGGATTCAGGGATGCTATCCAAGGCAGACCCTAATGTGTGACATCTAGAAGCCATGCTCTTGATTTTGGTCCTTAGTTGTGATGCCCACCAAAGTTCTGAGATGCTCTAAAGACAAATCAGGGATAGAATTCAGAGATATCAAATTCCCTGAAGAAAGTGCATATGTGATTGCTTATATTTGAAAACACCAAATTAGTAACACAATTGAGACTCAAGTTGGGAATGGGATCATTCAGATTAGATGCTTCTTCAGTAATAACCACAACTAACTCTGAGCTCTCACAAAAGGCACTTTTTTAACAACCATGTTAAAATGGACAAACTTCATTGCTTCTGTCTAAATGTAAGAAAATCAAGGTTTAGTGCTTTGTGGCAGGTCCTGGGACTAATGAGGAAGACACAGATTTAAATCTTGTGTCCCTTGGAATGTGGTTACAAAGGAACCGATGTGTCCTGTATATCTCAGTAGGCATGCTGCCTCTTTTGTCACACCACAAATGGCAGGACAGTGAGGATCGGGTACTACACAGTAGAGAGGAGTCTGCCTCTCACCAATGATAACAACTTTCCAGGCTCCAGTATCAGGGCACCAATCAAAATCTATCTGCTCCAAGTGTAGCTACGCCACAGCAACAGCCTCTGGAGCCTCTATGACTGGGTCGGCAGGCACCCTTCTCACTCTTTCCTATGCAAGAGACAGACATTTCATCCCAGGGAACATAACAAAGGGAAATGGGCTGAAACCAAATGGAAGAGAATTGGATCTGACTATCCTTCAAATTGTGTCTGGGTTCTGAGCTGCTACACGACCAGAATGTCCCCAGGGATGGTACAGAAGAGAAGCCCCATTGCCTTCAGCTCCTCTGAGTCAGAGCTGTGTAAACATAAAGTACCCAGATGATGCTTATGACAGTGCCCCATTAGCTAAAGATCAGTGAGCACTCTCAGGAGCCGGGTACCAGGGACCATTGCAGATGCAGATGCAGATGTAGATGCAGATACAGAGGCAGAGGCAGAGGCAGAGGCAGAGGCAGAGGCAGAGGCAGAGGCAGAGGCAGATTCAGATGCAGATGGTACTAGCACCTCCAATACACATCATATGCACAGTTTCTCTGCAGCCTCTGATGGTGGGACAAAGGAGGCAGAACTGCCTTTCCTACCCATGCATTCTAAGTAAAGGAAACTGAAATCCAGAAAATCACATAGGTGACTAGGAGAGTTGGATCTTGGACCCAAATTTGAGGACAGAGATTTAGACCCTTATGTCCATGTGCGCCATCAAAGGAGCATTCAGATGACAGAATTTCAGACAGTTTCTTCAAGTACCCTACACATGAATCAATGTTGCTGCTGTAGCAATGTCTGAGTTAACTTCAGAGGGCAAGGTTATCCCAGAAAAGAGCCATTCATTCATGATGGCCACCAGGAATAAGCACCCAAAATTCTTGTATAAGTTCAGGCAGTTCAGATTCCTGCCCTCTACATGTCATTTGCAATGTAAGTGTGAGCTCTTGAAATAGCAGCTATCTTTGTAAACTCTTCATGCAACCCTAGGCCTTTCATGGCCCTGAAGACTTTGGAGAGGTCTTTAAACGAAAGGCTCTGAGTTTCAGATGAGGGGCTTTCTAGCATAGGCCAGTCAGGAACACTCTATGCATATAGGTTAGTATAGTATAGTATAGTGTAGTATAGGTATAGGTATAGGTATAGGTATAGGTATAGGTATAGGTATAGGTATAGGTATAGGTATAGGTATAGGTATAGTACAGGTGTAGTGAGAGGTTTGAGTTTATCATGGATACTAGGGATGGCTTAGTCCCCCACAGCCATTTCTCAGATCCAATTCATTTAAGCTCAGCAAACTCTCTGCACCTGAGTGTTCAGGAAACTCAGAATCAGAGACATCAAGGTATTTTCAGTCACCCAAAGAGCTCTTGGAAGAGCCAGGTTTACAAGACAGGGTTCCTGATTCTCAGGCTGGCTGGCTGTTTGGTATGCCCCTACATAGGCATCTTCCTCCACTGGGGTTAAGTAGCAACCAGGTCCTTAACTTATCTTAGGTTCACTGCTGTTAATGCTAACTGTAAGAGCATCTGGCAGAGATCTGTCATAGTTATGCACAGGTGGAATAACCATGAATATCCTGTGTCATAATTGTTGAAAATTTGTGTAAAACTTGATTGACTGTGTTTATCAGAGCTGACTACAGTCCCATGAACAACAGTGAAACGACTCCTTCACTTGACATGAATGAATATAGAAATAACAATTTAACACTGGCCAAGATTAGTCCACTTAGTTTTAATACTATAAAGGGCTGATCCTTCCTCTTGGAACCCCAGCGGAGGGTTCTCAGCCATTGGCAGGGCCTCTGATTATGAGCACATACTACAGTCTGTGCTGCCTGTCCCACTGGTTTTGTTTGTTGCCACATATCTTTCAACAGAAAAAAACATAGAGTTATTACATTTGTTTTTCACATGAGAAAGCTAGGATATAGAAATGAGTAACATACCTAAGGCTGTTCAGCTAATTAAGCACCTGCAGTTACAATTCACTTCAAAGTTGTGAAATTTCAAATGCCATGTTCTTTTCTCTACACTCACTATAAAAAAAACAGGAAGTTTGTTGTTGTTGTTTTGTTTTGTCTTGTCTTGTTTTTTGAGACAGGGTTTCTCTGTGTAGTTTTTGGCTGTTCTGGACTCACTTTGTAGATCAGGCTGGCCTCCCGAGTGCAGGGATTAAAGGCATGCATCACCATGCTTGGCCTGGGAAGTTTTAAAAGAAAAGTAGTAAAGAGGCAGAATCTCATCTTTGGAATCAGTGGCCAAGGGTCCTTCAATCCCAAGAGTTGTCAGGGAAACAGGTAGACACTGAGCTGGAGGAAGGTTGCTGGGGATGTAGCGGTCCCATGCCCAGGCCCTGCTGTTCTGATGTCACAAAATCAATACAATGGAAGCCATAATGAGATACAATGCTAGATCATCTAATTGGAAAAGTTAAGGTTTTCAGTATCAGGTTGAGTTGTGAAGAAGCCATGGATAATAAGAACTTTCCTACTTTTCTGGTATAGTGGCCTAATAACTTTGAAAAATTCTAGCATTCTTTTACGACAATAAATATTTACAATTTTATATCCAATTGTATTTAGGGGACATCCTTGCACATGTATAGTTTGACTTAGGTTCAAGATGTTTATGGTAGTGCTTATTATGTTGTCAAAAAGTTGAACCCAACTTTTTGTGTTCAAGGGTAGATAAAATATAGCATAGACAGGCCCAGTATAAGGAGATTTCAGTCAATTACAGATTGCATACACAACTCTGGCCCCATATGATTATATCACCTAGTAACATCACAGCCATCACAGTCTGTGAAAATAAACTCTACGTTGTTTTCACAAGAATAAAATTACCAAGCAACACATTGCACAGAACGCATAAATATTGATAAGCAATGCTTGAATAGTGCAATATGACAGACAAATGAATAATTTATGGTTATATACTACAATATAGTAGTATTGAAATATAATGTTCTTAAACATAGTCTCTAAAAAGTATGCAATACATGACCTCTTTTACAATAAAATTAAAAAGCAAATAAAACAAGTGTATATTTGTATGTATATATACATTCCATGAAAGCTGTATTCATTGGGAATGGTGTCATGATGTCAAGATGTTATCTTGGGTCAGGGAGGCAGTTGGACAGGAGAATTGAGGACCACAATGTGAACTTCATTTTTATGCAGTGTCATAGAATGCTGAAGTGTTGGCCGGGAGGTGTCTGTGCCTCCATATATTTATACCCTTAGAAAGCCTACTGTCTATAGCCAAACTGCGCACAGCCTTGGAAAATTAATTGGTCCAGCCAATGTAGAGTATATGTGATGGATGTAGGCTTAGAATATTCTTGCACTTTGAACTTATCTTCCCATGCTGTTCTGAAAAATATTGCTACCACTGTCATGTACATACTGTTGAGTCCTTATAGCTAAACATGACCTAGCTACCCAGTCACTCAGATATGGACCATAATAACCAACAGTCTCAACTCACCTCCAGACAAACTCTGAATGAGGCTTTCATTGATCATCTGGGCGACTTGCCTAAACCAAGTTAGCCAAGGCAAATTACTGACCCATGGCATTTAGCACAGAAATTCATATAAACTATTAATTTAAGCCATCCAGTTTGGGAATAATTAAGTGAGAAAATCAACTAATTTTTCTAAGTCGTTAAGTAATTAATTTTCGATTAAACAGAGACACAAATGAGAATCTCATTTGAAGCCATGATGAGAGTACAAATTTGAACCAAATATTACTCAATTCTATACACCTCAACTTCACTTAAAAATAGGCAATAACAAAGTCTGGGGAAATGTCTCAGATGGTAAAGTGCCTGCTGCACACACAGGAAGACCTTAGTTTGATCCCCATCATTCACATCAAAAGCCAGTTGTGGGCGCATTCATGCCTGTAACACACTCACTCTGGAGGCAAAGAGAGCCACATCCACAGGCCTTGCTGCCTTGTCAGCCTAGCTTAATCAGTGAACTCAAGGTCCCAGTGAGAGACCCTCAAAAGTAAATAAATAAGAAGGGAAGATAGCTATGGGAGAGCAATGCTCAAAGTTCACCTCTAGCATTATGAACGTGAATACACAAATATGCACACCTGCAACCAGACATGCACCATATCCACATGGATGGATATGCATGCACTCACATACATAACACATACAAATAGCATTGACAGTAACAACAAAATTAAAGCCTCAATCCTTAGTATGGTGATTATATCATTCTATAACAACATTCCACTGAACAGTTCTTTGCTCCTCAGGCAATCTCAGTTAATTCTACAACTAGATCCTCAGTGATGATTCAAAAGAGTAAGGGATATATGCAGCGTCCAAGTTATTCCAATAAAGACTACTGTTATGGACTTCCATCTCCTGACTTTTCCCACTTTCTGTAAATAGCAAATGGCTAGAAATACTTCAGACACTAATTTTGGGGAATGGGATACCTTCCCCTACTAGCTGAGGTGCCTCGAGGGTACTCAGAGTCTGGGCTCTTGAGTTGCTACGTGAGAGGGAAATCAATTCAAATCTGCCTGAAACACTATAATTTGAGCATCTTCATTACAGTGCACTACAGTGCCCACTAATAAGTGCTTCTATAGCAGTCTCCATGCTGCAATGATACTTATTATACACAGTTCTCTTTTGTGAAAATAGTAGTACCTTTATTGTTCTGGGATATTGTAAAATCTTTAGAACAATCTGAAATACATAAAATATATAAATTCCAAGGCAATTAAATAATTGGTAATTTTTACTTATTTCATAGGTATAGAAATTACATGTGGCTGGTGAATTTGAGTTCTATATTACTCTATAATAAGCACCATTTATTTAAATGTATATTGTAGGATCTCTTCAAGTCAACACATGATCTAAGTAATAGTCCACCTTGCATTGTGCTTTATTTTTAAATATTTTGCTGAGGTTGGGGGGGTTGTTTTGTTGTTTGTTTATGTTTTTTGAGACTGGTTTTCTCTGTGTAGCCCTGGACTTCTTGGAATTCACTTTGTAGACTGGAAAGACCTGGAACTCAGAGACCCAGCTGCCTTTGCCTCCAAGTACTGGTACTAAAGTCATAGGACATAACAGCCAGGTTGATGAGGATGTTTTTAACTTTGCACTGTTTCACACACACACACACACACACACACACACACACACACACACACACAC